>JAUDQA010000036.1:0-457315 GCA_030407065.1 Armillaria nabsnona | reverse complement strand
ATCCCTTCAGAGCTCTTTTGGGATAATGTTGATATCCCCTACAGTGCCTACTTCCCCTCCGATCGAGGCTCACCGGATCACCGAACCCCTCCCCCGCTCGGAAGCAGGCAGTACAGACACTGGGATCAGCACATCCAGAACCGCCCATACTTGCCTGAGCCAGTCGAGGGACCCGTCGCCGGACCCTCCACCCACCTCTATCCCCCGGCGCGCTGTGGTCAGCGAAGCCAAGACACCCATTGGCAGCGACTCGCCCGACATCTCAGAGCGCGCAAGTCAAGCGCCTCAGAGACCGTCGTCGAGCCACAGCGTCCACCCCGACCTTCCACCCTGTACCCAGTCATCACGGTCGACGGGAGGCATCAGCCGTCCACCAAGTCGTTGGGCGAGCATACGCCCCAGCCCTCCTCCAATGACACTAGCCGAAGCAATTAGGTTTTATGAAGCAACGATCGAGGATCTGAGTGTGGGTATACCGACTGTTTTAAGACAATCAAACTATGAAGATATCTTTACCTATTTTGCTTATGAACTCCCATTTGACCGGACTTGGGGACAATCCCAAGCCGGGAACGATTATTTTATGAAGAAAAACAGAGGACTCCCAGCTGATGACATACTCCAGTACGAAGCAGAGCGAAATGCTCGCTTCCTATGGAATGATATACATCGAGACCCTCCAATGGAGGAGCTTCCCGATTACGAAGAAGAAGCAGCCGAAATTGAAGTCCAGGAGCCAGCAGGATCATCCTTTACAGGATCAACTGGGGCCTTCTCCTATACTAGGGAACCGGCATCACTGGCGGCTTACCAAACCGGCTATATACCATTCAACCAGCCATTTGCTGGTGGCGGTCGTGGAGCAGGCGGTGGAGGAGGCGGCGATGCACAGCCACCACAACCTCCCGCCGCACCAGCACCACCAGTAAGATACATGCTCCCGCTCCATCCCGCACCACCACCTCTCCCCGATCCGCCAGTACCCTGGCAACTAATCGACGGAGCCGTCGCCCCCTATGATGAGTTTAAACCAAAACTCCTCAAAGAGGTCGACGACTTCACAGGTGATCCTACCGACATCACCCGATTCTTCCTAAAGTGCGAACTGCACTTTGGAACATTCAACCGACACTTCCGCCACTCCCCTCATAAAGTCCTCTTCTGCGTCTCACGACTTTCAGGAGATGCTGAGAAGTGGTGGGAGTTAAGCGCACAAGTTCTAGGGGAGGACCAAGCGACAGGGGCCCAGCTCTACCCGTCTTACGATGATTTCAAGAAAGAGCTCAGAAAGAGGTTCTGGAAGGATGCCGACGCGCAGCTAAAGTATGCGAAATGGGAAAAGCTTAGGCAGTCGGACAACAAGGACGGCGACCAGTTCTTCCAAGAATTCAAAGAACTAGCCTACCATGCCGGAGTACGCGACAACGAGCAAGTCATGCTCCATCAAATCAAGAAAGCCGCCCGCCAGTCGAGTAAAAATACTATATACTCGGCTGACGGAGAAGTACCAACTATGTACGAAGGCTGGAAAACTCGCCTCCTCTGCATTGACTACAACTGGCACCTGAAACAGGCAGAAGGGTCTACGGCTACTCCCTCGAAATCACAGTCACAGAAGATGACCACGCCTACTAAGGGTAGTCAACCAGCAGTTCCTACGCCGTCAACGAAGACAGCGACGGGAACAACTTACGGAGGGCGCGGCGCACCAATGGATGTTGACGCAGCCAGGGCAGCATCAGTATGCTTTTGTTGTGGCAAGAAAGGCCACTTCAAGCGCGACTGCCCCAATGCGCCCAAGACTCGGGAAGAGAGCATACGACGTGCCAATGCATATTGGGACGCCCAGGAGCAGCTCCCCAAAATTGAAGAAGTAAAAGAGAGTGCCAAGGAGTAAATGATTCGACTTACTCGGCTATGGACTTAGTTTCGGCTGGTACGCCTATCGCGACTTATCAATGTACTTATATACCTGTTGTAGTTACCCCCACGCATTCGAATATACCCGCAACTTCGCAATCAGACCAGAAACTAAGCAAGAATCAACTCTCTGTCCCAGGACCAGATGTCGTGGTAGTTAGACTACCGACGACTAAACGTTCGGCAAGTAACCCATTGCGGGCGAAAGCATCGGACGATGAGTCACCTACCATAGTGACAATCCTCTCAACGGCGTCACCGTTACCTAGCAACTCTATTAGAGTGTGCGCAGTGGTGCGAGTGCGACTGGAGGACCCAGGGGAACAAGTGGCTCCTTTGGAGTGTCTCACCCCCCCCTGACCAAGCGGCTCTACGGAGTCCCAGCCTCGCTGGGAGTTTCGAGGAAATAGCTACGGCGAAACCTCCTCTGGTAAAAGAGATTACCGTATGCCTACCAAAGTCTAAATCCCTTAAACAACAAGGGGCTTTGGCGATGGGCATGGATGACCAGAAAGCCACGGACCAGGAAGCTGCTAGCACCCAGGCAGTGCAAAGGGGGCATCAGGTAGCTTTCATTGAAGAAATACCTGAGGACGAGGACATTACCAGTTTCATGATGAACAAGAAGGCTAATTTATCCCCTTTAGAAACTGCGGTGACCTCGCCAACGGTAGTCGAGCCCTCACGGGTCAACGCGAAGGCTAAGGAGGCCCCGCAACTCTTGTGCACTTACACTAAGGGCGAGACTTACAGCGAGTGGTGGCTTAAACCGTTCAGAGCTGAGTGGACTCTGCACGGCATAGTACAAGCCAAGACAGAGGCGGAGGCGAAAGCAATCCTAAAGAATTGGATTCATAAGACGGGCACAGAGGAAGTAGTCGACACAATGCTTGAGACGATGAAGGGGATGGAGCAAATCAATGCACTCGAATGGCTCGAAGAACTATGACAGCCAAGACGATACATCAGCGCACTTAGCAACGAAGGGAAGGACCTGGTTCTCCCCGTTGAAATCGGGATACCAGGAACCCTTACCCGAATTGCTACAAAGGTGCTGGTAGACAGCAGATGCACCAGCAGCGCTATCAATAGAACGTTCGTCGAAAAGTACAACATCCCGACTCACGTGACAGCCGCGCCAATCCCGGTCTATAATGCCGATGGAACCAAAAACCAGGGAGGATCAATTACCAAATACGCCGAGATCAGCCTTAAAATCGGAGATCATTTGGAACGAATAGATCTAGCCGTAACAGATCTCGACGATAAGCAGATCTTCCTTGGCCATGATTGGTTAGCCTGACATAATCCAATCATCAATTGGAAGACAGGAGGATTAACGTTTGCACGGTGCGAATGCTGCAAGAACCCATTCGTACTACCCGATGCGGATCCTGACAACAGATGGGACGAGGAGCTGGAGGAGGGGGATACAATCCTTGCAGTAGACTTCACGCGGGCTATACTCATACGTGCTCATCACGCTAATGACTTAGCTGCCACGGCCAACGCAGACAAGAAAGTGAAGACGTTCGAAGAAATGGTCCCCGAATGGTGTCGGGATTTCAGCGATCTATTTGACAAAGATAGTTTCGATGAACTTCCAGAACCAAAGACGTGGGACCACGCAATCGAGCCTATTCCAAATGCGAACGCCAATCTCGATTGCAAGGTCTACCCTCTTAATCGGAATGAACAGGCTGAACTTGACAAATTCCTAGACGAGAATCTCTCAAGTGGACGAATAAGGCCCTCAAAGTCGCCCATGGCTTCGCCTTTCTTCTTTGTCAAAAAGAAGGATGGCAAGCTATGACCAGTACAAGATTACCGTAAGCTCAATGAGATGACGATTAAAAATCGATACCCACTTCCACTCATCTCGGAGCTAATGGATAAACTATGAGGTGCCAAGTACTTTTCCAAACTTGACGTTCGATGGGGATACAACAACGTGCACATCAAGACTGGCGACGAGTGGAAGGCAGCATTCAGAACTAATCGAGGGTTATTCGAACCTACGGTTATGTTCTTCGGGCTTACCAATTCGCCCGCCACCTTCCAGTGGATGATGAATGACATTTTCAAAAACTTCATTGCATCAGGCGCCATCACCGTCTACCTCAATGATATCTTAATCATGTCCAAAACCAAGGCAGAACACCGTTGCATTACACGCGAGGTTCTTAAGGTCTTACGAGAGAACAAGCTATTCCTTAAAGCGGAAAAATGCGAGTTCGAGACCTTAGAAACCAAGTACCTTGGTGTTATCATCAGTGAGGGAAGCATTCGCATGGACCCAGTCAAAATCGCAGGGATAGCCGAGTGGCCCATTCCAACCAAGAAAAAGCAGCTTCAGTCGTTCCTAGGCTTTACCAACTTCTACAGACGTTTCATCAAAGGATATAGCAAGGTCGTCAAGCCCATGACCCAGCTAACAGGAAACGATCCGTGGAAATGGGGAAAAGCACAGCAGAACGCATTCGAAGAGTTGAAGAGACTACTAGCCGAAGAAGTGGTACTGGCAATACCCACAGAAGGAGGCAAGTTCCGCATAGAGGCGGACGCAAGTGAGGGAGCAATCAGCGCTGTATTATCACAAGAGCAGGACGGAAAATGGCGCCCAGTCGCATTTCTGTCCAAGTCCCTAACAGTTACAGAACGAAATTACGAAATTTATGACAAAGAACTGCTGGCCATCATGCTAGCCCTGGACGAGTGGAGACACTACCTAATGGGAGCAGCTCAGGACTTCGAAATATGGACAGATCATCAGAATCTGCAGTATTTCCGAAAGCCTCAGAAACTCAACCGACGCCAAGCGCATTGGGTAACTGAGCTTGCTGAATACCATTTCTCCTTACATCATAAACCAGGGACGGCAAACAAGAAAGCCGACTTACTTAGTCGGCGAGTGGATCATGAGCAAGGACAGGAGGACAACGATGAGGTTATCGTCCTCAAACCTGAGCACTTCCGGGCCATGGTCATGCCCACAATCGAGGAAGTCCATACCAAAATCAAGCAAGCCACGCTCGACCACCACCGATGGGACAAGAACGTATCCGCGTCTCTCAACCACGACCGAGGGATGTCTCTAGATAACGGTTTGATCTTCTATGATCACCGTATCTATATTCCCCAAGATCATGCGTTACGAGGAGAAATCATCGCGATGCATCACGACCATAGGATAGTGGGACACCCTGGCATTGAAAAGACCAAAGAACTTGTCCTACGAGAATATTGGTGGCCTAGGATGAAGAAAGACATAGAGGCCTATGTCCGCGCTTGCGAAATGTGCCAACGAACAAAGACGAGCACTCAAGCAAAAGCGGCGCCTCTCCATCCGAATGCCATACCCTCCCGACCATGGACTCACATCTCCGTTGACATGGTCACTGGTTTACCTAAGTGCAATGGTCAAGACGCGATCTTAATGATCGTTGACCGATTCTCTAAGGAAATCATACCGATAGCATGTACAACAGAGCTGTCATCAGAAGGGTGGGCCAAAATCTTACGCGACGAAGTTTACGCCAAACACGGAATGCCTCAGGTAGTCATCTCTGACCGAGGCTCTGTGTTTGTCTCCAAGTTCATGAAAGACCTCTATGACTTGTTACAGATCAAGGCAAACGTATCCACCGCCTACCACCCACAAACAGATGGACAGACAGAACGCGTCAATCAAGAGATTGAAAAATACCTCCGCATCTTCATCAACCATCTCCAAAATGACTGGGTAGAATGGCTTTCTCTCGCGGCTTTCGCTCACAACAACCGCGTCCACTCTGCTACGGGCAAAAGCCCCTTCGAGGTTAACTACGGCTATAACGCTGAACTCCTCCCTGGCGCAAAACCCCGAGCACCCTTCAGAACACCGGCCTCAACCACATTCGTTTCACAGATGCAGAAAATCCATGCTGAAGCAAAGCAAGCTCTGGAAAAAGCCGCCGACCAAATGAAAGCCCAATACGACAAAAAGAAACGACCTGCAATCGAGTACCAAGTAGGAGACAAGGTGTGGCTCGATATGACCAACCTTTCTTTACCACGACCCAAAAAGAAACTTGCAGACAAACGAACAGGTCCCTTTCCAATCATCGCAAAAGTCGGAGCATCAGCATACAAGTTGAAGCTTCCGACGGGCTGGCGCATCCATCCAGTTTTCAACGAATCACTCCTCACCCCATATGTACCCCCCGCATTCCCTAACCAAGAACAACCACCTGCGCCGCCACCAGATCTCATCGACAGCAAAGAACACTACGAAGTCGAGAAAGTCCTCGATCATAGAGAGCGCAAAGTCAGGGGAAAAGCCGGAGAACCAGCGCATTGGGTCATGGACTACTTTGTCAAATGGAAGGGCTACGGACCAGAGTCAAACAGCTGGGTAAAAGAAAACAACATGGCCTCGGATGAGCTGATAGATGACTACCTCGCCGAGAAATTAAACTACACAGACATGCCACAATTCGAAGATTGGCAATCTTACACAGACCCATTCACGGGACGAAAAGTCTGGTATGACCAAGAACTACTCTGGGACACCTTTGGTGGGCGCGACAGCCCTTCACAAGATACCAAAGGACTGGACGAACCAATGGAATTCCCTTGAAAAAGGGGAGACCAAGTCTACTAGCAGTTGGGACACCTGCCTTAAAGAGGGGGTAATGTTATGATTTATTCATTTTCTTAATCTAAGTGCCTCTTATCTTATCTAATCTTCAGCGCTTATCTATTTTTATCTTTAGGCCCGCATCCCCAGACTTACTCCAGAACTTCATAGATCTTCACATCATCACCGTACGCGTCAGACTCCACAAACATGTACTTTATCTCAGTCACCGTGTATTTGGCTTATTCATTTTCTAACACGGTTCCCTTATTATTAGACCCTTATTCCAGTATATAAGTCGTCTACTCAAAGCTGTATATTCCTTAGCTTTGAGCTAACGTTTAATCATACCGAAACATTCCACTTCTCGCTAAGCACTAAAGCCTTAGTCTTGACACTTGAACTTCACAGGACTTAGCAGTGATTGTACGAACGCGATACAACTGTGTATTTACCCTTGTTCAGACATCGGGTCTAACATGTATGCACTACGTCGCCGAAGAACATTAACCGGACAAATTTCAGAGAACGATAGCGTATACCAGAAAGGTTCCAACATCGATAGATGGGGGGAAACCATGGATCCAAAACAATAGGTTAAGCAGCAACCCAGCAAAGATAAATGGACAATCATTGTACCACCGAACAAGATGATGCCATAAAATCTTCGAGTCAGGTACTGCAAAATTGTAGTGTACAACATGATGAGCTGTGTTGACTGAGCACATGGATGCGTGTTCCAGCAGGAAATATTTGAAAGACAGAAGAACATGATGACATAATGTGCAATAACCATGGAGGACATGGACGTAACGGATAAGAAAATAACATAATGAATAAGGTTCACACTTGTCAATCAGACTGAGTCAAAACTGATGTCACATATCATGTTCATTTCGCAACATCAATAACTATACACACATAGATTGATGGGAGATAATGCATACAGATGCTACCTAAGTTGACCCGATACTACAGAACTCACTCCACGGCATAGCCAGCCTTGGCCAATGCGGCAGGTTTAGGAGCCTGGCCCAAGAGAACAATGAATTGGATGTTAAGATTGACATGGGGCTGACTGCCAGGAGACCATACACCGGGTGTATATCCAACAGCCACCAACGCGAACCAATTGAGGTCGTGGGTGACACAAGGCATGGTAGAGATGTTATCAAAATCCTCTGGATGGAAGAGGAAGTGGCAACCCTTAGAAAACCGCCCATCAAATATAGGAACTACATGGTAAGAGATAACATGGAACGTGAGGTTGTGATAGGATACACACAATAAGAAAAAAAACATACCTTCGTCCTCGAATCTGAGGCAGTGATAATACTGACTCTGAGCATGAGAAGCAAGAGTAGGTGGTTTGGCAGGTGATTTAGGCCAACTGGTCTTTGCACATGTGGAGGTAGCAGGGGCGGACTTCGGGATGGAGGGCTTCTGTACAGCAGGGGAAGGGACTGAAAACAGTGTAATAAGCCTAAACAGCATAAGAACGATGAATGGACGAACACACATTTATTGCGATTATTAGTGGGGGTGCTTGAAAATGCTCTGGTCGTGAACTCAACACCATCAGACAGCATGCACTCGGACTGAGATTTGCTCATGGGAACATTGCAGACGGTTGCGATCATCGTAGTCTCCCGCCTCCAAGGTTGACTGAATGGCAGTAAACGGATTGAATGGAGGAGCCTCCCACCCTGGGTAGAAGTCGCACTGGACCATCCACCCTGTTGGCCATCCTTGAAGATGCTACAGTTGATAACGAGACCAGCGATCATGGCAACGCAAGTAGAGGAATTGTACAACATCTTCTTTCCATTGAACAAAAAGAGAGGATGAGGCATGGTAGATAAGGAGCAATAACATCCATGGCCAACAAAATAGAGCCAAGTGACAACAGACCTGCCAAGTGTATAAAAGCATAAGAGAACATGTACACAATGTGCTGATATGGCAGAAAAGAGGAAGGAGAAACATACTGGAGAGGGTGAGGGGTGAATAAAGTCGCCACGTCTTCAATGGTGACATAAGGAGGCTGATCAAAATTACTGACGGTCTGCCCTAGAGGAACCATAGCACGAAACATGCTGTGGAACAAATCAGATGAGAAGTGAAGACAACAGGAAATATAAGAAGAACACACCTGAGGTAAGTAAGAGTGAGATAGAAGGCTCGCAGCTGTTCCTCCTGAATCTCGGGCAGCATAACACGGAGACTCGGATCGTCCGGCTCTGAAGGTGAATGTCCACCTGAAGTCTCACTTGGAAATGGTAAAATTAGATACCGCAGGTAACCCACCTCCAAAGAAAAAGAAGAGCGACTAATGATGAAGTCACAGCAGCAACATCCACAGAAGGAGATTGTTCAACACCATCGTCATCCTCTTCTGGAGAAGACTCACGCCCGGTAGAGCTAACACGCATGATGGGTAAACCCTAAATAAATAAGAAAGAATAGAGTGGGCACATGCACCCGATGAAGGCATTCAAACTATCTAAGAGAGAAACTGTCGAGGATGAACCTAAAGGGACAATGTGAGAGCATGTTCACGCGATGGAAGACAGGGAAGAAAGTACCAGGTTGTACAGCCAACGACGCAGGAGCAGAGTTCGGATGCACGACGGAAGTTGACATAACCAGTGTCTTGACAGGTAAACAGGAGGTGCCATCAGAAGGCATGCCACCGGCCAAGTCAACACGAACGGCGAGGATTTCACCGTTTCTAGACGACTTAGCTTTCTTGACCTTAGAGCACTTACCAGAAGGCACAGGAGGTCCGTCGAGGTCCTCGAGATTGATGGTAGGCTGCACCATACCAGTTGAAGAGGGTGGCTGTGAAACAGCACTGGTATGGGCAGCAGACGTGGCATGCACACCATCACCGGGTCCAGCTGAGGCCCCAGAAGACAGTAAGCTGTAAGGCAAGTCAGACCAAGAAAAATGATAGTGAAGTATGAACAAGCACACACAATGGTTCCTTACGAGATCGACCAGGACGACAAGAGGTAGACCTGGATTGGCAAGCGATGACAATCAGAAAAGAAGTCAAGAAATAAACAAGAATGACATATAACAGATGGATCAAGTCGGACATCGTCACTTGGCACGAGATCAGAAGCACACCCAAGATGCATACTACATGCATAGAAATAAGTCAAGAGCACAACGGCGTGTTTGCAGAGTGTGAGAAGGATGACAAATACGCACAGAGTGTCCATGTACAGACCGCGTTTGGTCTTGGTCCTGGCACACCTAAAGAAGGAAAGTTGGTATGACAATGAGTGGAACAAAACAGACATGACATACGGAGAGGATCGGACAGTACTTGCGATATTGGGAGAGGGCAAAGGCAAGGACGCAGATGGATTGTCATGACCATCTTTGTCTTCCTCCTCGGAGCCAGATGCAGATCTATAAGAGGGAGACATGTCAGGTAAATGGAACACAGAATAAGGAAATCAACAATGGAATATGCACTCATCCGACCCTTCTTCAGCTATGTCATCAACATAAGGATTGCCCTCAACAGAACTTAACAGCATGATTAATTCGAAACAAAGGGAAGAAGCATAAAACATACGCAGAACCAGTTTCGCTGCCTGATTCAGAACTGGAGACGGCAGAATCATCTTCGATGATGTTGGTAGCCCAATGCACCGGTCGCAACTGGGGGGTCACCCTAAGAGGATTGTCAGCGACAGAAAAGATAAACACAATAAAAGGCATACTCTGAGGGAGTGTGCGACGTGGGTGAGATCACAGCATCAATCTCGGAGGGAGTTAGGTCCCCATAGGAGACACACTTGTGCAAAGTATGACCGTTTGAAGTGGTGGGATGGCTAAAGAAGAGAAGATAGACACAGAGGCACAAAAATAAAAGAAAGAAATATGACATACAATACCAATACTGCAGGCAACTGCTGATAAACAGCCCCACCGGGGGCGGGCAAACTGTAGGAAGAAAATCAAAAGGAGTAAGGGCAAAGAACAAAGTACCACATATGCTGGGACAGTATCACCACTAGCAACATGGGCATGGCGCGCGGTGCAGGTGTGTTTTTTGGGAGGGAGACTACACATCGAGAGAGGAGGACAAGTCAGACAATAACATGAAAGTGACAAAGAGGGGTGCACGCACAAAGCGGGGTCAATGCTGATGCCAAACATAGCAGCAACAGGAGGTACAGCATAAGAAGGAACCAGAGGTGTGGCAACAGGAACATCACCAGACTGAACACAGTGAGACCGCTTGTGTTTTGGGACCACATATCTGCATAAGCAGCATCATCATCAGGTAAGCAACAAAATAGGAAAGAGCACACATACTGTGGCGAAGGAGAATTTTGACTAGAAGGTAGAGACATTTCAACAAAAGTAGACAGTCACGAAGTTTGACAGAATTCAAAATGCGACTGAAGGACAACTGGGACAGAAAATAAACAAAAAGCAGATATGGTAACATTATATAGTGAAAACATGATAGCAGGTCCAAAAAGGATGAAATGCGCAAAGCAAAAGAACCAGACGAAATGAAAGCACATGGAGCACCATTGACCCGATGCAAAGGAAATCGGAATAAGAAGAGAAGTAGAACAAAAGTACTTCTAACAAAGAGAGAAGGAAAGAGAGGGGAAAAAAGGAAAGAGGACACGAACAGCAGATGAGAAACGGTGATCACACAAGGAAGGGAGCACGATGCTCCCGATCTATGAGTACGCTATAAATTCAATTCAAATAAAAAGGTAGTATTGAGACAAGATCAGCAGGCTGAACACGATGCGGACAAGACCTCACAGACAAACCGGAAGCATCAGGCATAGAGCAGTGGCATAAGAGAAGTCATCAAGGAACCACATAGAATAGGACAGAACGAGGTTAGACAATAGACGAAACCATCAGTGACAACAGAGCGTACAATATGAACAGCAGAAGGAGAAGCATAAAGATCAAGAAAGTCGTACGATAAAGGGTTGACAAATGAGGATGTCAATAGCAACAGCATCACAGGCACAATCAACACAGCGTAATGAGGGGGAAGGGAAAAATAGACAAAAACTAACTAACAAATACGGTGATGAGCCTCCAGGCTCTGTATGCTCAGAATTCGCGGATTTACCCATTCATCACCCAATATCTCCGAAACGACGCCATTATAACCCCCACACACTCCATAATACTGCCAACACTCAATAATACCATGGATTTTCACAGTATAAATCACCCAAACACAGATACAATCCTAAAACCGTACCCTTCATACTCCTTCAACACTCCGTTATCCTTCCCAGCTCGCCACGCATCATAATTACCGTACCCCATCACAGCAAGGCACCTTTGATTGCCAATCATCCAAAACAGGGTTGCTACATCACTCAGAAGCACCTAGTTGATATGCCCATCAATCATTTAATTAAAGGACTGATTGACACGAATACACTTCCAGCTACGATAATTACAGCCACGGCAACTACAGACCGTGTTTACTAAGGCTGTTACAGTGCCAAGACCTCGAATTATCATTGACCCAAGCATACACCTCAGCACGGCAACTGCAGCTCAGTAATCCGCAGCTAAACAGCACCTCATGATCCGCTCATTGCTCAATAAAACCACACGGTTCACATCCATACATGGCAACATCGAGGACTTGCTGTTACTTTAGAACCACAGATTCCATATGTTTACTATGGCTATTACAAAAGCCAAGGACTTACAGCCTTACTAAGGCTCCGAAGAATATTCTATTTATAAAATCGTACTTGTAGTATAAAAACTAGGTAGATACCGCATTTTGAGGAAGTTCTTACCCAGTTGACGAGACTACGGCATTCTAGTCAGCTATGGTTACTCCAAGTTATCCCTCACTGCTTGCTTTACTCTTAACGTTGTTGGTTCGCTTTGTACATTGCACCAATACATGGAATCTTGCATCAATAACTTGCTTTTGTCTTTTAATGCCACAACATTGCTTCACCTTCACCACATAGGATTCTTTCATCGCTTTCACCTTCTACGTCACCATCATTTTCATTGTCCAGTTCAGTATTGCCTCTGTGTAGGCCCAGTTCAGCACCATTCTCCATAGGATCGCCCTCGTCTTTATCATTCTTCAGAGTTGTCGTGCATCTATTGCCGCAACACCCCACTCAGCACCACAGTTGCTACATTTTCTTTCAGTTCCAAGGCAGTTTCCGCACGTTAATTGCCATTGTTTCGACTCAGCATCACAGTACACCTTCAGGACACGTTTTCTAGTCCTTCCCTACGATTTCTAGCTCGTTGCTACGATTTCTCGTGCATTGCTATGATTTCTAGAGCATTGCCACGGTTACTAGAGCTATTTTCGTGCTCTTTAGTCCATCCCCACGTTTTATAGATTGTTTTATCGGTTTCTACCACCGTTTCTTGGTATCCGCATCATACCAGATTCTGTTCCATCTCGTTTATCGAGATCCTTCCTGGCTTACAGCCAACGTCTACTAGTACTCATTGACCAAGAGTACTACTTCACTGACTGAAAAGTCGCAGTGTATCTTGCGTTATAGAGGAATTGACCGCACGGAGGTGCACTGAACCACTTGCAAACACATTGCCTTGATTGCTGTGTTGCTACGTTAATTGCCTAAGCTCTCCCCGAGTTTTGGGTGTTGCCATTGCCACGGAAGTCTAGGCTCATCAACGGTTATTAAAAGGCCCGCATGCATGTGATAGTTAGCCAAAATACACCAGTACACAACACAGAATATGTGAAGCATAGGAGCGATAACATGGCCAAGAAAAGCAAAGAGATGAAACACATTTTTATTTATTTAATATCGATAGACAGACAACATTAATTTGCACAGGTAAAAATTATTAAAAAAGGGACGATAAGCATAAGACGATCATGAAAGAACCTGATGATGATCCAGAAGGCCCATCTTCACCCAATGCAACAGGCTTTTGCGATGTCATAATTTTGAGAACAGATAAAATGGGACACGTGGGGATGCTTGATCCACAGCCAAACAAAACAATCAGTAGACGAGCAGAGCAACAAGCTACAGGGGGATGAAAGAAGCATCAGATGACAGGCATGTAGGCACGCAGTAAGCAGAACCAACACAAAAGTAAACCAAGGGGACATGCACGGACAAAAGATATGGCAAAGAAGACAACACAGACACGCATGATGAAGGACACATGGTGTCGGGGAAAGCACCACCCAAACTTAATGCCATATACCCCACACCAAGGCAACTCACCTAAAGTCTCGACCTCCCAATATTTGCCACAAAAGTGCGACCATGAAAATATGGACCAATACTACGACATCAAGTCAGTGAGTGAGCATTCCACACATAATAAAGGTCACTCACATGAACGGCCGATTCAGGGCCAAGCGTGGAAGAGCTGTCAGAGGAGAGGGCAATCAAAGATGTGATGCACCTTTCAAGGTTATACAGGGTGAGCAGACTGCAGCATAATATTTATCGATAAACTGACCACACACGAAGGACATGGGAGGATTAGACGGCGTGTACGTTGAGTTGGACGATGGAGAGCAGACTTGGCACTTGGCGAAGAAAGACAAAGAGACCGGCGAAAGCAAGGAGATGGTATTCATGGCAACCGGCGCATTGGTGCACATGGACCTGCCACCAATTACTAGAGAGACGATGTGAGTATCCAAGCACATTGAAACACACTGTGACTCACTGTACCATACAGGGGGATGAAAGAGAAATTGAGATTCCTTAGTCAATCTATTACGATAACTGGATTCGGCGGGCATAGCTTTGACCATGCGATAAAAGCGATTAAAGAGATTCAACGTACAGGTGAAAGGGAATTCCATCAAGGACAGCTCCAAGAATGGTCGCCAAGCAAGTTCCAGGGACACGACACCATCGAGATGTCCAACTGATACTTCAGAGCTCAAAGCAAGAGCGAGCAGGAGATAGGAACACCTATAGGACAAGACGTGGACCCAAGGGGAGTACTAGCGCGGTTGGCAGGCAGCAACCTGATACACATGGAAGAGAACGGCGTGAACTACTACAGGAGATTGATCGAGGGGTCAAAGAAAAGGTGAGTGGACTTGATACATGTCGACGGACTAGAGGCTAACGGTTTTGATGATGGCAGATATGTGAGGGCGAAACCGCAAATGTTCAGAGTGGGCGACATAGTAGAGGCGCAATGCTCCATTGTCTTCGTGAGATGCAAAGGTAACGGTGCAAAGATGAAGTCGATCTTACAAGGACTGGCAATGGTAAATTGCGACCACACCATGGTGAGTGATACGGAAAGTGTCCTCAGGCACAACAACTGAAGAAATATTAGAACGCAGACCGCAAAAGAAGGAAAGGCACCGGATTCGAGATGGGAGCAGTGTCAGGAGGAAGGATGAAGAGGAAAGTAGGCTTTGAGTACGAAGAGGACGGTTTGGAGGAACAGGCGTCGATGAAGAAACGCGCAGGAGAGGCGAGGGAGAGTGAGGAGATGGAAAGGGAGACGGAGGAGAGAGAGGAGATGATAGAATAAACTTGTAGTGAAAAATCGCCAAACAAGCGTCGGAGTAACCAGTGGTGACACAACTTTTAAAATGATACGAGAACATGGCAAAAATAACGATAATGTCATAAACCAAAGGTTCAGGCATCGGTCTGGAAGACAAAAAAAAAACAAGTAGAGAATATCAAGAAAACACCATAAGAGGGAGTGAACCGGTCTGACACGAGAGAAACAAGCAGAGAAGCAAGAGGCTGAAAAAGGAGCCAAGGATGGACCAGAACACAAACAGACAGGAATTGGAGGTCGACGGAGTGAACAGGAAAAACTGGTGAAGCGAGAAGCGACATCGAATAGAAAATTTCCCATGCAAAGCTCAAGTAGGGAGGTCGGCAATCACTGGGATCAATTGATACCTCGAATAGATTTTCCCATGGGTCGTTCAGGATGGCATAATAACCGAGATACCTATATACATAGGACTCGGAATAGTGAGTCATGGCAACCTGGCCAGCAATTTTGGGCCACCATATTGTGCTGACATAGCATTACTAAGCCATCCATATGTGGTCATATTACTACTGTATATGGCAGGAGAGGGAGGGAGGGGGGGGTCAACCTGACCTTAAATGCAAAAATGTATGTCATGTGTGCAATTTTATTTCCACCACCCCCTTGAGATGAGGCGCTGGATTCAGCATACTGATGAAAAGATCTAGTAAGATCATGTGGATCAATGTTCAACAACAAACCAAACCGATATTGGTATTTGCCAAAGTATGCAGGGCCATTTTTCAACTCGTCGTTTACCTCCATGTTCCTCGCATCCCACCATTCAGTGGTGCACAAATGTTCCTATCATTGTGAAACAAAGCAATGTGTCCCTCTTTTTGTCATAGAATCAATTGGTCGCGAAACAGCATATGGCAGTAGCAGCAAGTCTTCTGAGTTCTTTCCCCCAGTCACTCATTCTTTCTTACATTGAAAGTTGATAAAGGACTATGGTTACTGGCTTGTTTCGCCAGTCATTTTCATCAATATGACCATTGAGACTTTCTCATACAATCCCCACTATGTTGCAATTGCAGTCGTAACTATTGTCTTGTCAGTGCTGCTGCTCTCACCCAAACATGAACAGACACCTCCGGGACCTCGGAGATGGCCATTAATTGGTAACATCTTTGACTTGCCTATGAAGGAGTCATGGAAGGTGTATTTGGACTGGAGTAGAAAGTATAGTGAGCCCTCTGACTTTCCCTCCCCATACGTGTCAATGTCTGAGTATGCTCTGTTCATTTCAGATTCTGATATACTCAGCTTGTGAGTTCATGGAGCCAAGCTGTTCATCCTGAACTCGGCAGAGTCTATTCAAGGACTCTTCACCAAACACTCAAATACGTACTCCGACAGGTAAGAAGACAAAGTCCGTCCATTACACCTGATCAAAGCTGTTTTTTTAGGCCATGTTCTACTATGCTTAACGATCTGTAAGCTCGTGTCTTTGTTGGACTTGATCCTTGTTGGATAGCTAATATTGCCTCACTAGGGTCTGTACAACTTGGATGATGGTTTTTATGAACTGTGATGATCGTTGGAAAGGTTTTTGTTGCCTTTATCTTGGTACAGGCCAATATGCTCACATTTTCATTTTCAGAGCACTGTAGAATCTTCCACCAGGAATTCGAGACCAACTCGACAGTTGCAAACAGAGCTCATGAGCTCCATGTGGCCAGACGACTATTGCAGCACTTGTTGACCAGCCCCAATCATGCGAAGGAGTTACGACTGTAAGTTTATTATCAATTCTTGTACATTCATGCACTGATTTCCTTGTTCCAGTGCTACAGGCGACACCATTCTCTTGGTCACATATGGTATAACTCCAAAGACTTTACAAGATCCATTTATTCGAACTCCCAAAGAAGTTATGGTTATTTTTGCAGATGTCAGTTGTGGAGGGTACCTAGGTATGTTTCCAGACTTAGTATATGATGACGACAGCTACCAACTGACTTCGGAAACCCAGTGGACATCTTTCCTTTCTTGAGGTTCATCCCTAAATGGTTTCCTGGTGCTGCATTCCAACACACAGCAGAAAAAGGGAGACCTCTTGCATGTGATCTGGTCATGGCTCTATATGAGCATGTAAAGACTCAAATGGTTAGTTCTATGTTAAATTTTCTGACCCTAAATTTTTGCTCACATACACAGCAGGAAAATGGGATGGCTGTACCTTCTGTCGCTTCTCGCTTTCTCTCTGCCATGCAAGATGGTGAAGATATTAGTGACCAAGAAATAGAAACCATATGCAATGTTGACATGCTTGGAAAGTGTTCACACATGTAATTTCGCGAAATGTATAAATACATACATTTTATAAAACCTGGATACCAAGGCAATGAGATATACCTTAGAGTGCAATGTCCTAAGTGTGGGCAATGAAATACCTTGAGTGATGTTCGGTGGAGCGCATGGCTTAACTGTAGAGTGATACTATAAGGGTCACACTAAGTATAAAATCCCAGCACTTGACACTGAGTGCGCTGACAATGCACAGACAATGCATGCTAAGAATAGAACTAGAGAAGCTCAGGAGATAATTAATACTTTGCATAGCCTTGATCTATGATGCGCAAGGCACTGCCATGCTGGGAACTAGCCCTCTAGACCTCAGAGTGTGTAGAATTGAAGTAAGACCAATGTCTCTGACTTCGGCCGATGTGCGTGAGGCCTAGACTAGAAGCTAGTGGTCCTAGAAGACCATGGAAATCACTAGAAGATATTATTACTATAAAGATGAGCTGCACACTAGGCTACAACTCCGAGGAGATACAAGGTGATGTCAGTACACATGGATAGTGTGGATAACTGATGTCGCACAACTGAGAGACCAGGATCTGGCCCCAAGCCAGAGCTCTGAGTAAGCACCAAGCAATGGCGTGATTATGGCAACATGCAGGGCACCCAGGAAAGGAAGTTCCGCAAGCCAAGAGTTACTATTTAAGGTTGTATTAATTGGTAGAGCACATTGTATATAAATACCATAGTATAGTAATAGTGTACAAGTTTCGGACCCCCACTGTAGATGCATGCAAGCCTCCAGCTTAGCACTTTAGCTTTGGGATCAGTTTGTAGCTTCGAGCGAGAGAATAGACCCTTTATTGATAACATCAGAGTGACTTGAGTAGCGTGTGAGGTGTAGAAAGCTAACACAGGACTTGTGTACTGTTTGAGTGATTGGTTGACTGCGCTCTAACCTGAGAATAAGAGATTTGTGTCATTGCAGACATGCTCTTGAGTTTTGAGGTTTTCTTGTGATGCACAGTGCTACAGGTAGCAGAGGTTCAAACCCTTTGGTCTGGTTAGCACATGCTTAGTTGGGTATACCATCCTGCAAGTGGCAGAGGTTCAAACCCTTTGGCTTGTGGGCAGCATTTCTTGTTGTGCGAGATACTACAGGCGGCAGAGGTTCAAACTCTTTGGTCTGGTTAGTATTCGTGCAGAGGCCTTCATTGTACACTGATGAGCCTCCAGGCTCTGTATGCTCAGAATTCGCGGATTTTCCCTGCTAATTAATGTGGCCATCCCTTTAACAGCCTTTCAGCAAACCAAATATTGCACACACATTGATACTACTTTCATCCTATGGCAACCACTCCTCACACACTTTGTTATCCATCCCATCTCGTTATGCATCATAATTGCCATATTCCTCATGACAAGGCACCTTCGATCGCAAATTGTCCTAAAACGGAATTATCCCATCACTTCCCATAGCCTCATGGAAGCGCCAATCAATCACTTAATGAAATAATGTGATTGCCACAGCCACTCATCCATCTAAGATATTTCGAGCACACGGCAACTACAGACTGCATTTTACTAAGGCTGTTACCTTGCCAAGACCTTGAAATGACATAGACCCAAGCGTGCACCTCAGTATAAAAGCCATACCTCACCAGTCTGCAGCTAAACAGCACCTATTGATCTGCTCGTCGGTCAGTAAACCATATGGATCGTGTCCATATGGGGCAATGTTGACAAGTTGCTGTTACTTTAGAAGACAAAGCACCATATGTTTCCTATGGATTTTACTAAGCCACAGCCTTACAGCCTGACTAAGTCACACATGATTACTCTATTTTAATTTTGTACTTGTGGTATAAAAACTAGTTAGAAAAATGTAGCTAGGGAGTTCAGTTCATCTCTAGTTGACCAGTCTACGTCAATTCTTGTCACACTCTAGTCTATCGCCAGTAACCATGTTTATTTGCCATTCTACGGCAATATACCGTTTACCCCAGCATATTCTTGATTGCACGTCAACTCTTGAGCTCACCAGAGTTATTCCATGGTTTTTAACTGTGAAGAGTCTCTTGACATTTGCTCTTTGCTCTTAACACTATTGGTACACACTCATATTGTGCCAATATGTGATTGCCATGCTATACCTTGCCCCCGTTATCTTTTATAGGCCGCCATTGTTTCACTTTCACACCATTGGAGTTTTTACAGTTTCACTTTCACCATTGTTATCATCACCCACTTGGGTAGTCTCCGAGTAGACTTAGGATCAGTTTAGGACCAGTTTCAGATAGGATTGTTTCAGCACCAGACCAGTTTCGACATCAACACAGCACCCTCACATTGTATAGGACCAGTTTCACCACTAGTTTTCGTAGCCCCACGTTTTCTCTTGCTGTTTCACCCTCAGTACCTCATTCACCATTTTCTTTCGACACATGTCATCTCCACTACATTTTCTCATCGCCTCATTCGCCCATAGACTATTGCTGACCATTTAGTCTCTCTACCATCGTTCACCCCGCTCAGATTAATGTCCAGTGATGTTTTCTAGTCTCGTTGCACATTTTCTAATATGGATTTGTGGTATTCACATCATACCCACTTCCATTCCCTCTTGTTTCGAGAGACCCCTACCGGCTTATAGCCATTGCATCTAGTACTCGACTACCAAGCAGTACTACTTTGCAGACTTAAAAGTCGCAGTGTATACTTGCGTATAGAGGAATTGATTTACTGCATGGAGGTGCCCCGAACCCACTCGCACACATGATCGCCTTGATTGCCGTGCTACTACGTTAATTATCCAATCTTGTTCCGAGTTGGTGTTGCCGTTGCCACAGAAGTCTAGGCTCATCAACGCATGGTGTTACAGGTGGCAGAGGTTCAAACCCTGTGGTCTGATTAGCACATGCTTGAGGGTTCTCATTTCTGCAAGCAGCAGAGGTTCAAACCCTTTGGCTTGTTGGATGGGGTTTATTTGGTTATTGTGTCTCTGGATCGAACCATGTGGGTCTACGATTGGTTTGGAAGCTTGAGCACATAGGTTCAAATCCTGTGGCTTGAGTAGACATTTTGTGAAGGGTTTCTGCTTAGAGCACAAGCTTTGAGTCATGTTTAGGGTGTGTTTAAGTTCTTTGTGGTCACCTGTGTGTGTTGCACAAGACTTATTGAGGGTTTTGTTGGTGTGTGGCGATGTGTTGTGTATTGTAGCACACCTTGCCTTGAGGCCCAGCGACACCTGTCGCTCCTCTTGTTATAAAAGCCTTTGGACTTAGAGAGATCTAGATACCCTATGAGTGCTGTCACTATATGTGTGTATCGTATATTCTGAGAGTTTAGTTGTTTTGCTTCAATCTGCTTCTATCGCATAATATCCCCCCAAGAACTTGAGGGTTTGTGTGTGTAGTGTTGGGTGTGGGTGTGATCAGTGTCTTCGACGCTGTTGCCTTTCTAACCTGCATGCACAGAGTCTCTTCAACGTCCTTGGAATTGTGTACCTTGGTATGTATTGTTGTTCAGCTTTTTGCCAAGCTCTAACTTAAGCCTTTTTGCAGGAGGAGCTGACACTGTAAGCTCATGCCATCCAGTGTTATCTGCCTCGGTTAATGTCATGTTTGCAGACCGTTGCAATTCTTTCTACCTTCACGCTAGCTACAAGCCTATGCGCCATGTCTTTGTCACAATTGCTGGACCCTCGTACCTCAGGTCCTGGCAACCTGACTACAACACAGGACTTCGGCTTGTTGGGGCCCACCCCAAACCCAGCTTATTACTTAGGAGTGTCAGTTATTAATTCAGAAAGAAATATGTATTATGAAGGTAATAAAGCCTCAGGATATACAATATTCAAAGTGTCTGCATACTTTTCTGTATCTGGAAAGAGAACTCGAATCCATTATCTAGAAGTGCAACAGCCAAGTGCTACATAGAGTTGTCCATGTGAAAAAACTGGAGTACGCAAATCCAATCCAACATAGGTAACTGACTGGCCTTGAGACTTATTGATTGTCATTGCAAAAGCCAGCCTGACTGGAAATTGGTGACGTGAAAATGCGATAGGGAGCTCAGCTGTATCAGCATTGATTGTGATACCTGGGATGAAGACAGTCTTGCCTGCATTGTTGCCACTGAGAAGACGACATTCCAATACATGAGGATGAAGGTGTGTGAGAATCATTCGTGTCCCATTGCATAGGCCATTTGCTGGATCCAGATTGCATAGGAGCATGAGAGGGCATCCAACCTTGAGAGCCAGCTTTGCATGTGGTAAACCAGAGGCATTGAAATTTTGAAGAAATTTGACTGGATAGAGAGTAGCAGCATCATCCAATTCATCCTCTATCATCTTGTCAGTACTCCAATATACTGTCTCCTGTCCTGGGAACATCTCCAGAACCTGCTGATTGACTTCATCAACATCATCATTGTGTCTAGAGAGAATTGTTCTTTCTAAAAAGAAGTGAGCTTGAAAATTGCCAGCTGTAATATTTGGATAAATGTATCTGATGAGCCCAGAAAGTGAAGAGTCTGCAAGGCACATGGAAGCAGGAAGAGAGATGGTTTGATCTTCAGTGAGTCCTTCGCCTGCACCAACTGTAAGCAGCCAATGTGCAAACTCTACATTTTCAGGAGTCTGATCCAGGCGCATGTTTTTCTTCAAATGGATGACTTCAATGTGAGGCCATAAAGGTGAATGGCGAAATGAAGCTGCAACAATCTGCTCCCGTGATTCTCGTGAAACAACTAGCAATGTCTGACAAAAGTCTCCTAAAATAAACAGTCAGAAATAATGATCTATAGTGACTCAAAGTAAATACACATACCACCAAAAAGAACTGTTTTTCCACCAAAAGGAGCATCCTTATTGCAGATATCACAAAGAGTACGATCAACAGTCTCAATATTATGTCGGTTCTGCATAGGAACCTCATCCCAAATGATGAGAGAAGTTCAACAAAGACGTTCAGCCAGATGAGTCCCTCTGCAAATGTTGCATGTTGTATCATCATGTGAGGGAATTGGAATTTTGAAGGTGCTGTGGCTTGTACGCCCTCCAACTAAGAGAATTGCTGATATACCGGAGGAGGCACAGGTCAATACAATCTGTCCTTGGGCATGAACAGCAGCTGCAATAGTATTGCATACAAAAGTCTTTCCACCACCTCCAGCACTATGCAGAAATACCAATTTCCCTCGTTCATTCATAGCAGAGTCAACCACAATATTGTAAGCAGTCATTTGCTCTTCATTGAATGTTTGAAGGTTGTTAGCAACTAATTGCTGCAGAGATGGGATATCATAAGCCAGCTGTGCAGCCAGAAGAGGATTATCCTCATAAGCAGCCCAGTCCATGGTAGAGGCTGGCATCTGGGTCCACTCAGAGAGACAACAACCATGAGATTGAAGGAGTTTATTAATAAGATGAAGATCAAAATCATAGAGCTGAGCATCTGTTGGATTTGGAACATCACGTTGGCAGAGCTTGTGTGCCAGATCATCACAAATGTTCTCCTTGAACTCCTCCCACAGCTCATCTGGCTTTGCTGGCTGGCAGAAGAGAAGGAGGGTCACAAATAATGATCATAACTGTGCTCCTGACTGCATAATTGCAGCCTCCTCTAAGCATTGCCTCCATTCATCATCATTTTCCAGCAAACCAATGGCTATGCATGCCTCCTTGAAGGTAGCACACTCCACATTATTGACAGTGCATAGATGTTGGAAAGATTGAGCGCCAGCAACAGCTGTCAAAAGAAGCCGCAGATAGAACCGCTTGCCAGATGAGGGGGCAGCCTGATACATTCGGCCAATAGTACCACCAATAGTTGTGTGTCTTTAGCATGTATTCCAGTGTTTCTTGTTCTTGTTCCAGGTATAGTGGGCAGGAATATCTTGATACAGATACTGACATGCACTGGGATCTTTTTTGTTGAGATCGAACCATTGTAACAGAGTTGTTGTCTTTGCCTCAGCTGCTGCTAAGATCTCTTCTGGACTGTCGGTCTCATCATATGTGATGAGATGTTCATCAGAAAGATGGACCTGCAGATGCACAACATTTGGCTCCTCCTGATGTAGCTGGAAAGAAAAGATCCTCCAGCATGACTCAATAGCAGAGATGTAACGTGCATCCAGAAACTCCTTGATCTCATCATGATCCCGAACCTCCAATGTAGTCCTATCGTGGCCCTTGTAGATGTATTTGTGGATATATTTTATGGCTTTAACAGACATACAGACCTCCACATTGATGTGACAGTTGTATTGTGCACTGAGATAGGGATTATATGGGACAATATCACGGTTGGTATAGACGGTTCAGGTTTCGCCATGCATCTTGACATACTCGTGACCATTGTTGGGGCATGCCAGATTAGGATATCCATCAGTGGTGAATTCTGTCTGCTCATTGAACTCCTTCAGAAAATTCTTTGTACAGTGACCATCAGGCCCCTTGCAGTGATTATCACAGGGACCATGCATCATGCATTTTGTAACCACCTCATGAAGAATTGGATGTGTTTCAGGATCAGGTATCTGAGCACATGAGACTGAATTGGCATCAGCAGGTGAGTGAATCTTGTCTTCTGGATCCAGAAAAATCAGAAGATGCATATGAGGGAGTCCACACTTCTGAAATTTGATAGTATGCACAACAGCCCTGACTTTGCCAAATATTCCACCCTTTTTGATTTCCTGCAGTAAGGCCTCCTTCTTCAACTGAAAGACCCTGGCCACAATATCTGGTCGATTCTCCACTTTTTGATCAGGTCCATCTGTGCGCTTCAGAGCCTCAACAATTTCTGGCCACTTTGGGTTTGCCGTCATTGTAAGAAAGATATCTGGTTTCTGCAAAGCTCTACAAATTGCCATAGAGTCCTGATACAGCTGATACATTGCACGGGGACTGCCAGTATGTGATGAAGGGAGGACAATATGCTGGCCAGAGTCTTGCAATCTATCAGCATTAGTAGCTGCATCCACCACTCCCTTATACAGATCTGCACGGATAGTTTTCTGATTGTTCCAAACCCAGTTGAGATCACTTTGTTCAATTGAGGCCCATACATCCACAACATACTGCTGGGTCGGACTCCCTCCTTTAAACAATGGTGCATCTGGTTCAACAGTTGGGTGCTCATGAAGACGATAAGCATAATACATATGTTGGGTGACCTTTTTACACTCTGTACAGGTTCCTGTCTCCTCCAGAGGGATATATCGATTCCAACCCAGTTCTCCATAAAGAAAGAGAAGAACATAATGAAGAGACTGATAGCTTGGATGTAGCTGGCTGATGCATTTAAGAGATTGATCATGCATGTGTAAGACAATATCCTGTTTGTTCTTCACTGGCTCTGATCCATCTCCAGGAATGACAGCAGCCAACTCATTTGCTGTTGGCAGATTGTACTGCTAACCATCAGTGCCATCACCCACATGCAGTTGCACTTCAAGATTTGGATACTCCTCATGGGGTTTGTCCTTTATGATGAGATAGGCATGTCGATATAATGGGACATATGGATTTACATCATGAAGCAATCCCTGCAGTGCAGACATAATCTCAGGCTTCATATTAGGATTGCGACAACTACGCATTCCCAATGCCTCCATTGGATCATGTATATAGAGCTGTGTATAAGACATCTTTTGGTTTTCTCCAGGTAGCAGAGATCCCATCTGATGGTGAAGCTCACCAGATATATGGAAGGAGTATGGTCCAGAAGAATTTGTAACTGCCTCATCCACCTTTACAGCCACTGATGTAAATGCTAAAGCTGCATTGTACTGTTGGATATTTTTTATAAAAGTATTAGACATTGGACTGATGCCACACAGAAGATTTCAGAGAATGCCAGGAGCAGGATGGAGATTAGGGAGTTTAACCTGTCCTTGCAAGCAGCACATGCCAAAATGGGGTCTGGTCCTTGACTTGGACTTGAGACGCTCATTATACCAATGTGGTGCATCACAGTGTTCACAAATCCACTCCATTTTTCCAATACTCTGCTGAGAATGTGGTTCAACATATGGATGTCTCGCATGAGGAAGTAAGAAAGGTATGGTCCTTGGTTATGGTGGCGGTGGTGGTGGTGTAGGTGGTACAGGTGGTGTAGGTGGTGGTGGTGTAGGTGGTACTGGAGGTACAGGAGGAGGTGGTGACTGTTGGGATTCATCAACAGAATTTATCATATCAATATCAGGTGGTGACAATGCACGTGGAGGATGATTCCCATGGCTGTGACCTCCTCTCCCTTGTGCATGTCTACATCCACCACCATGCCCACAGCCCTGTGGTGGCAAAGGAAGCTGTGGAACAGAAGCATTATCATGTGCAGGCAACTGTCTGCCAGGTGCACTACCACGTGCCTGTCTACAATGCCCTCCTCTGGTGGGAAGAACAGGATGAGGTGGTACTGTAGGCATAGGATGTTCACATGGATGGTCCAGTTGAGATGGAATGTGAGTCTCAGGTGGGATGTTAAAATGTGGAAGTTGAATATTGGGATCAGGACCTGGATGAGGAGATCGGCCACAACAATGAGAAGGAGAAGTCATTTGAAGACATTGAATATGATCATGCTCCTGCTCTGCACGATGATCACGCTCAGGTGTACTGGGAGGAAAGTCAAAGGCATCATTCCTGGAGGGTGTAGATGGATTCCTGTTGGAGGAAAGCTATGAGCATCTCACCCAATCTATCAGATATAAAAAACACATACATTGCAGGGTACAAACAGATGGCAGCAATGGACTCAATCACAGAGTAACAAACCTCTCTACTGTAGAAATCTATAATTGACCGCAGACGGACCACAAAATTTGGTACAGAGGAATTTGATGCAGCAACAGCAGTTATGGAGCTACACTTCCATGAATGGAAGGGGGGGCAACTATATCTGTGTGAACACAAATACCCAATCGGTCCCGCCACACCAATCTCCCTGACTTGTTGCACTTGACAGAGGCCCCTATTCACAGGCATGCAGGAGGGTAGGCTTGTCACCAATAACTGTGCCCTAAAGAAAGGAAAGAGGCTCAGAACTGAATCTGAGAGCTCTCATCTTTGCTTTGACACAGAAATTGAGGGGATCACCCAGCGGCACCTTGATCTACTCTGTGCAAATGATCTGAACAGAAAGCAGCCAAAGACAGACTCCTGAAGCAAAGGGAAATCACTCCTGTGAGAGCAAACAGGAACCTGGGGCAAGAATACCTGAAGGGACAATCAGTTAAAAACAGCCTCCATCAAAGATTGATGAGCAGTACCATGAAAAAGGTACCAAAATGGCCTAAAAGAGTGTGATCAGATGGGCTAACATCATCAAAGAAGGAACTAATGCTTACCTGGGGCAACGCAGCACAGGGGACGCAAAACGGAGCACAGGAGCAGGGGGCAGATGGCAAGGGCACAAAAATTGCGGGTGGCATTGCAGCGGAATTGAAACTCAGCCAGATAATGCCATGGTCTGGCAATGGCCGCAATTTTCAAAGTCCACTATCTTTGTCATCATCAACCTGTATTAATATATAGACAAGCCTATGCCCTGTGTCTTCGTCACGATTGCTGGCCCCTCGTACCTCGGGTCCCAGCAACCTGACTGCAACACAGGACTTTGGCTTGTTGGGGCCCGCCCCAAACCCAGCTTTTTACTTGGGAGTGTCAGACTGTCAGTTATTAGTCTCATAAATGCCAGATAGATGCTGTACTATTGCTCTTAAATTATCCTACATCTGCATCAGACTCAGAGCTCAGGGTTCTTTAAATATGCCTCTATCTCTACATATTTGGATTCAAAGTAGGGCTTCAATGTCTTTGCATCATAATATATATTCAGATGACTGGTCTACAGCTGTATGAATGATGGTATGAAACTTTAATGTAAGGTAAGGCTCATGGTAGGGAATAAATTAGTGTGCAATACCAACTAAGTTCTAAATGGTCTCCTTGTATATGCATCCAGGTGTTTTAACATGACAATAGTAAACCTCATGGCATTGACACTGGTGCCACCTGAGGCTGCTATGAAGCCATACCCTGCAGAGATGTGACTGTGTCAGTGAGGCCCAATGTACGTAGCATAGCTGCATAGTGGTCAGTAATGCATATATAGTATGGACTCTTGTAAGTTATGCTTACAGCACATGATGACACATACTGACCATGGATCCCAATCCAACATACTGATCCTGCAGCATGATCAATGACAAACCTATATCTCACCAGAGGCATCTTGCTTGTAGCTGTAGACATTGTGGTACCACATATCTCCTATATACTATATATATGTGTAGACACCTTCCTTCTTCCCTATCATTGCATTTTGTATAGCCTTTTCTAACCCATTTCACCTCCTTTCATCCTCTTATGTACCATAGTTTCCCCCAATTGGAGTTTGTTCCCATTTGCTCTTGTGTGTTCTCATGAGTCACCTCCAGTGTTGGCCACTCTCAGAAGAGAGCAGCCTTTCAACTCTGGCTAATCATCTTCTTAGAGACAGTGATCAGAATACAATTTCCTCCTCCTTGTCAGTTCTACCTGCTGGGTAGAGATGCCTACTGTACTATATGTGATCACAGCTGTAAGCTGTATAGTAAAAAAAATTTCAGTGGTATGGTATGGGTTTTGCCCATATACTGTACCATACATGTACCTATATGGGTGGCAATTAGGAGGACAGTGTCCTATCTCGGGTGAGATTCATGGTCAAAACATTATATTTACTCATGACATGTGTAAATTAATAGGTATACACCCGAATTTGACCTACCCATACAGATACAACTGTAAAAATCAAATTCCAAAGTGCTGATAGTACAGGTACAGGCCTGTATATATGGTACCCATATCCACCATATGTACAGGTATGGTGGGCATTTCATGTCTTGTGTGAATTAGTAACAAATTAGCATGCCATCTGTATTACCTACATTTGAATAATCTCAGGGCCCCTGATTCTACATGTCAACTTCACATCATCAACTTGTTGACTCATTCAATGTTGCACAATGCTTGTTGAACTTGGTCAATACTCACTTTGTAGCCTACAGCATGCATAGTTGGTGAACAGTTTATATTCAGTGAGTACTGGGTGCCATACATGCCAATGATGTGCCATGGGGGGATTGCAGAGGCAGCAACACAGTGAAATTGAAGCTCATCACCATAGAGAGGCAGCAGTGATGGCAGTACAACAAAATTGAAACTCAGCCGGAATAAGCTGTGGTCTGGCAATGGCTGGAACATTCAAACTCAGCTTATTTGTCATCATCCACCTCTCTTATTATATAGATTACAAGCCTATGCTCCGTGTCTTCGTCACGATTGCCGGCCCCTCGTACCTTGGGTCCCAGCAACCTGACTGCAACATGGGACTTTGGCTTGTTGGGGCCTGCCCCAAACCTGGCTTATTACTTGGGAGTGTCAGTTATTACTTCAGAAACAAATATCTATTATCAATGTAATAGAGCCTCAGGGTATACAATATTCAATGTATTTGTACCTTTTTCTGTATCTGGAAAGAGAACTCGAATCTGTTGTCCAGAAGTGCAATGGCTAAGTGCTACATACAGTTGTCCATGAGAAAAAATTGGAGTATGTAAATCTAATCCAACATAAGTAACTGACTGTCCTTGAGACTTGTTGATTGTCATTGCAAAAGCCAACCTGACTGGAAATTGGCGACGTGAAAATGCAATAGGAAGTTCAGCTGTATCTGCATTGATTGTGATGTGTGGGATGAAAACAGCCTTGCCTGCATTGTTACCACTGAGAAGACAACATTCTAACACATGAGGATGGAAACGTGTGAGAATCATCTGTGTCCCATTGCATAGGCCATTTGCGGGATGCAGATTGCAGAGAAGCATAAGAGGACATCCAACTTTGAGAGCCAGCTTTGCATGTGGCAATCCAGAGGCATTGAAGTTTTGAAGAAACTCCACTGGATAAAGAGTAGCAGCATCATCCAACTCTTCCTCTATTGTCTTGTCTGTACTCCAATAAACTGTCTCTTGTCCTGGAAACATATCCAGAACCTGTTGATTAATTTCATCAACATCATCATTGCGTCCAGAGAGAATTGTTCGTTCTAAAAAGAAGTGGTCTTGGAAGTTGCCAGCTTGAATGTTTGGATAGATATATTGAATGAGTTCAAAGAGTGAATTGTTGGCCAGATGCATGGAAGCAGGAAGAGTGATAGTATGATTATCAGTAAGTCCTTCACCTGCACCAACAGTAAGTAACCAATGGGCAAACTCTACATTTTCAGGAGTCT
This sequence comes from Armillaria nabsnona, assembly GCA_030407065.1. NCBI lineage: Eukaryota > Fungi > Basidiomycota > Agaricomycetes > Agaricales > Physalacriaceae > Armillaria > Armillaria nabsnona. Next base: position 427,687 of record JAUDQA010000036.1, on the reverse strand, counting down.
GATCCAGGTGTATGTTTTTCTTTAAATGAATGACTTCAATGTGAGGCCATAAAAGTGAACGGCGAAATGAAGCTGCAACAATCTGCTCCCGTGATCCTTGTGAAACAACTGGCAATGTCTGATGAAAGTCTCCTAAAATAAATAATCAGAAATGACAATCTATAGTGACTCAGAATAAACACACATACCACCAAAAAGTACAGTTTTTCCACCAAAAGGAGTGTCCTTATTGCAGATATCATGAAGAGTATGATCAACAGTCTCAATATCATGTCGGTTCTGCATAGAAACCTCATCCCAAATGATGAGAGAGGTTTGACAAAGAAGTTCAGCTAAGTGAGTCCCTCTGCGAATGCTGCATGTTGTATCATCATGTGAGGGAATTGGAATTTTGAAGGTGCTGTGGCTGGTACGCCCTCCAACTAAGAGAATTGCTGATATACCAGAGGAGGCACAGGTCAATGCAATCTTTCCTTCAGCACGAACAGCAGCAGCAATAGTATTGCACACAAAAGTCTTTCCACCACCTCCAGCACTATGCAGAAATACCAATTTCCCTCGTTCATTCATAGCAGAGTCAAATACAGTATTATAAGCAGTCTTTTGCTCTTCATTGAATGTTTGAAGGTTGTTAGCAACTAATTGCTGCAGAGATGGGATATCATAAGCCAGCTGTGCAGCCAGAAGAGGATCATCTTCATAAGCAGCCCAGTCCATGGTAGAGGCTGGCATCTGGGTCCACTCAGAGAGACAATGACCATGAGATTGAAGAAGCTTATTGATAAGATGGAGACCAAAATCATAGAGCTGAGCATCTGTTGGATTTGGAACATCACATTGGTGAAGCTTATGTGCCAAATCATCACAAATGTTCTCCTTGAACTCCTCCCACAGCTCATCTGGCTTTGCTGGCTGGCAGAAGAGAAGAAGGGTCACAAATAGTGATCGCAGCTGTGCTCCTGACTGCATAATAGCTGCCTCCTGTAAGCATTGTCTCCATTCATTATCATTTTCCAGCAGTCCCATAGCAATGCATGCCTCCTTAAAAGTAGCACACTCCACATTGTTGACAGTGCGTAGGTGTTGGAAGGATTGAGCACCGGTAACAGCAGTCAAAAGAAGCTGCAGATAGAACTGTTTGCCAGATGAGGGGGCAGCTTGATACATTTGGCCAATAGTAATGCCAATAGTAGTATATCTTTGGCGTAGATTCCATTTCCTCTTGTTCCAGGTATAGTGAGCAGGAGTGTCCTGATATAGATATTGGCATGCATTTGGATCCCTCTTATTGAGCTCAAACCATTGTAACAGAGTAGTTGTCTTTGCCTCTGCAGCTGCTAACACCTCTTCTGGACTGTCATTCTCATCATATGTGATAAGCTGTTCATCAGGAAGATGGACCTGAAGACGGACAACATTTAGCTCCTCCTGATGTAACCAAAATGAAAAGATCCTCCAGCATGATTCAATAGCAGAGATGTAGCATGCATCCAGAAACTCCTTGATCTCATCATGATCCTGAACCTCTAATGTAGTCCTGTCATGGCCCTTGTAGATGTATTTATGGATATATTTGATGGCCTTGACAGAAACACAAATTTCACATTGATGTGACAGTTATATTTTGCACTGAGATAAGGATTGTATGGGACAATATCATGGTTGGTATAGACAGTACGGGTTTGACCACGCATTTTAACATACTCACGACCATTGTTAGGATGTGCCAAATTGGGATACCCATCATTGGTGAATTCAGTGTGCTCATTGAATTCTTTTGGAAAGTTCTTTGTACAGTGACCATCAGGCCCCTTGCAGCAGTGATCACATGGACCATGGACCATGCATCTGGTGACAATCTCATAAAGAATTGGTTGAGTAACAGGATCAGGAATCTGAGCACATGAGACTGAATCAGCATCAGCAGGTGTGCGAATCTTGTCTTCAGGATCCAGAAAAATCAGAAGATGCATATGACACTGCATGGAGAATCCAATATCTTAGCTTAGAATATTGAATTCTATAACTATTTATTTTTTCAATATGTTAGCCTGAAATATTAAGATAATATTTTCAATATATTTGTGATATCTGAGAAATTTCCAATATTTTTTCAATAAACAAGAATATCAGAATAATATTCAAAATAATCTCTTAATATTTCAGGCCAACATATTGAAAAAATAAATAGTTATAGAATTAAATATTCTAAGCCAAGATATTGGATTCTCCATGCAGTGTGAGGGAGTCCACACTTCTGAAATTCAATAGTATGCACTATAGCCCTGACTTTTCCAAATATTCCACCCTTTTTGATTTCATTCAGTAAGGCCTCCTTCTTCAACTGGAAGACCCTGGCCACTGTGGGTTTGCTGTCATTGTAAGAAAGATATCTGGTTTCTGCAAAGCTCTACAAATTGCCATAGAGTCCTGATACAGCTGATACATTGCACGGGGACTGCCAGTATGTGATGAAGGTAGAACAATACGCTGGCCAGAGTCTTGCAATCTATCAGCATTAGTAGCTGCATCCACCACTCCTTTATACAGATCTGCATGGATAGTTTTCTGATTGTTTCGAACCCAGTTGAGATTACTTTGTTCAATTGAGGCCCATGCATCCACAATATATTGTTGGTACAGCTGTCCTCCTCTATACAATGGTGCATTTGGTTCAAATATTGGATGATCCTGTAGGCGATAAGCATAATACATATGCTGAGTAACTTTTTTATGTTCTGTACATTCACTTGTTTCAGTCTCTTCCAGGAGCATATGTATATTCCAACCCAATTCTCCATGTGGAAAAAGGAGAACATAATGAAGAGGTTGATAACTTGGATGAAGTTGGCTAATGCGTTTGAGAGAATGATCATGCATACGTAAAACAATATCTCGATCATTTTTTACAGGCTCAGATCCATCTCCAGGAATAATAGCAGCCAACTCATCTACTGTCGGAAGGTTGTATCGTCGCCCATCAGTACCATCACCCACATGCAATTGTACTTCAATATTTGGATACTCTTCATGGGGCTTTTCTTTCATAATGAGATATGCATGGCGATATAAAGTAACATATGGATTCACATCCTGCATTAAATCCTGTAATTGGGACATGATTTCAGGATTTAAGTTAGGATTGCAGCGATTACGCATATGCAATGCCTCCACTGGATCATGTATATACAGCTGTGCATAAGACAATTTCTCTCCTTCCTCAGGCAGCAGAGATCCCATCCGGTGATGAAGCTCGCCAGATACATGAAAGCAGTATAGTCCTGAAGAATTGGTAATTGCCTCATCAACTTTTACAGCTATGGATGTAAATGCCAATGTTGCATTATACTGTCTGATATCTTGTAAGAAGGCTTTTGACAATGGATTGTTGCCACAAAGAAGATTTTGAAGAATAGCAGGAGCAGGAAGAAAAGGAGGTAATTTGACCTGCCCTTGTAGACAGCACATCCCAAAATGTGGTGTAGATTTTGACTTATTTTTAATCCGCTCATCATGCCAATGTAATGCCCCACAACATTCACACATCCATTTTCTACTCCCAATATTATCCTGAGAGTACACCTCAGCATATGGACGTCTTGCCAGAGGAAGTTGTACAGAAATAGCATGTGGTGGTTGATGCTGATGTGGCAGGGGTAAAGATGGCTGTAGAGGTGGTGACTCTCTTGTAGGTGATGGTGATTGCTAGTGATGCTCAGTAGGAGCTATTTGGTGAATATTTTGTGGTGGCTCAGTGTGTGGAGGATGGATTTCAATAGCTCTCCCTTGCCCATGTCCTCGACCACCACCACATCCTTGGCCCTGTGGACCTACAGGAAGCTGTGGAACAGAAGTACTATCAAACACAGATGACTGTCCTTCAGAAACACCACCGTGTAATTATCTACGACGTCTACCTCTGGTAGGAAAAACAGGAAGAGTTGGTACTACAGGCATGGGATGTTCACGTGGACAATCTAACTGAGATGAAATATGGGTCTCAGGTGGTATATTAAAATGTGGAAGTTCAATATCAGGATCAGGACCTGGATGTGGTGATCGACCACGACGGTTAGAGGGGGAGGTCATCTGAAGACGCTGAAGACGATCCTGCTCCCGTTCTGCATGACGATTCTGCTCTGGTGTAACTGGAGCCGGAAAATCAAAATGATCATTCTCTCTGGTAGGAGTAGATGGAGACCTATTAAAAGAAAGCTGTGAGCATTGATCTTAGAAAAATAAGAGTGGTACACACATCACAGGGTATGGAGAGGTGGAAATAGTAACAACACTGTGTAAGGAAGAGGCAAAGACACCTGCAGAGAAAATCAGAAATGAAGAGCTTCAATCAAATATTGATAGACAGTACTGTGAGAGATCCCAAAAGTCCTTATTATATGCAAAAGGGCTGTAATGTTTGCCTGAGATAGTACACTGTGAGGAGGGGTGGAACAGAGCAGAGGGTAAGAAGGAAAGGGCACAGGCTTGAAGCCACACTGTAGCAGCATGGTGAAGTTGAAACTCAGCCGGATTGGTCTGTGGTCTGGCAATGGCCGGAAAATTCAAAGTCTGCCTTATTATGTCATCTTCGCTACCTGTCTTAATATATAGATATAGATGGCACTTTACCCCGAAGTTCAGAAGAAGGCCCAGAAAGCACTTGACAACATTCTTCAAGGTCAACGTCTCCCGGATTTCAATGACTTCAGTGGGCATATACCATATGTTGATGCTGTTGTCAACAAAGTCCTCCATTGGAATACTGCCACACCCTTTGCTGTCTATCACATTGCCAGTGAAGATGATGTTTACAATGGCTATAACATCCCAAAAGGATCCATTATGATCCCTAACCTTTGGGCTTTGTTGCACAAGGAATTGGTCTATGGTCCTGACACCGACAAATTCATTCCAGAGAGGTTCCTGACAGCCAAAGGAGAGCTGAACCCAGATGTCCTTGACATGGACGTTGCATTTGGCTTTGGAAGACAGGCTTGTCCTGGACAAGGTAGAAATCTGAGTATATTCTTCAAAGCCATTTACTGACACATCTTGGATCAGTCATGGGATGGGACACTGTGGATTATGGTGGCATCGTTGCTGGCAGCTTATGAAATAACTAATCCTATCAATGGGGCTGGGAATCTGCTCACTCACAATACCAAACTTGAGTTTACCAACTTGATGGTCAGGTGCGTGTCAAGCTAATACACAATGTTTCCTTTTTTACTGAAATCCACTCATGTAGCTTTGCTCCAGAATTCAAAGTTACTTTTAAGCTATACATTTTGGAGAGTATGATCAATTAGGCTTGGTTTTACTGGACTTTAATGTGAGATCTCATGCGGGCCTGCAAGGCCTCGCAAGATTGTGTGAGGTCTCACAAGATCTCGAGTGATCATGTGAGGAGACCCTTCACCGGCATTGATCAGCTTGATCATTCTGACAATCCATTACTATATTGGTGCACTGACAAAGCCCTCTTGTCACAGCAGTCACAAAGTCCCTTCCCAGGCATGGTTCACACTTTCGGAGAATACTTGATATTTTGGAGCCAATAATATATAACCAATGAAGGAAGAATGTATTCACATGTGACATTACCCCTTTGTTGGTCACATCACAGTGCTGAAATCATGCCTAACTGTGATCTTCAGTGATCTTTAGGGCTTTGCACCGTACTGCATACAGTATATGGCCATCAGCTCCAACCTGTCGACAGTGTATGGTCCACATGAGTATGTCCATTACAGCCATATGTACGGCCATATGCAAAGAGCTTGCCTTGGTAGGTCAGACTGACATAAAACTATATGATCTAGTAATTAAAACTTACTGAACTTGTTTTCTGATACGCCTTGACATTGTTGCCCTCATTGAAGAGTGGATTCTCACTATAAGGAGGTGCCCCTAACAAGTGTACAATGCCTATGGATTTTTAAAATAAGCGAATAAGAATAGAGCATCGCAACACAATCCTAATCGCTCACAGGTGCATATTCCTTATGATAATAAACCAAGGCAAGAGCAGTCCTTCGACCTTGATGTGGTGCGGTCTGGGGATTCTGAAGCAAGAGGATAGTGACCATGTGTCAAACTTCTTTCATTGGCAGCTGGTGGATTCTTGTACGGGTTCACTTATGTTCCATTTGTTTCTGAGGAGATACATAACACCATACAGTTCCTAGTCATGTCCCATATGAGCCCTGCTTGATATTCAAACAGTGTGAACTGAGAAAAACATTTCATTGGGCCATACAAATCAATTTTGAGTCTATGCAATCCAGCACCTCGTGTAAAGAGAGAGAGAGAAAATCATTACGCCAGAAGAAGCAACATGAGAAGAATAGTAGCAAGTCACCAAGCCAGTCACCGACTCATCCCTTTCTCATACATAATCTTCTACTGCTGAACGAGAATATCTGGAAATCGCCAATGAGAGACCAATCCCCAAAGCAGTAGACACAGGAATGTGTGCAGTATCACTGGCTTGAGTGTTGGTGGCAGCAACCTTTTGATGCTCAACTTGTCAAGAGGAGGTTGTCGGTAGGAGGTCGCTACAAGAGTATCTTCCAAAGACCTTCTGGTATATTCTAGTCACCGTGATACTTGAGAATTGAGAAACATGAGGAAAGATGCTTCGAGTCCAAGTCAATGGTGCTTGGTAAGGGATATAGTACAAACTGTTGTCATGAGGGGAGGTAATGTTGTGGTTGTTCCAATGATGTGTGCCAAATTTTTTGTCAGTCCAGCTAGGCAACTCTTGGAGCCACAACCAGAGATCCATCATCCATTAACTCTTGATGTCCTCCCAAGAACTTGAAAAGGTGTCTGAATGAATAATAGAAAGAACCATGAGAATTATAACATACCGAAGCCTGGAAAGCGTTTAGAAACAGGTCTGCATGGAGCATATCGGATATTGGTGAACCTTCGGACTTGGCTATGAGGATCAGTAACCCTGCTATGTTTCTCACAGCCCAAATCAGTTGGAATGTGTTGGCATTTAGGCTGTCGACCTCTTGGGCAAGTTTGCACACAGGCAGATGTGTCTCTGATACTGAGTGAGATAAGCAGTAGTCAGTCACCATAGAAAAGACCTACCCATTGTAATCATGTAGACACTGATCACCCCAATGTATCCTAAACAGGTAGTATTAACAGATGAAGACTCGAAGGCAACCAAGCAGAACAAAAGTGGAAGAGTGATACAGTAAAGGATCACATAGGTGCTGTAGTGGAGATAAGTAACAGTTTTGATGAAGTTTTTAGGGTTGAAATTCTGAACAATGAGGGATGAGTTTTGTATGACTGCAGGAACAGATTTGGACTGACTCTGTGTTGTCTGATAATTATCGCTTGCAGCATCGACATCTTGCATTCTAACTCTGGCCCAGTAATCTTGCACCGACGACGAAGGTCATCACTGAATGCCATTGTATCTGAGCCGTTGTCACTGATTTCTCAGAGAACGTTGTTGATGAGCCCAGGACAGACACTTTCAAGGTATCCTTGGTATTTGATAATGTCGTAGATGGTATAGAGTGTTTTCGTTTGGATGTGTGACCTGATTATACTTTGATACTTCGTGTCGTCAAGGCAAAGAGACGGTGGCTGATGTTGGGCTCACAACCAAATGAAGCTGAACTTGAACATGTGATACCTCACAACATGCTTGCCTAATCTTCTAGACGTGGAGACAAAGCATCCAGTAGAATGATAAAAATCTGTGCGGTGTACTAGGACTGCCCATAAGAAATCAATCCAGTCTGTGCCGTCTATGATATTGTTCTCGATAGGTTCTTGATAGAAGTCTGGCCAGCAAGGAGGTGTAGAAACAGATGGATGAGGGGCAGGATCATTCTGAGTATGTTGTGGAAGAGAAGAGTCACCCGACTTGGTGCTGACGAGAGTCATGATAGAATATTCAAATCGGCAGATATAGGAATGCAGGCAATCAGATTGAATTAAGGCAAGCACATATATTGAACTGAATTTACTGTCAGATTCTCAAGACCGCCATGGAGAAAAATATCACTTGCCAAGTATCCCTTTTTCGAACAGCGCTAATAGCTAGACCGTCATTGAGCAACCAATTGTTCAATGCCAATAGTGAAGCTGTATTTTATCACCTAGAGTCATGGTGCCTCGACTAGAAAATAGATAGGAAATCCCAAATGCCATTACTGAATGCGACTCTGAGGTAGTGGTGGCATTGAAGCAAGAAGCACATGTCAGTGACCAACTCCGATCCCTATGACCACAAAATTCCTCATCGCCGATACCAACAAGGCCAGCACCAGCTTGTCACCAGGGAATACCCTTCCCAGTATATGGATGACGACAAGAGCATATGCCTCTGGAGGAAAGGGAGGGCTGTGCTGTCAATGCAAAAGGAATGGCTGGCATCCTAGCCACAGGAAGACTGAGTTGCTCTGCAACACCCTTCTCACAATCTGCTTTTGTCATTTGTCATTGCATATTTTGAACAGAAGGACCTGAAACAAGGCAGAATGTCAGATAGCCTCATGTCAGGCCCTGAAGAACCTGCAACAGCTTGGGTAAAGGTGCCTATTGCCTTTGTATGTACAGTTGGGTGCGTCACAGAATGTAACCTTTAGCAACTGACTGACTGACAGGACCACGTCAGATTCAACAGTGGTGTTTGAATAAGTAGGTTTACAATAACCACATGGAATACATCAGCACCTGTGTCAAAACAATACCAACAAAACATGGAGTCCTGGGTCTATATCATGTTCCATACTTTGACGAACTACCCCAATCCAAAGGTCCCAAAAGAATCCTTTGGTGTTGGCACTTGTGGCAGCCTACATGTGGGACACATGTTTCAGAGGATGAAATGAATGTAAGCTCGTCGTCTGCCATGATAGAATAACGAAGCTGAATATGACTCGACCTCATTGCAACATGTTAGACAAACACCTTGAGGATAACTCCAAAGAGACAGAAGGTCAAAAGAAAATTGGATGCAAATATAGAGATCGCAATTGTCAGAAATGTATTCAGGGAGAAAAGACTCATTACCAGTCACACCACCTTGTCAGTCACATCATGTGCACCCAGCGCACCCTGAGCATTGAATCAGGTTCAATTAAATCGTTCATGACAATGCTCGAACCCTTGATACTGAAGACACATACTGTAACACAATACTGATACCATAGCAGTGTTACAAATTACTCACGCTCAGGAAATATAGCCAGTAATGACCAGATTGAAATTTGAATAAATCAAAGAAATAAAAAATCCACGCTACTGCTGGGTGAGGCAGGTGTAGGTGATGACAGCAGGCATAACACAACCTATATTCGTGACCCCCAATGTAAATAATGGGGGATGCAAAAGTTCAGGGTGTATGCATGAACTGGTTGGCTCGGGAGGGCAAGATGTTGGATGGGGATGGGCAGCATCGGGCACTCTGGTGGTTAGGCAGTCATAGTCTTAGATGTCTTTGATGTCCTCCATTGGGAGCATGCAGGACTGAGCCTGTTGGTGTGTTACAGAAAAGAGAGCTGGACAGCATCGACAGCTGTTCAACAGCAACGATAGGTTCATTAGATGAAACGGACCTCACCACTGTGTTCCCATTGTCATGTCCACAGTGTGTCTAAGGGTGTAATTTTGCAAAATGTCATACCTTACACATTAGCAATGCAGAGACATGGCGAGTGGGCTGACAGTGCAAGTGGCACACAAAGAAGCAAGGTCACTGAGGTAGAGAGCTCTATAATGGAAAAAGAAGCAATAGAATTAAAACATAAGGACTTTGTCGGTGCACTGTACCTTACGGGCATGCATGGCCACAAGGCCGAAGGGTGAGCAAGCTTGCCAACCCACCAGTTGCAATAGAGAACTCAACTACAGTGAGATGCGCTTGTACACGGGCCGAGGCTAATTTAGATAATGACATGTCTATAATCTATGACGCGTGGTCCCTGGAGATCTGGAAAAATGATATCACGTGCAGGGTAAGCAAGAAAACCCCGAGCATGGCCTAGAAACAGGCTTCGGCTGATGAAAATAGCAAGCAGGCTGGGAAACCGAAGCATTGCTTGGTTACCAGGCCTAGAATATGATGTTGTCACCTTTGGAGCAGACCCAAAAGCTGAATACAAAGTGTGATCAATGATCGAGGATTAAGCAGCTATTGAGTGCACACTCATGAGCTACTCTGCTGCTAGGGCGAGTGACAGCAACATTGCTTAGCTCTTTGAGACTGCTAAAAAGAGGAATGAGTGGTGCACAGCCTAGAACATAGTGCCAGCTCGGACGAGTAATGTCTGGCCGAAAAAGAAGTAGATTACTAAACATCCATGTGTAACAGTCAAGCTCCAATAGTATAAGTAGAGTAGATTTTCATGTACTAAGCCAAGCTACCTACCCCCCACATAATGTAATAAAGTTTCAGTTTGAATCTGGACTTATTGCGTCACATAAGAGTTAGTAACTTCGAGTCTCGGCTATAATGCAAGTTTAGCGAGCTCACGGAGAAATTGAATAAGAGAGAGATTTTGGATACAAACTCCAGTTTACTTGAGATAAGGGGAGATTCGGAAGCAGTGATGCTGTGTCTAGCTCGAGAAGTTTACTTGGTTTCATCTGGGAGAAAGCTCTGTTCCTTTTTCTGGTTCAGTGTAAGAGAAAGAGATTGTATTGTGCTGGCCTCTGTGTAGGTCTAGAAGTAGTTGCAAGGGAATCAGCCAGATTGAGCTGTTCTAGCAGTTGCACAAAGTGTGACAGGTGTGTGCAGTTGGACCTCGTGGCACCGTGGTTAGAGCGAGCGCACTGTGTGTGAGGACTTGCGGGGATGGTTTTGCAAATAATAGAGATTTGACTGGGAGAGCCGAGGGCCTCTATCGTGACAAGTTTGGAAGTCAGGCTTAGCAACTAAGAGAAAGGCGGCATCATGCGCAGATTAGATCTCACGGCGGGTCATACTTAGCGAGCTCACTGACCGAACTTGATTGTTTTGTGGATCTGCGTATCTGTGTGTACTGTCTACTGAAAAATACCTTGCCTTGAGGGTTGCATGGTTCTCTGTGCTCTCTTGTAAAAAGCTCCGAAGAGATAGAGAATTTGAGAGTGGCTTAATAACAGACTGTTGGCCTAAGTATTGTTCTAGCGAGCTCGCTGAGATACTTTGAGATACTGTCAGCTTGCAAGTGGAATTAAAATCCTTGCTCCCCTCCACACTTAAGGAGATTGTGTGTGTGTGTGTGTGTGTTTAGTGGATTTGGGTATAGGTTTGGTGTGTGTTCACACTAGGCTGTGCTCAGTTTCATGGGTGCCTGTCACCAGCCTCATCACTGTGATCTAAAATGGGGGTGGTGAGGCCATGATCATGGTGCTGGTGGTATACAGAGTAATATAGGGCACAGATAGCGGACATAGGGATGGGATGGGTGCATGATGATGAAAGTATCAGCAGAATAAATGCACCCCATTTTCGTGATGCCCTACCAAAAGAAGGGGAGATGCACCAATTTGGGGTGCCTATGAGCTTTGGCTGGTGTGGGAGGGACCAATGCTAGATGGGGAGAGGATAGGCAGTGGCGAACATTGTGGTGGTCAGGCCACCATAGTGTTGGGTGCATTCAGTGTGTGTTCAAGTTGCCCATCTGCCACCAAAAGGGTGTATTAGTTGTCATCGTTGTTGGATGTCGAGGTCCTGATGTTGCTTCCGTCCTTCTGCCCAGACCCTGCCATCGTCCTGCACATCTCCTAGATGCCCTCTCTCCCTCTCAGCCCTTCCTCACACCCTACAATATCTCTCATTCATGCTCATAGTCTCCTCGTGATTTCTGATTGTTGTCATCTTTGTCCAATAGGTTGTTATCATTGTCGTCCATTTGTGGCTGATGCTCCCTCCCCTGCCCACAGATTGCAGACGATGGAGAGTCGTCGTTGAGTACAGAGGTAATGCCATCTGTCATTGCAGGTTACACAGGGCATTGCATTGTCTGAGGGCTTACATGTGGGGGGGGGAGGTGGAATCACTATCCGGGGCTCTTGGGGCCACCAGATGTGCAAAAGATATGAGTAAGCATATAAAAAATAAATGTAAACCTTTTTACACCCATGAGAGGGCTATTGAGACAATGGATAAGGCCTGTCTCATTAATAAATGCCTGTAGTTACAGGATAAAGTTTATTAATAAATCCCTCTGCTCTGCCAGGACATGCAATAGTGTGGCATCCAGTTACCGGTGTCTTGAGCATTTGAGCCTTATTAGCTAGGATATTGGCAGCCTATTTTGGTTGTTGATTTGGTGTGCTGTGGTGCGTTGATATCTGGCAGCTACTGGGTAAGTGGGATTTTCTTTCTAGCAGTACATCAGCTCAGGGCTCAAAATAGCTCAAGAATGTATACCACATTGTACTGTGGTGCTAATACAACAATATGGGTAGTATATTAAAAGTCAGGACAAAAAAATATAAAGAAAAAACATGAAATATGGGAGAGCCGCAACAAGAGGTCAGTCGGAGGGAGAGACAGATCATGCTACCTTTGGCACCCTTAAAAATGGGGGCAGAGAGAAGACTGCACTAGTCAGGGCCGCGGTTGATGTGGGTAGACCATAGTTGGTTGGGAAGTTTAGTGGCAGCGGTATTGGCAGGGAAATAGACAGCAGTGTTTGCCCCAGCACCCTCAAAAATGGGGGTGTATGGTGCTGAACATTATAGTCATGAATCGAGAGGGAGGGGACGACATTGGTGGGATGGAAATAGTATGGAGTCTGGACATCACAAGACAGCGGGATCGTGGGGGTTAACAGACAATGGCATCGTCTTCAGAGGTCTCAGAAACAGGATGATCCCAAAGGCGTGGCCAGTCAGTGTCCTCATTGAACAAGGAGGTGGTAATGTTGGTGGGATGGGCCTGTGGCGACCATTGTCGGGTGGGATAGCAGCATTATGGACTCAAACCATTTGCGCCATCATCTCCGGCAACCTTGAAAATGGATATTTCTTCAAGACGGGGCCAGTTAAGGCCATCATCAAGTGGGGAGGAATTGATGTTGGCGGGATGGGGGTAGGGGTACTTGAATCAGCCTTTGTTGGGCAGCATAGCACCACCATAGGCTCAGACTATTGATGCTATCCCCAGGGTCCTCAAAAATGGGGATTCAGCCAAGACCAGGCTAGTCGAAGCAGTCGTTGAACATTGAACATGGGAGGGTCACTGTGAATTGTCGAGGGTAATATTTGGGAGCAGATCGTTGTGGGTGGCATTGATGGCAGAAATCATGTAGTATTGTTGTGAAAAAGTTTACTGTATTCAGTGAGAGACATTTTTAAAAGGGAAGGGTCAGATAGTAGTGAACAGAGTCATGCTGCATGCAGAGAAAATGCCTTTGATTGCTGTCTGGATTTTCGGTCCAACATTTCCAAGTCCTATTCCTCTGCAACCATGATGCTCTTACACTTGTTCCTGGCCTCTATATTCCACGCAAACTATTTGCTATGGCTTGTTAGGCATTTAAACTACATCATGATTTTTTATACATCAAATGGTGCATGTCTGCGTTCAATATTGGCAGATTACCATCTTTTTGTCTGACCTAAACTCATCTTTAGGTTATTATCCCTTAACAGTTGCATCAGTAGTGTCCAAAAAATTCCTCAATATATCCTACTAGACTATAATATGGTATGCTATATATTTCCATATGATCTGAGGCCTCTGTCAGTGTCTCAATGAGTACCAGTCAGATAAATTTCAGCATCTGCAGAGATCATTCAATAGTGAAGTAAGCCATACTTTGACGACATACATTATTTGGAGGACTGCATATTGCTACTTCTGAAAATTGCTTCAGAAAAGACAGAATGATATATGCAATACAAAAATTGATTTTTTACCAACCTCTTGCACCTCTGCAGACCTTGTTCAAGAAACTATTGAATACTCTCACTGCATATCTACTGCTCTTGATCCAAAACTTGGCATTCACAGCTGCAATATTAATGCATGACATATCAGCAGTATCCTTTTAAGAGTATAAATGAAGGCCGATGATTTTTGGAGCCTTAAAGAAACATCTTGAAAGCAATATTTGAGTCCAGTATATGTTTTCGTCACCGTGCAGTCCTGAAAAGCTTCGATCAGTGGCTGTGCCATCAGGCACAGAACCATTGACCGACACCACTGTACCAGTGCCTCCAAGCTCCCATTCTCTGGAACACCGAGACAGTGACATTCATTTATTCTCTAAGTTCTAACTCTGCTATCCTTCCGGTCACCTATTACCATCTACAGACCCCTGGGCCAAGAGGGTGCTGCATTTCAATTTTCTGGAATGACAACTTGAACCCCGACTGCAGCTATAGTAACTACGATATCACTGTACAATTCTCTATCTGACCCTTCCATCATTACAAATAGCAACCTGCTATCATATTCCAGTGTTCCAGTGGATTGGCCTGTGGTTCCTAAACCTATCAGAACAACTATCTTATCTCTTACCCAGGTTCAGTTCAGCACATAATCAGTATTGGTAGGCAGGTAGGAACAAGCACCAGGGAAAAAAATAGTTCCCATAGATGGCACAATCTATTTCAGAAGCAGCCCACACCTGCCTGTTCATCACCAATAATGGCCACTTTGCGAGCCCTGGGACATGAGAAGGCTTTATTAATAAAAGCAACACCTCTCGTTTCAAGGGTTTATTAATGATTTGGGCCTTATGGCCTGATTGAGAGCGTCGATGGGGCAGGGTCATGTTCAAGGTGGCAGTAAAAGACCACGAAATAAAAGACACAGACACTTGATCACTGGTTGGTCCATCAGACTGTGGCAATTGAGCAAGCGGAATGGATGTTCCTAAAATTGAGTTATGATTAGAAAAAAAACATATGAGGGCTCGGAACGAGTGCCTAAAGAGGTGTCACTCTCCGGTCACGCTGAAAGGCGACCTTCTCAATGACATATAGAATATTAGAGCACCTGCCTCTTGAAATCTCGTGAGATCTCTGCATAACTCACAAGATCTCACAATCCCTTGCAAGATCCCACGAGATCTTGAGAGGCCATGCACGATCTCATGAGACCCCAGATTATTGTCCAGTAAAACCAAGCATATCAATGACAGTGTTGAGGAGAACTGAAGTGCCAATGCCTCAGAAAGGATCTTATGTCTTCTGTATTGCACGAATCCGTCATATATGGTATCTTGATTCCTGTCCTATGTCTTGAATACAGCATAAATTTCACTTGTGCCCAAAATATCTGTGTTACGCCACCTTTGTTCCTTGAAATTCTTTGTTTGAATGGCTCTGGAATCAACTAATGTGATACCAAGAGGATCAATCATTCTGAATCCAATTCTCCATCCTGGCTGCTGTCATCGAGGACAGATACTTAATTATGACCGAGTAAAGGACTGACCCCGCTTGTGATACTGGTGTTGAAGAGAATGTGGCATTCAGTTCACAGGATGAAAAAGATCCAAGCTCCACAAGCAAAACAGTGTTATGGTGGCCCTTCAAGTCACTGACAGATTCTGACAGGACCAATTGTATGTAACTTATAACCACTCTGCCTTTATGATATCAGCAGCTCTCTCTGCAATACTATACACGGCAGCTTGTGTGTGAGTGGTGGGTACGAAAGGCTGCCATTGGCTTTAGTAAGATCAAATAAGTGTGTGAATACTCACGAGAACAGATGCATCAACCACACGCAAGCCCATCAGTCGCTTGACATGCAAGTCAGGATCAAGAACACCTCAAGCTGCTCCTATGGAAGACATTGCCGCCGATCCAACCATGTGGTAAGCACTAAAAGACCCATTCTGTATGAACTCTTCGAGGACCGTATCCTTGAAGTCAGAATTGACAACCAGATCCAGTCCGTCAATGGGTTCACCAAGATAATCCTTCTAGATGGGTGATGAAAGATAGCTAAAAACCATTTTAATGGCTTCCTTCAAGGCAAAGGCATCGAATGGAGATGTCATAAGATTGGGGTTTATGAGTGGGGGGCCAAATGGGTTACTGGTGTTGAGAGTAGTAGAACCACCTAAAAAGATTGATTTAAGCTCCATGGGGCATCTTCAAGTTGAATGAGCATATGAGACATGGGGCTGATAACTGTAACAACCATACTGAAATAATTTCCTTTGCACGGTGTTCCAAGATATCTATTCTACCAGCATCATCACTTCAGTATAACAAGAACAAGATGGGTTGGCTTATGAGAGGTGTGTATTCAATATGTGGAGACACTGAGTCTGGAGCAGGGTCTCCGTATTCCACAAGAACAGCCTGTACCTCTGGATTCGATGCATTCATTCTCACCCAACCTGCCTGGGTTGAGTAACCATTGGTTACAAAAATCCCAGTTTGATTGGACTCCCACTGTGCAAGTGCATCCGCCAATGCTGTAGCATTATTGATGACAGTGTCTGTTGTCTCCATAGAATTTACCTGCCAAAATAAAGAGATACCAAGATGATCGGAAAGGTTTCATCCAACACCTGGCAAGTCAAGGATGGAGGTGATGTTCAAGGACTTAAGATATAAGGCGTTGATGAGCCTCCAGGCTCTGTACACTCAGAATTTGCGGATTTATCCATTCATCACCCAATATCTTCGAAACGACACCATTTTAACCCCCACACACTCCATAATACTGCCAACACTCAATAATACCACGGATTTTTGCAGTATAAGCCACCAACACCCAGATACAATCCTAAAACCATGCCCTTCATACTCCTTCAATGCTCCGTTATCCTTCCCAGCTTGCCTCACATCACAATTACCATACCCCATCACGGCAAGGCACCTTTGATTGCCAATCATCCAAAACAGGGTTGCTACATCACTCGGAAGCACCTAGTTGATGTGCCCATCAATCATTTAATGAAATGACGTGATTGACATGAGTACCCTTCCAGCTACGATAATTACAGCCATGGCAACTACAGACCACGTTTACTAAGGCTGTTACAGTACCAAGACTTCGAATTATCATTGACCCAAATGTACACCTCAGCATGGCAACTGCAGCTCAATAATCCGCTGATGAGCCTCCAGGCTCTGTGCGCTCTGAAATCGCGGACACTACTTACAATTTATCACCTATCTCCCTTACGCGGCCTTTCAGTAAACCAAACATTGCAAGTCCAGCACAGGTCGAATCATATTAAACTCCCCACTCCACGTGAACTTTCACTTGTTCATCTATGAGTCATTGTGCCTCAAGGCACATTGATTGCCAATCCTTCTGCAGTAAATTACACACGCGTCATTATTCTAGGCCTTCGCACGTGGATAGAACCATACGGTCACACGGTTTGACTACACGTATGCTATGCAAAGCTACGGATTCCCAAGAAATCATATGGATGTGTCTTATTTTGTTAAGACTATAGCAAGGATTAGTGATATATTAACTACAGATGAGTAAGTAGTAAGTAAATTAGTAACCTTCCGTAGTCTAGTTAACTACGCGAACTTTTAATACGCAATGCACAGTAGGATAACACGTAGCATAGTGGACTACAGTTACAAATAGTTCGCTACGCTCACTAATCTCATGCTGCGGTTATCAAGCCAAAGCCAAAGCTCACTTACTTAGCAAGTACAGTCTGGTAGTATAAAAGATAACGGCCTGTAGATAGAAACAATAATCCCCTAGAGGATACACACACCATGCATACCACCCAATACACGCGAATTAAAGTTAACATCTCTACGCTCTTAAGAGATACAACACTTTGCGAGCCTTCTAAAGACTTGCTAACTACCAAGTGTTACATAACTTGATTCGCGTCCTCTCGTCCAAAACACAAACCAGGATAGCCTACAAAGACTGCCTTGTTTGTCATTCTTGTCTCATAAATTCGCATACCTGAGGACTTCAAAGGGTAATCCGTAGCTAGGATTCCGAACTTTAGTCTCTAACACCAACAGCATACTGTTCCTATAAGTTAGGAACGACACTAACACAAGTTTCTATAGTTAAACCAGCTCCATCTCTGCCTTTCTCTGAGAAAGTGCGCGAGTATAGGAGAATATCTTCTACTGGAACCGTAGCCAGGATTCCGACACCAAATAGTTCGCGCCGCATCTAGGTCGCCCCCGCTCAGCATACACCCACGTTTACGCATCCCTTCCCTTCCAGGAAAGTTCGCGTACATACCTTGAGCCTCTGAACAGCCTTCAGAGAATCATAACAAAGCGTAGCAATACTTTGCTACACCACCAGGAGGCTATAGTCACCATACGGAGGTGCAAGACTAGACTCGCTAGAACCTGCCTTCAGATTCTGTGTTTGGTTATGCTAGCCGTTACAGGTCTTGTGTTTTCTGCCCGCAGGAGTCTTTAGGTTCATCACCACAGCTAAACAGCACCTTATGATCTGCTCATCGCTCAATAAAACCACATGGTTTGCATCCATACACGGCAACGTCAAGGACTTGCTGTTACTTTATAACCACAGATTCCATATGTTTACTACGGCTATTACAAAAGCCAAGGACTTACAGCCTTACTAAGGCTCCGAAGAATATTCTATTTATAAAAACCGGACTTGTAGTATAAAAACTAGGTAGATACCACATTTTTAGAGGAGTTCTTACCCAGTTGACAAGACTACGGCATTCCAGTCAGCTACGGTTACTCCAAGTTATCCCTTACCGCTTACTTTACTCTTAACGTTGTTGGTTCGCTTTGTATATTGCACCAATACACGGAATCTTCCATCAATAACTTGCTTTTGTCTTTTAATGCCACAACATTGCTTCACCTTCACCACATAGGATTCTTTCATCGCTTTCACCTTCTATATCACCATCATTTTCATTGTCCAGTTCAGTATTGCCTCTGTGTAGGCCCAGTTCAGCACCACTCTCCATAGGATCGCCCTCGTCTTTATCATTGTTCAGAGTTGCCATGCATCTATTGCCACAACACCCCACTCAGCACCCCAGTTGCTACGATTTCTTCCATTTCCAAGGCAGTTTCCGCACGTTAATTGCCATTGTTTTGACTCAGCATCACAGTACACCATCGGGACATGTTTTCTAGTCCTTCCCCACGATTTCTAGCTTGTTGCTACGATTTCAAGAGCATTGCCATGGTTACTAGAGCTATTTTCGTGCTCTTTAGCCCATCCTCACGTTTTCTAGATCGTTTTATCGGTTTCTACCACGGTTTCTTGGTATTTGCATCATACCAGATTCCGTTCCATCTCATTTATCAAGATCCTTCCCAGCTTACAGCCAACATCTACTAGTACTCATTGACCAAGAGTACTACTTCGCTGACTGAAAAGTTGCAGTGTATCTTGTGTTATAGAGGAATTGACCACATGGAGGTGCACCGAACCACTCGCAAACACATTGCCTTGATTGCTGTGTTGCTACGTTAATTGCCTAAGCTCTCCCCGAGTTTTGGGTGTTGCCATTGCCACGGAAGTCTAGGCTCATCACCATTGAACCCGCAGGCACCATTATCATGGTGGCAGTGTGAGCTGAGCTGGGTTGGAGAAGCTCCTCAGGCCAAATAAGGGCAGTTTGTGTGGTCGGATGCAGGCGGATACCTCTTGGATACTGCCAAGGCCTTCACAGTGGGTATTAGTATGCCTAGTTCCAACAGACTACACTTCAAAAGTTGTTGTGCAATGTTGTGGATACTTGTGGAAAAAGGAAAGATGTCTATTCACTTTCCCATGAACCCCGAGACAACAGCGATATGTATGGCATACAGTGGCCAAAGCATGCCCATCAGATGAATTAGTTCTTTGTCGTAGTGACGGTGAACATTGGTCCTCCCATGCACACTAAATTTATGATCTCCTCTCCATGTGAACCAGATCGCAGGGAAGATGAAATGGCAGAAACCCGAGTAATCAGGCATAATTCCATCCTTTTTCAAGTTGCTACTTGGATCGATATATCTCCAGATATAAAGTCTATCGAGGAATGGTAAGGGTATTTGGGATCCATATTTCATTTGATTCTAGCACCATGGCTACACAAAGCACTTGTATCCTCTCTACTTTCTGACTACCCAACTTAGAAGCGACCTTTTCTGCCCTGCCTGATAACAGCTTGAATCCCTACCATGAAAAGATACATGCAGAGTCACACACATGGATCAACAATTACAATAAGACTTTTTGTGGTCCCAAGATGTGCACCTTCATGAACAACTGTGACTTCGAACTTATCAACACTTTCTGCTATCCATATGCAGGGAAAGCAGGCTTGAGGGTGACTATGGATCTGGTAAGCTACAGCAGTGTTCCTATATCCTACTGTAAAAACTTATCTCTGATATGACAGCACAACATTCTTTGGCTCTATAACGAGTTCACCGACACAGAGAGTGGCATGGACACCCAGAAGTCTGGAGAAATTATCATCCACACGCTCTGGGAGGCTGACTTTGATGATGGTTCTTGGCTTTGCCACATGATGAAAGAGTAGGCTGGCGACTTTGTCTCATTGTCAGGTATGCTCATATTTCCATCAAGTTTCCGCGAGAGGCATATCGATCATGCAGGATTGAACACTGGGGGTCACTTTATTCATCACTTTTGCACCTACATCAGAATTGTCGGAAAGGAGGCGGAGCTTCGGGAGCGCAGTGAAGTACTGAATATTCATGACTATGTTGCTCTCCGGTGCAAGACAAGTGGCATGTGTACATGTTTTGACTTGGCAGAGTACAGCTTGGGTATGAGCCTTTCCCAAGAGATATATGATGATCCAGTCTTCCAAAGTGGCTACAACGCAACTATGGACCTGATTTGCTGGACCAACATAAGCGCTTTGACCCCTGAAAGTTATCAAAGTTGACTTCATTCGTTGCATAGGATATTTACTCCTATAATATGGAGCAGGCCAAGGGCCATAGCTGCACCAATGCCATGACAGTAATTATGAAGTCAAAGCAACTCGACCTCCAGAGTGCTGCAAATTTCATCGACAGTTACTGCAAGGCATTGCTAGACCAGTTTGAGAAGGCCAAGGAAGTGCTATCAGCTCAGCCAGAAGAGGGTTATTCTGATGCTGTCCTACTTCTCAAAGCTTTTGGTGATTGGGTTTGAAGCAATGACGAGTGAGTTTATTGTTTGGCCATATCATAGCACGTACACTCAAGTATGCCCAGATGGAGCTTTGCCACAGAGAGATATTTTGGAAAAGAGAACAGAGAGATCAGGAAGTCACGTGTCATCATCCTGAGAGAGCCATCTGTGTCTACCAATATCATTGCCCTGAATGAATAGAGCAAGTCTTTGAACTGTCACGCACAACCAACTTGTATTTTGTTTCTTCCGAAGCCACTCGTAATTGTAATTTAAATGTTGAAGCTTTTTAATTGCCACAACATGACCATTTATTCTGGGCACACATATTTCAAGGTATCTGAACAGCAGACACGGTAGAGTCAGAATGATGATCAAGAAGACTGACAACTTGAAAGTGGTGGCCCACGGCACAGATAGCCTTGTGGCTAAACGACATGGCTCTTGCTTGCAATGCTGGTGTTGGTATGGCTATCCATTACAACAGTCCTTGTACCAGCGTCGCGGCCTTGCGATTCAGACTGTGGCTGCTTCAGCTATTGTTGGATTGATTTGCAAGATGATTTAAGATGTGTGAAGCAGAATACGCGAGAGGATGATGAAGCCAGGGAGTATGTTAGTTCAAATGTTGAAGTGCATGGCCCTAGAGAGATGGGTTTCGCGAGGACATAATTGTTGGGATAGCAATCCCGAGCGAGTACAGGAAGGTACTCGAAGATTCGGCACTAATCAGCAGCAGCTGATTTGGACCGTGACCCGGACTTATTTAGTAATTCATAGTAGATTCTTGAAGTAGTACAAATGTATTTAAGCACGACGTCTCTCTCTCGAGAGGCTAATTAATTCTCTATTTTCTACTCTCCTCTCTCTAGTTACAACAATAATAAAGCGACTTGCTAGGCTAGCGTGGCCGCACGAAGTGGGAGGCTCCTGAGAGCCGACTCAGCTGAGCGCCGAGCACCCGAGTGGCGTGGTAATATTCTCCACGTGACCATAGTCGGTTGATTAAGCCAACGGCACTTGCGACCATGGCAATCACCTTTCGACTTTGTACCAGTTTTTTCAGGAAACCATTGTCGGCTAAGCTGCCATACACCAGGCCCGGATCTAGATCATGTTCGTCACGAACGACTCTCGCTATCATCTCTTCCCTAGTGAACGAATTTGGCCGGGCATCTCGTTGACGCTCGCAACCATGTTTGTCAAAACTCCTTGGGCCAACTTGAAATGGGGGTAGTTTAAGCGGGTGGGTGGTACCTCTTGGATGCTGCGAAGGCCTTCGCGGCAAAAGTTGGGTATTAGTGCTCCTAGTTTCAACAGGCTACTACTTCAAAATTCGTTGTGCAATGCAGTGGATACTGATTATCAATGTCTACCGGTCCGTATCATCATCACTGCGTGTTTCTCTCTTACTTCCATCACCGTCATCTCCACAATTGCCGTTCTTTACTACGGGGTGTGATGACATATTTCTCCTGTGCAAAGTATCTGTTACTTGTCATCTCTGTTATACTTGCTGCCCCTCATCGTTGTTCAGCCCAGAAGTCGAGATTATTACAACCAAGGCAGTACTACTGGACCTTTGAACTATACTGCATTCGGCTTGCTGCAAACGCGGGTGGGGGCAAATGCTGCCTTAGTAGGAACCGTATCAGTGCATATGTGCGGGGTTTCTTGGCATGCAGAGACCGGCGACGCCGTGAATGAAAAGTTCCCGGATATCCTCTCTCTACTCGGCGCTCCATCGTCTACGTCAACTCAATACTGCAATATGCGCGCCGCGCCTAGCTTCCTTTACCTCCTTGGGGGCCTCTCCTTACAGAAGACCAAAATCTGTGCACGGAACGTCGGGAAGGGCCCCTTTTCCCGCAGGAAGAGGCTTTCATTACTCGGACTCTGCATCTTTCAAAGTATCTCTCTCAGCTCCTTTTCCCTTTGCTAACATGGTTAGGCCGTTCAGTGAACCGCCATACTGTGTTCCCCTCTCTTCATGCCGCATTGGCCGCAACGGTGCCCGCTAGATCTGTCCTCGTCGGCAATTATTCAAGTTCCAGCCATCCATCTTAGCCACCACCGGAGATGGCTCTGAGATCCGATCAACGGCGCAAGGGTATCTCAAGCGGGCGGGGGTCGGATATCCGTGGAGACTCGTCCTTAGTAGGGTTTATGCGTTTTGTGACCGCTTCCTCGCAGATTCCAGTGCACATTACTATCACTAGCGCACTACATGATTTGTCGTCACCTCCAAATGCTCCATCCGTTCTCTGGAGTACTGTCGGCGTCTATGTGTATCTTTGGGAACTCTGGCGTCTATCGTCACCTTTACCTTTGGACTCCGCCCTCGAGCCTGAATGGCCCTTGCTTGGTTCTTTTGTGTCGCGGGTTTCACGGGCCCGAGAAACACTGCTGCGTGCTTGGGAAATACTGAGCTTCAACACCGGCGATTGTTTGGTCCTTGTGTTTCGTTCTCGCATTGCCTTTGTTTTCTGGGTACTAGCATGACTGTCATCCCCTTTGTGTATCAATGTCTATTCTCGCTTCCTCAATATCATTGATTTCCTGTTTTTTTTTGTTTCGCCTTCCACCTGCTCATTGCTTGCACAAGGCTTGGCTGTTTCTGGCACCTTCTGTTGATCATCGGAAAGGTGCATATTGGACTGGTGCAACATTTTAAACCCTTTTCCGCTTTAGCTGGAAAGGTCTCGGGACGTTCGTTTGCTATCCTGCACCTAGATCACTTCATGGTTTCCGGTGCTGTGATGTCAATCACGGCGGCAGGCAATTTAGCTGATAAAAATGAAGCCTTAAAAGGTTTTCATTTAACGATGCCTTTCTCGGTCTTGGAAATGCCGTCAGTAAAAAGAAATTCCCCCCCCATAGAACAATGGACCTAAGGGTCCTTCTCGTTTTACGGCGCGCAGAATGAAGGCGTAAAACCCGAAGCTGAAATCAAAACCTTCTAAGATCCCATTTTAGGCCATGAATATGCACCGGTCCTGCACGCTCTGCGATGCTACTATTGATTATTTTGACGCCTTGGTAGCAACGGCGCACATCGACTGTTTCCTTGTTAGCGGCTGCTTCCTCGACTACTTATGCCACATGGAAAACAGTAGGTATTGATTCAGTTTTCTGTGAACCCCATCAGAACCCCGAGGATAATACTGACATGTATGGCATATGCCTAGGTTTGAAAATTCTGTCGCAGAAAAGCATGCCCGTCGGGTCATCGGGCGAACTGGTGAAACTTCTGTTGCAGTGATGGCGGGACACTAGACCTCTCATGCATACAAAACAGGGCGGGAAAAGAAATAGATAAACGGCGAGAACCTCGAGTAATTCGGCCTAGTCAAGGCACAGGGGAGTCTACAATGTTTCCATCTTTGACGGGTTCAACCTCGTTCTTTCTCGAGTTGCTATTTAAATCGATATGTCCTCAAATATAAAGACATCGAAGAACGGGAAAGGCATCTAGGATCCATCCTTCTCGCACCATGGCTACACAAACATGTACCTTCTCTACTTTCCGACTACCCAACTTCGAAGCGACCTTTTCCGTCCTGCCTGATAATGGCTTGAATCCCTACCACGAAGAGATCCGTGCAGAGTCGCGCGCATGGATCAACAATTACAATAAGACTTTCTGCGGTCCCGGGATGCGCGACTTCATGAACAGCTGCAACTTCGAACTCATCAACTCTTTCTGCTATCCGTATGCAGACAAAGCGTGCTTGAGGGCCACTATGGATCTAGTAAGCTGAAACACGATTGTTTTTATATCCTACCGTAGAAACTTACCTCTGATTTGATAGATCAACGTTCTTTGGCTCTACGACGAGTTCACCAACACAGAGAGCGGCGTGGACGCCCAGAAGTCTGGAGAAATTCTCATCCGAGCGCTCCGGGAGACTGACTTTGACGATGGCTCTTGGCTTTGCCACATGATGAAAGAGTAGGGCGCTGACTTCGTCTCACTGTCAATACTCAACTTCCTTTCAAAGTTTCCGCGAGAGACATATCGATCGCGTGGGATCCAACATTGCAGATCGCTTTATTCGTCATTTTTGCACCTACATCAGAATCGTCGGAAAGGAAGCGGGGCTTCGGGAGCGTGGCGAAGTACTGGATATTCATGACTACGTTGCTCTCCGGCGTGAGACGGGTGCCGTACGTCCATGTTTCGACTTGGCGGAGTACGGCTTGGGTATCAACCTTTCCCAAGAGGTATATAATGATCCAGTCTTCCAAAGTGGCTACAACGCAGCTATGGACCTGATTTGCTGGGCCAATGTAAGCGCTTTGACCCCTGGAAATTTTCAAAGTTGATTTTGTTTGCTGCATAGGATATTTACTCATATAATATGGAGCAGGCCAAGGGCCTTAGCTGCGCCAACATCGTGACAGTAATTATGAAGTCAAAGCAGCTCGACCTCCAAAGCGCTGTGGATTTCATCAATGGTTACTGCAAGGCATTGTTAGACCAGTTTGAGAAGGCCAAGGAAGTGCTATCGGCTCGCCAAGAAGAGGGTTATTCCGATGCTGTCCTCCTTCTCAAAGCCTTTGGTGATTGGGTTCGAGGCAATGACGAGTGAGTTCATCGTTTGGCCGTATCATAGTACATATACTCAAGTATGCTTAGATGGTGCTTCGCCACGGAGAGATATTTCGGAAAAGAGGGCGGAGAAATCAGGAAGTCACGCGTCGTCATCCTGAGAGAGCCATCAACCAATAAGTTTTCCCTGAAAGAATAAAGCAAGCCTTTGAACTGTCACGCACATCGAACCCGTATTTGTTTCATCCGAAGCCCCCAAAGCTCCAAGGTTTTCTTGACTACATCCATATCCTTTAATGCTGCAGATCACATCTTCGACCAGTCCACACAGTACTGCTGCACCGTAGAAGTAAGAAACATCTACTGGGTGACACTGAAATCGCAGTAGCATGCAGTACCGTAGCTGCCAGCCGTTGCCTTTTATTATTATTGGTTTGGAGCCGATACTATATTTTGAATGTGGGATGATTCCCCGGATCTTCTGAGTGTAGGTGCCTGTTCCAATGAACAACCTCTGGGACGTTGGAGATAGCACCACAAAAAAAGACATACTATCATCAGGCTAAGTAACTATACCAAACAAATAGAAGACCCTTACGTTGGAAGCAATACATCACAATGCATTCAATTGATTGCGCTACTTATTAGGCTATCCGATATAGGTCCCTTTGCATTGTTATGGAAAACAATGTCCTTGAAAGAGGGTTAAGATCCCTACTATCCCTCGCAATCCCTTGCAATTGGAGCCAAAAATAACATCCATTACATGTTCTTGGCTGTATTGGAATGGATTACCAAAAATTACCCTATAATAAATAATACCCGGAGCACAACACACCACCGGAGTCATCTTCCAGGCGGCAGAATTTCATGCTAGATCTGGGCTAGAATAAAATACCAACAACAGGAGTTGAACTCTTGACTTCACCAGAATAAGCAAATGACTGCATAATATAACCCATAGACCAAGAGGCCTTTTCTATTTTAGTTCCTGTGCGATATTTATAGCAACCTAGGCTGGCATTTATTTGCTATTCATTCTTGCAAACACCTCACAATGGCATTGTGATTGCCTTAGGAATGTCACCTATCATGTTTCAAGATTGGCTTTCATTGTAAGTCCTTGTGCAACTTATTAGGGATTGCAAGATAACCTAATTGTAACTTGCTTTACAAACACTTTGCAAAGCATGGTGATTATAACATCTCATTGCAAATACCCCAATGAATTACTTATCCTAGCAATCTTTTTACAGTTTTTGTGGTGCTACACGATATTTCTCTATTCGAGAGTACTTAGCTCTTCGCACTGCCTACAAGTGCAGTAGGGATACGTGATTCACTTGTTCTGACGGCGGAAAAGGTACTAAAGAACGACCTGCCGTCTCATGGGCTTATCCATTCGTGGTGATTGCAGCAGCTCCTTAACTTCGACTAAGCGACTTGGAGTCTATTTTCGAGTTCATTCTGAAACTCACGATCTCTCGAGTGGGTATCAAAAGAACACAACGCAGTGGCATCGGGCCTCTTTCTTCTCAACGACCTCTCCGTGAAATTATAGTTTCCCGGAGCCTTCATCTGACGGTTTATGGTAGCATAATGTGGAAAATTAAAAGGTAGCTAAGTAAGTCCCGCTACCTACTTCAAAAGAAACGCAAAGCTAACTGGACTCATAGTACAAAATAACTTATGCACGGGGAACGGTCGACGACCCACTATGCATCCACTCCCTGGCACTAATCCACGCACTGTCATCCAGATCCGTCGCCTCGAAGTCGGCAGGAGAAGCCGCAGCCAACGTTTTCCACGAATCATCCGTATAATATGTCTCCGACGTACCGTCATTGTATGC
Organism: Armillaria nabsnona; assembly: GCA_030407065.1. Taxonomy (NCBI): domain Eukaryota; kingdom Fungi; phylum Basidiomycota; class Agaricomycetes; order Agaricales; family Physalacriaceae; genus Armillaria; species Armillaria nabsnona. The sequence goes on along the minus strand of JAUDQA010000036.1, from coordinate 400,219 downwards.
TACTAAAACTCCCGCAATGAGCCCAGCAACGGTGGGCTGTGTGTTCACGCTATCCACCGCAATAATGTTTTCATCCGCATCCAGGACGGGAATGGAATAGGCCTGCATGGATGCCCAGTTGTTACTGCTGCCAATGTTGTTTCCATTGACATACAATGTGTACTCATCATCCCTGAAAAAGTGATCAGAAAAATCGGGGATCAAGAAGAAAAGGAAGACGTACGCGGCGATGACAACCTTTCCACAAACAGCGGCTTTTCCATAGGGTGACGGAATGGCCTTGCGGAATGGTCTGTGACCAAGAGGGTCCACACCAGCTGCAGAAGTCTCGTTCGTCCTGATCCAGCTTACTCTTGTCATATTCATAGCGGCGGGAAGAGCAGGCAACCCCTAAGGCGTGTTCGCTGTAGGTCCTTCCGAGGATGCGGCAATCCAAGCCGAGTCGTCGAAACTCGGGCTCGTCCAGTCACCAGGAGGTGTAGCTTTGATCGTCTTCCAGGTTGTGTCAGTGACGATAGTTTGGGTAGTACCATCACTGTAGTCCACAAGGATCGTAGCAATCAGACCGGCATCTCCATGGGTGTTATTCACGGCGATAGCAAAAACATTATGGCCTTCAGGTTCGAGGCCGGCGGTGTAGACCGCCGAGTTTTTGTAGCCATTGCCTGCCCCGATCTGGTTTCCGTTGACGACGATGGAGTACAAATCATCGCTGTAAGAATGTCAGCACTGGGTTCAAACATCCTGGAACAGAAGAAACCCTACGAAGAGATGATAATAGTAGCGCATACCGGACATTTTGTGCTGGATGAGGGAATTGCCTTGCGGAATGGACGCACACCTACAGGCGCAAGGTCGTTGGCCGACCCATCCTGTTCGCCCGTCCAAATCCACGTCGAGCCAGAAAAATCGAGTGTGGGTGCGTCCACCGAGCGCTGCAGTAAGGCATCGATCGAGATACCTGCCTCGATATCTGCAGAGGCTTCAGCAGCTAACTCTGCAGAAACATCTACGAGGGTGTCAAGGTCCAGTGCCAGTAGAGGTGCCCGTTCGCGCAGAAGCGTGTTTGCAGCCACATCTGCAGCAGTACCTTCGAAGGGGACGTCTGAAAAGGCATATACAGCACCGTAAGACAAGGATTGAGTAGCCAGAAAACATTATCTGACCTGAAATAGGCTGTAAGATATTTCCAGCCACGAGAGATACATATGCGGGCAAGAGGAGCACAACTAGAGATCCTGGGTCAGTTTCATGCTTTGAGATACGACTCTAAGTGGATGCTGACCCTTGGAGAACATTGTAGAACCAAGTCGATGATTCGTTTCGAGTGAAAGTCGAAGCCTTTTATACTGAGCAGAGACCAGAGGATAAATTGTCAACCGAGCATGTCGCATCGTTGTTTGATAGTAGAAATGAAAGACGGCCTGGAAGACAATATGTCTTCGATTATCTGTGGCATGTTAGCGTACAGATGTCGCTTGTTTCAGAGGAGCGATGATTTCTCCGCCGACTCTTGTTGCAAGCTAAATAGAAGCATGGCAATCAGATCTAATTCTAATGATACCGAGCCGCCGGGGTACAAGCATGCGTGCACGTACAGATTTCTAGACAACATCTCAGTACGCACGGGCCTGAACAGATATGTGTCCTAAACGATTTGTCTCTCATCCAAAGGATTTTCCAATAACAAGTCTTATCATTTTGAACGTCAAGCTTTAGACTCGTGAAAAGCATACTAGAGATGACACGCACAATTCGTCTTTGAAGAATAGTCACATGAAGTGATAGATCGGAGGTAGAGAAGGACGAACCGTGACGCCTTTCATGTAAGCAGAAAAAAAAAAGAAGCACCCCATGTTCGTCTATCAAGGCATGATAGGCACGCGTGCAAACTGTACTTCGAAGTAGGGAGATGTGAATAACACTATTATCCTTCATTCTGCCCACCGGCATACCTGACAAATTTGTATTGTAAGTGAGAGCTAGTACCGGGAGTTTTATGGATGCTCACTGTAACTTCTGCTAGCCTGCGGCTTCCAACCAAAGAGATCTATGCGATACATAATTTTCAGATGATACAGAGAGATCCAAAAAAGAGCGCCGAAGAACAATCGAACATGGCGGCAAGGTGCCACTTCCTTCGGTCCGAAATTGCCGGACTCACTGGTCAACAAATGTGCCCAATGATCCACGGGTGCTGGGGCCGAATCTGAGTTTTGGTTTTCAGTAACAGTACCGATGTGTGTGGATTATTTTACTCAGAGTTTTCGAGAGCGCAACGGACTCCAAGCCATTGAAACACCAACCATTTGCTCTCCCGGCTTAGTTCCGGCTCTCGTGGATCAACGAGCTTCGAGCTGGTTCTGCTTTGTGAGTATAACCTCGTACGACTAGAGCGAGCTTTGACACTCTCTTCCAGGTTGGTGACAGATACTCGAAGCTCCAGCTTCTCATCACCGCCAGACACTGAGAATAGCCTTTGCTTTATCTGATACCGACTCGTATTCTGAGCTTGCAATCTCTGACCAGCTTGGCCCGCTAGAGGAATAACTCGGAATCCAGAGCTTTGTCTAATCGAAAATCCTCTGCGTCTATGTAATTAACCTCCTTCCAAAGATAGCCGGTACCACCGGAACGTTTGAGCAGTTAGTCTACCGCATTTCTCAAGGGCTACACTCCCGATCTTTGCCCAGGTCCTCATCGAGGACAACGTATTTGTAAACTCCACGGAATCCGGCGAGGCGCTCCATGCGATCCTTGAACAGCTTCTGCTGACGCTTCCAACAGTCTTGATGTATAATTCGTGACCGCTCATGGCTCCCCCGAGAATCTAGATGTGCAAGATATTGTGCCTAGTAGCGCTGTGGTTGAGAAGATATGAGCATCTCAATTAACTATACAATTATATGCGTAAGGGATCGTTACTCTATACAATGAAGCATTCTGGAATGTGTCTATACTATACAATTGCTATCTAAAGAAATGAAATGTCCGCGAGTTTGGAACAACTCAGACCTCGGAATTTGGACCGTCCGAGCCGGCTCCCTCTGTGCTCTTCTGGAAGAGGAACGAGATGGTACCACCAGGGACGCCACGTATACCATTCGCCCCAGCCGTATCCAACTGGGCTATCAAACGTTGCGTCCGTGACTGCGAGTCCTTCCTCAACTTGGGGTCAGGAACGTGCATTATTTCTCGGAGGATGTCGTCTTGAATATCCTTATGGTTATCGCTGCCGATGCAGTTGATATGCTTCCATTCACCGAGGGCCGCCAAACCCTCCTTCTTCTTCTGTGCGTACTATTGGAAAGGAGGAAGGGTAAGGCTACGCTAAGATACTGAAAGGTGAACGTACAGCTCGATCCATCTTGTCCAGCTTGCTCGCGCTGACCTGGGATGCTACCACGAAGCCTTTATGCAAGTCACAATCGGCATCGGAGACATCGTCGCTCGAGTCCGGGACGGGTTCCGGTTGGGAAGACGAGGCCACGGACTGAACGTCGCAGGGACATTCGAGGAGTTCGTGGGTGTTGCAGAGCGTGTCTGGATGGATCCGGAAGATGTCGCGAAGCTGGAGAATATGTCAACTCGAGTGATTGAAACCGTAGTAAATTACAAACATCTTTTCGGGTAAACGAGTCACTCTTCGAGGAACCGGAGCCCTGTCAAGTGAAACTCAGCCGACCAAAGCTGACTACATTATATTGGGGACACATACCGATCCCATGAGAGCTGAGGGAGAGCCGGTGAGTCTTTGTTATATGAGGGGAATACGGATTGCTTACAGTTACTCAAGCCTAGCTTCGTAACTTGGCGCTGATATATCTTTTCTGAACATTGTGTAAATACTAAGATTCAAACGAGCGAAGAAATTCTCACCGTCAATAGCACCTGCTGTCAAGAATCGATATATGTAGACAGGTCTCTTCTGGCCGTCCCTGTGGAAGTTGTTAAGTATCAAAAAAGGTCCCAGAAGGAAAGCACGTACCGATGACATCTTGCCATTGACTGTAAGTCATGACTTGGTACTCACTTAGTACGACTGATATACGAGGTGATAAGCGATCAGCTAACCTTGGGTTCCAATCCGAGTCGATCAAACATAGTCTTGAACCGCCTTGAAGAGAATTAAAGTTTATTCAAGTAGCAAGGGGGAGAGGTTACCGATAAGGTTAATTCCGACGCCTCCTGCCTTGGAGCTTAACAAGAAGATAACTGAATACTCTTCAGGTCAGGCACTTGGAAAACGAGTCCCAAGTCACACGTACAGCTGCTGGTCTGGCTTGTCTTGTTGAATATATTAACAAACTCTTGACGCTTGGCCGTCGGAGTTTGCCTTCGTGTGAATTAGAAATAAGATGTGGATGAAATGATCAACCCTAACCCATCGAGTCGATAATAGCTATAGTGCATCTTCTTGCAATATGCCTCGAGAATATTGAGAGTTGATGTGTAGTGAGAAACTAAAACGCATTTCTCCTCCGTAGTCTAACGCGTGGTTCAGGAGGTACCTCTTTGGATCATAGAAAATGAACTTACGTCTTTGATATGCTCCAGGAGACGAGACAAAGCCGACAGCTTTCCTGATTATATTTTCAGTACAGATGTTGCTGTAGGGGAATGAAACCTACCACTTAATGACATGTCGTCGAGCTGGGCCGTCTCAGGAATACAACCAAGTGCTTCCCTTACACTGCGTTTTCGTATGGTGTTGTCTTGTTCACCACTGGCCCCTTCCTTGTCGGCTGTAGCTTTGAGGAGGATGGGACTATTGCTGACTTTGGTTAGTAGGTTCATGAGGGCTAGTGACTCTGCCGTAGATCCGTGTACGAGATCTTCCAATTTGTCGGGTTGTAGGAGTTTTGAGAATATAGACACCTGAAGATCTGTAGGCGTAATAAAGACAACATATTCATCTGCCGACATGGGATGGGATGTCAAGCGAGTACAAAAGAAGGGTCGGTTCCTCTTACGTTTTGGCGGTAGATAGTTTCCAAGAATTTTCGCTTCTCTCCGTAGAACAAAACTCTTTGCAACTGACATCAGCTAAGTACATTGTCAGTGGCGCATTAGCTTTAATGGGAACAGAAGGTGGCGTACCTGAGCCAGACGCGCTTCACCAATTTCTGTATCCTTTGTTGTACAGTCTGGCGCACGACTTTTCAGAATAGGCGCCTCGTAGACACGACGGAACACGCTGTATTCATCTGTAGATCCATCAAGACTTGTTCCCTGTTACTAATGAAGCATAATTCTAACCAAGTAACCCAGGGTTACAAAAGTCGGCCTGCGCGAGCCATAAGTTTCGGAAAACTCTTGCGTATTGAATTACATACCATTGCATGAAACTCGCCCAAGTCATTCTGAATGGGTGTACCGGAGAGGATTATTCTTCTGGGCGTCCTCAAAGCGTCAAACATCGTAGTAGTTTTATTGTTCGCAGATTTTAATCGATGTCCTATACAACGATTAAAGTCTACGACGTGTTTTAGAAAACCGTGACATACCTTCGTCGCATACGATTAACCCAATCGGGGGCCTGCGCATGCTCGTTATCATTTCTTTGGAAGCGCAGTGAAAATTATGCTTACACACAAGCGCCCAAGGTTTTTCTTAGGAAAACGTCAAGACTCAGCGCAGAGAGTGCTAACAAGGGACCGCTTACATTACAGTGCGAAGTCGTTCATACCCGATTATCAAAACTTTTTGAGGTTTACTACGGGACAAGTGAGTGGTAAGGCTTTTGAGAACACTTTTAAACACATACGAGTTGATGAACACGGGGATGGCGTTCTTTTCTTTGTCGCAAACGGTCACTCCCACTCTATCTCGGCCCAGCCACTTGTGAAACTCGGCTTTCCAGTTCTATTTGTATTCGATGAGAAAGAGAAGGAAAATTAGGCACTTAGACTGACGTTGATCAACGAAACGGGGCAGACGATTAGGACCTTTTCGACCACAGGGCCCACGCCGGAATAAGGGTTTTGTCCTGGAGAGATTTCAGTAAAGCTGGAGATAAATCCACACAGTGTCTTACTCAACAGCGTCCAAACCAGGCTGATTGTCTGCAAAGTGGACGCTTTAGATCGCAGCAGAAAGGAGAAAAAATGGCTAGCTCTACCTGCAAGGTCTTCCCCAAACCCCTGGATGGGTGTTTAAACGTCGCAAAAAGAGTGTGGACAAGAACGTACATTTCGTCTGCCAGTATGCACCCTCGACCTTCGTGTTTCCGAAGACCCATAACACACTCATACATAAATTTCACGCCTAAACGTGTGTTGAAGACTAAACATCTGAACGAGAGAAGGAATATGTACCTTCAATTTGATGCGGTCGTAATTTACTGGCGATGACGGGATCAAGGACGACGGGCAGTATAGCTCCATTCCTGGAGGAGAGTTGAACAGGGAATGGATGACAAAAGCTAAGAAAGACGGACTTCTTGTTGTATTTTTGAATGTGTTCTTTGGTGGGAGGCTTCATGACTATCGCGCCTTCCGCATCAGGATCATGCCTACATCCGGTAAGAAAGAGCAGCTCTTATTATACTGGACTTACAGTGGCTTCGCGGGCTTCTTCACAGATCCGTAAAAGGTTGCCGGGGAAACGCCGCCCGCCGACAGAGGAGTGGCAAATTTCTTGACACTATCGTTCGCTCCTGAAAGGGCAGGGGGTTGCTGGTTTGTTGGAGCATCGATGATCCCAGAATTACAAGGCAGCTCGGAGAGAGAAACTTGATTAAGAAGTTGCACTTCCTTGCCGCCAAAGTAGAGCGTTTGTCCACTTTGTAATGAGGTACCTTTCCATGCCGACGTAGAAAGCCTGTAACGAATTAGCACCTTTCTAGCGATCCCAGACTGATGACTTACTTTTTGCCTGTTTCCGAAATAAACGTGACGATTTTTCCGGTATGCGAGACGTAGGCATCGCCCTCCCAGTTCTTCTTGTTTCCCACCTTTCTCCAGTTTGCCGTCCAATGACTCTCTAGACTGGTGATATTTTCCTTGGTCGGGGATTTGCATTGCGGCGAAAGAAGATCGACTTGCTCCAAAGGTATACCTTTCCTCTCGGTTGAAACAGTGTTCAACCGCGGTAGTGTCGACAACTTGAGTGGCGCGAAAGCCTTTGAGGGCCCAACGGAGGTCACTAATGGCGCAGAGACATTGGTCGCTTGACCGAAACATGTGCCGGAGTGATATTCTGCTCGAGTCGTGCGGCATTCTAAACCAACGTCCTTCCCACCGATACTCATTTCCAGCCCTTCGTAGAGTGAAGCTGGGCGTGCCGCCTGTCCTATCCTACGACATTTCTTTCAAGATTGACGGTAAAAGAAACTTGATAAAACGCACTGCTTTCCATCCGTATCAAAGAGAGTGGAGTGCGATCCTTCGACAACGACAACGCCGTCTCCCTCCCACGTCTTGTGTTTCTTACTCTGATGGTTTCTCCTATGTGGCTCTTGTCGGTACAATGTCAATTGCACCAGATAGGTCTCTCACCATTGAACCATCCAGTATTCGGAACTGCCAGCAGCTCCTGTATCCAATGCTTGACGTTTGCGGCTTTGAGAGTCCGGTTGGTCGGATTTCCGCTTTCCGCTGCTTTGCGGGGGCTGGAAAGTAGGCATGGTGGTGCAGGGGATAAAGAAAGAAAGATGAAGAAATATCTTCGCACGGCTACGCGTCGTACATATCGTGTAGTCAAGATCATGTGATGTGACAGATCGTGTCATCCCGCGGCTTTTACTAAGTTTTAGCCCCGCACCACCGTGACCACTGAGAAATTTTTGGGACCATTCTCCTAGGACCCATGTTTATGCCCTCAGAGGTTAGGGGCAAATTTTGGCTAAATCCAAAATTTTGTCCGGACTTTTTGCCTGCGGAAATATCAAAATCTGTCCGGATTCTTCCCCTAAGCTGGCCCTACTGGCCGATTTGTCCGGATTTGTCCTCTAACCTTCCAAAATCGCGAATAATTCGCAAAAATGGTTAAATTTTTCAGAAAAAAATCTCTGTGCTTCACTGCAACCACGGCCGATCCATTCGTTCTTGTTCCAGGCAGCGTCGAGCTCAGTGAGCTCATCAAGTTCATCATTGGCGCAGACAAGTAGTATTTCGGGCATAATAATGCTAGCGGGGCGAAGGAGGGTGAAGGGTTGTACTAAAATTCACAACGACAGTATTCTACAGTACTTGTTCAAATTTAGCATCTTTTTTCTCGTCGGTCTTTGCTAGGAATATTGATTAGGCTCAGTTGGGCTTCAGGAAAATTTGCAATAGGACAAAAGAACAAGAAATGGCTTCGAACAAAGTAGGTACCTGTAGGAACAAAGTCTAACGGTTAATAATAGTCATAGAAGTGGACAATGGACAGTCGGCACATGCCGGCTGCTGTGTCCGGACTATGGCCTAACCTTGCTGTAATTGTCGTCGCTCGTCCGGATTGTTGATCTAACCTCCGGCCACCTAGCAGCCATCTTGTCCGGATTTGCCCTCAACCTCGAGTCCAAAAACTACTGATTTTGTCCGGACTTTTGCCCTAACCTCGAGGGGTATAAACACGGGTCCTATTCTCCTCTACAGCTGCCTTTCACTTCCGAAGACGCGCGACTGAAAATTAAAAATGGGCGTACCGAGCCTATGGGATGTACGTCAGCTCGTTGGACTCGGTGTCTACCATTTTTTGCATATCAATGCTCTGTCACAGATCTTGAACAAGGCCGCCCAATCTCAGGCTATTTCTCACCTCGCGGCGGTAGATGGGTTCGAGAGAAATACCTCTGGACGGTAAGCATAATTTCCTGTATATATGACGCGACTTGACTTGCGTGTCTCTCTCAAAAGATGCGCTTATAGGATCGGAATTGACGCCAGCATATGGTACCAGCATTCACTGACACCCAAGAGCGCTGGAGATATCGGCGATAACCCTGAGCTGCGCATGCTTTTCTTCAGACTGCGTCGACTTGGTTTGTTTGCTTGTCCTAATATGACTTCGGACAGACTGATCAATGAGCTTAGCCGAGTCCCCATTTATCCCGCTTTTCGTGTTTGATGGTCGCGAGAGGCCAAAGATAAAAGTTTGTTACACTGTCTCTTAATTGGGTTCTTTCTAACGCGTAACAATTGCACAGCGGAAGAGCAAAATGGGCAAATCTGGATCACATCAACTTTCGCAGGGAATGAAAGAGTTACTTCGGTTGTTTGGGATGCAATGGATTGCGGTGAGTTCTTCTTGCGTTTCGTGGACCAGCAGTTTTCATGAATTATCGTCAGGCGAAGGGCGAAGCCGAGGCTGAATTAGCTCGGCTGAACCGGCTAGGAATTATAGACGCCGTAATGACGACGATGTCGACGCACTGGTCTTTGGAGCCAGGACTATTATAAAGAAGTGAGATATCTGCTCAGCTTACGTCGCAGCATGTTTGACACATCATGTAGTCAAAGTCTGAACCTCTCTGGCAACAAGTCTTATCCTGCAATTAACAAGGAGGGCAAACAGAGTCACCATCACGTCAACATCTATACCGCGGACGCCATTAAAAAAGATAGGCCTGACCACTGGCGGAATGATATTATTCGCTCTGCTCGCAGGAGGCGACTACGAAGATGTGCGTCTTTACAACCCCACTTTTCCGATTCATTTCCTCAAGCCCATCCAGGGTGTTAACCAATGTGGCCCCGCTCTTTCCCATAGTCTGGCGCGCGCCGGGTACGGAGACTCATTGTTACAGGTGTTTTGCCGTCGTAACGAGCAGGATATTCGTCCTTTTCTACGACAATGGCGTGAAGACGTTAATCGCGAGATAAACACGAACTCTCGTGGTTTTCTTCCCCGGAGACAGGCATCATTCGCTCTTCCTATCGACTTCCCCAATCTAGATGTCCTCAATGCTTATGCTAATCCAGTCTGCCATAGCAGCCACGAACATCTCACAGATAGAGGCGAGATGTCCATTCCCCATCTCGCTGCGTTTTGCGAAGAAAAGTTCACTGAGTGAGGTAACGCTCCATGATCATCAAGCGCTTCCGGAAGCTTTTATGGGAGGCGTCTGTCATCCGGGTGCTACGTCGGGCAGCCCTTGAGGCCGACGACAGGGAAAGAAGCAAACGACGAACGGCAGGGAACGAAGATCGGAGTATTCGTGGGTCCCTGCAGCCGTCGCGTACAGAAGCTGTTGGAACTTCCGCAACACTGGTGAACAGGTACTTGGTCCTCAAGGACAAGAAGGACGATACGGATCTCCAACAGCGCCGTCGGAATGCATTCGTAAACCAAGGCTCCTTCCAATCCGCACCACCCGTCGTTCTCATTCCTGACACCAACCCGCTCATCACGAAAATTGTAGGCTGCCGTCGACACGTGTCGACAGACCACCTCGAATATCACGTCGAAATTTGTCCCATACAACTTGTTCATCTCGCAGACTCATGCATCAAAGGAGTCAGGTTTGACGACGGAACGACCTCTTTCAAATCCACGAAAAAGGAGGACGATGATCCTCATAGTAAATTGCTCATGTGGATACCAGCGAGTATGATGCATCAAATTCATCCTGGGTTAGTGGAGGATTTTTCCGTGGCTGAGGAGGCTAAGAGTCAGAAGAAAGCGAACAAAGGGAAGGGAAGGGCCAGTCGCGGAACCCAGGAGGAGATGGGTAGTGGAAGGAGAAGTCCAGCGCCGCAGCCACGAGACCCAGAGCAAAGTCGTCGGTCTGCAACGAGTTCCGATGTATCCATGGCCTCAGATTTTGTCGCCCCGTACGTTGAATCTGAACTCGAGCCGCTCGGCCGGTCCACCCAAGACGACAACGGCAGGAGATTCATTTTCACTTTTCCGAATCCCGACACATCCGACGTTGAAGAGGAACATGCGGCAAGTCGATCGCGACCAGCTGTTTTCGACGACGACCTGGTCATTGTGGAGGATCTTGATGACGAGCACTTTGACCGCGTATTGAGGAATGAGACGCTGGGTCATCAATCCGCACATGGTCGGAAGAGAAAATCAACTGCTCCCCTCGAAGATGGAGACGGCGGCTTTGACTCTTTGTTCGGTGACATCAGCAACACAACATTATCAAGGGACAGTCGCCACGAAACTATCATGGACGATCTTTTCGACCAAGTAATGATGGTGGGGAGGAAGCCCGTTCGAAAAAAGAGACTGGCGAGGGCAAGGACTTCGGAAAAAAATGTTCGTGTGCAGGCGAAACGACCGCGCATAGCTTCTAGCGTTCGGGCACATCCATCTCCGCCCAGCTCGCAGACCGTCATTGACATAGACGACCACTGAAGTTGTGATTTTTTATATCTTTATAATTATATATCTTGTAGTGTTTTTTGCTGACCACTAAATGGTCGTAGCTAGTCGTAGCTTTCTTAGTGTTCAATTCTTTTATGCTCCACGTGGTGACAGGATTCAGGGCAAAGTTGTCGGCGACCACGTTGAGAAATCGGTGCATAGAAATCTGGGGAAATAGATTACATGGTCGAGTGAACTGCATACGTATAATAAACAGAGCGCCAATCTTGTTAAGTGCATATAAACACACCTTCCTACGAGCACTGCCTGCAGACAAGACTAATGTCTGGGATGTCCTCAACACAACTTGAACAATGAATATGGTAAGTGAGTAATTATATAACGAATAGGGCCGCACGCGGCAGAGCCCGCTACCTTAACTGGGCCCCGGTCTTTGCCGATAAGAGATTCCTTGGGGTTTGGCATCGATCCTCGAGACCTTTTTTTCTTTGTTTAATAACTACTGGACTATGCTTATTTGAGCTTTCGTCCCACCTTCTGTATCTGCGATGAACTCTCTGTCACTCCAATTTTCGGTTCGGAAGTGGATGAACTGGTGCTAGAAAGCAACTAGAAGTTCTTCAGCACAGCAATGTAGCTTCGCATGGTAAGTAATCAGCAGTTCAGGCATATGGTGCGGCCCGTATAACCAACTCGCCTTGTCCACGCGTTAAAGCCTTGTATTCCGGATTTTCTACTTTTCCAATTCTTCGCTCTCCTAGATCGCACCGAATCTGCTATTGTCGGTGAGGTTCAACAGTTCTAAAGACTGTAACTCCCCAGTAGTCACTGCAGGAGCAGATCGTGCTGCATATTATCAAGCAAATCTCGCTGAGGTAGCCAAATCGTAAACGCAAAAGACGAATCATGCTTGGTGAAGCAAATGGAGGGGTCCACCCTCCAAAGAGACGAAAGAAAGGCAGGATATCTACTCGAAACACCTGTGGTCTGCACCGAAAGATTGACATGTACCGCTTGTATTGTTAACTACGGCATCTCCAAGTTCTGAACAGGAACAACTACCGCCGTATCGACTCTTTACCCTATCAGAGAAAACAGATTCCTATAAACAGTCCAAACAGTCCACCGGTAAGTTAGCGATAGAATGAGGCAGGCAGCCGGCGCAACCGCCAGTAAAAACATGGTTGTCAAGGGTACCCCTCAGATCATTCAGATCATCAAGTAACAAATGGGCACTATGCGCTGAGAGACCATGCGCATCCGTCATTCTAAGATCGTCCCTAGACAACCTCTCAAGATGACTATCCGAAAAAACGACCGCCATGTAGGTGTCCGGCCCCTTGTACGCAAAAACTCTGCCAAACCATCGATTGCACGTTCCCGTTTGTTCTCGCACGTGGACTGTGCCAAGAAGCGCCAAAAAGGTAACAGCGCGAAGGCAATACGGTTAACAGGTTGGTGTACCGCAAGACAGACAGAAAGAAAGCAGGCACCCGAACACGGCCAGTATGACATGCCTGAACGTACGTCCGACATGAAGCTTCCATTCAGCAATGAACACATGCCGGGCAGACAATGAGCAAGTTCAGGTAATGGTGGTCTTATCCACATGAAGCAAACATGAAGACTTGTGTAGTATGTCATGGGCTGCCAGTACCCCCTCAGTAAACCACGGCGCCAAATCACGATGACGCTCGCGAAAATCCAGGGCCACAGCCACCTGCAGAATTCAAAGCACCTGCCCGAGCCAGGGCAAATAATCACCCCGCAAGTCCGTTGTGCACTCCACACACATCACAACCAACCCCGAGTTTGGAAAACACTGTATTGAACAGAGGGACCAGATACAAGAGGAAGGTCCACCACCGCGTCTTAGTAGATAGTGTACTTGTTGCGGTTAATTAAATGCAGAGTCCAAAAAAAGGGCTGCCAGTTCGTACAAGAGGGAAACAAGAGGGAATCGAACGAAAGTCGGGTGAAAAATCATGGAGATTCCGGAAGGCAAATAGCCTATACACTAAACGAAGGCTTCCTAACGGGAAAGGTACTGATCCTAGGTCGAGATGGCGTTACACAGAAGCTTGGTAAGACAAAAACACTCACTGATCAATCGATCACCCTTCAGTGATCCTATAAACTAAACCAAACCCAAGCAGACATCGAATGGGCCGTCTGAAGTGTTGACAAAACTAACCCTCGCCTCGTAGGAACCCCAATAGGTCACCAGCAAGCATGTTCGAGGGAAATGGTAACGGAGGAGGGAATTCCATTAAGCATGCATGTACTCGTTAGCATCACGAGGGAATTCGTGGTAAGCGGGAACACTGGCATCGAGACATGTGAGTAAGAAACAAGACGAACGGCAAACGTGACAATGCCAACGCTCCACCTTTGGATCAGCTGATTTAGGAGGCAGGTGAATGAATTAGATCTTACGAATCTACCGCAAAATTTGGTGTCATTAGCGTTTTCCAGAGACCCACTACCAAGGTAGCGGGAATAACCAAGCACTACCCAGCCGTTTCGGCAGTCGGACCGAAGTCCCGCAGGGCGCTGAAAAGGGCACAAAGAAAATGCACAATGGGAAGTTTGAAAGAGAATAAAGTGCAGAAAGTTATAAAGCCTCATATACATAGGTGAAAAGAAAAAGGAAAAATGACCAAACGAGTGCTGACTAGAAATTCAACAATGCTCGACAATGCTTAGTAACCCTCCTGCAATAGTTGTAGAACAACATCGTCTGTCAAGAACTCGTAATGGCCTCCTTTAACGAAAACGACCCGTGCATCAGGGCGGCATCGCTTTGTGCCCAAATCGGCCCACGTTGTTCTATCTTCTTCGGGAATAGCTCCCAATGCTCCTTCAGGCGCAACAACCACCGTTATCGGCACTTTTACCGTCCTCATCCACTGCGCCATCAATTCGATGGAGGACAAGCCTGCCTCGTCTGTGGTCAAATCGTATACGAACTCGGCGCTAGCAGTACGAAATCCTTTGATATTTCGGATAGCATTCCGTATGATATCATTCGCGTAGACGCCCTTCCACCCGTCCAAAAGGTTGTTCTTCGTTCGCTGGAGTGCATCACGGTTGGAGTCTCGATCCATCAGACCTGCGATCGTATCCATGCTCACGTCGAGCATGTTCTGAATATTCCCTGGAACCCTCGGGTCTGGGTTCCCTAACTTGTTGGCTGAATACACGAACATAGCTGGAAAGTGATCAAGCATGACGGCCTGAGCAACTTCATCCCCGTTATCCTCAAAGAGTTTCACGAGGACTACAAGGAGGAGGCTGGAAGAGGAGTAGGATGCAAAGCGGTAGGGACCATGGGGTCTTTCTGCTTTGATCTGCGCAAAATAGAAAGACGCCAGCTCGGACAACGAATTCAAAGGAGTGCCGGGGACGATGGTCAAAGCCCAGACTGCGGTCCTGAATTTATCGGCATAGGATGCATATTCGAAACATAATCCTCCTGCGCCTGGAATATTAAACTAAACGTTAGAGCGTTTTTGTCGCATAATAAGAGCTACGGACCGTGGATTACAACCAAGGGTGGTTCGCCAGCACCGTCTCGCAGCTTGATTATGTTCCGATCAGAGACAGAACTGACTTCGGGATACACTGCTTCGCCGACCTCGTCACCGTTGGTAGATTGCTCAGCTACAGGCGAAGTATGTGCACCCAACACGATTCCGTAGACAAAGGTGCTCATTGCGGCAATGGAAGGAAGATCAAAGACAAAGTTAGGCGGAAGGCCTCTGATGACGGTCACAGGAACTGCTTTTGACCTGCGAAGCGCATGAAGAACAGAATTTCGGATTGACATTGCCGTTAAGCTATAGTTGTGATAGTAAGTGAGAAAGTTAGTGCTGAACTGAACCAAAATGACTATTATACCTATCACCCCCAGCGACGAATATATCGTCAGAGTCGCCTATCTCCCGGTCCAAGACAGCTGTGACAATGACCCTTATCATGGTCATGACACTCCTAAGAGACCACAGCTGCGGAATAACAATGTCTGCATGTGATGCATCGTCGACAGACTTGTATAAATCTTCTATTTCTTGATCGTATGCTTTCAAGACGGCCTTCCGTCGTACGGTTCCTTTTGCAGTAAATTCAAAAGGCTTCGATGGCTTTGCGACAAGAATCATCTTCCGAGATAGATAAATAATCATGGAACGTTATAAATATTACGGAAGGCCCACCTCTTTGTAAATTCGAGACTGCTGCGGTGATTGCTCGTTAACTTTCATGATAGTGTCCCTGTCAACCTCAAACTCAGCAGTGTCCAGGGGAACGAATACAATGACTAACCAGATCCTGGACCTGTATTCTACGAGACGTGCAGTATCGCTTGGGTCGAATGCTTCCTCTGGCGCGGGAAGGATGAGGATGCCTGGTTGAAATTTGGACCGACCAAACATCAAGGCTGCTGCTACATGCTTGTTTGCTGCTAAGCCGGCCTCTGTACTTGCCCTGTTAGCAAGGATTCATGTATTCCATTTCTTGCTCACCTATTGGGCCAGGGTTTGTCTACAGAGCGTCATTAGGACTGCGAGGTGTAAGTCAACGAACCAGGCTCACTTTTTCCTGTAAAATGAAGACATAAATAAGCTGATAGTATCAAGGACGTGAGAAGCTCACCCCTGTGCTATGCGTGATTTGGTCATCTGTAAACTAGTATGAGAAGTGCGAGGAATATAGCATAATGTACCAACTCACCCGCACGTCCACAAATTTTGAACAGTTTCTGATTTGAAGGATGTAGTTGCACTAAGTCCTTCGTATCAAAAGCCCGTACTCCGTCGATTTCAGTATTGAAGACCGCAGGCGACTCGTGATGTGAACCTTCCTACCGGCCATGTCACATCCGTAGGTGTAACGTGAAGTACAGTCGACGGTCACCTACTTTGATGTAGAGTCGATAAATATCCTTCTCATCGGTCGGCACAAAAACGACATCGACGTTGCTCCCCACCTATGCAGCATGTCATAACAGATGGCCAGTGGCGTTATATTACTTACTGTGATCCACTCCCACCCTCCCATCGGGATACTCTCTGGCAGCAATTGAGATTGAAGCGTGGTAGAGAAAAGATGATATACACACTGGGCAAGACTGCGGAGACTCCACATTCGGTGCTAGAAACAGAGATAAACATTCGACACAGTCACGGAGAACCGTACAGCATCTTACAGTCCATAGAGACATACGACAAAGATACCATTTGCGACAAGGGTATCGCCAGCGTCTTTCTCGAGGGGTCCGCCACCGTACATCTGAGAATGCGATAGTCACAGCTGGTTGGCTTCCAAACAATTTGAACAACCTACAACGGCAGTTGTGGATTTCAGAGCGTCGATGGATTTAGAATCACGAGCCCACTCCTATAATCGCCATTTAGTGTATTAGCGATGGGAGCCAACATTTAACTCATACCACCAGGAATGAGGGCACAGTGACTACTAAGGTCGTTTTAGTATCGATTATACTGGATAGAAAACGTTCAGCGGTTGGGATCAAAGGTGGCTCTACCGGCGGGAAGGATGCGATAATGGCACCAGTCGAGGTCTGACGGAAAAAATCAACAACACGAAAAGGCTGGAACTCAAATAACGCACAGAAAAGGAGAGTGAAAAGAAACCTATCGCGTCTAACGAAGACATTCATTCCGCCGTTAGAGAATATGAATGAGGAGATACTAACGATACATTGGCATTGCTTGTACTCCAAACACTTCCCCGCACACGTCCATTTCTCCATAGTCTGTGGAACGTTGAGGCTGGACCGAGATTGGATTGGGATACCCTTACATGGTCTCGAGGCTTTCCGCAATATATTCTTGTGGGTGGTATAGATAGGACTAGGAAGACGAGTCGATCCTGAGGAATGTGAGACCAGCGCCGCTTGTGACCAGTCGGGGCGAACATGAGGAAGCGGATCGTATTCCCCAGGTTTCACAGAAAAGAGGTCACTGAAATGCGGCGCTGGAATGGTGATAATCTTATCGTCGACGTCAACTTCGCAGAGCTGCCGACAGACTTCGTCTACCGTGTTTTGTAAGGATGTGTCCTGACTGACAATCAGATGCCTGGCGCCTGTGGACTTCATGAGATGTACAATAGCAGGAACTGGGTTACGGATTGAAATCGGGAAAGGAATGAACCCGAGACGCATCAGGCTGGCCAGTACCGCGAAGTATGTAATCGAATCTGCAGACGAGGTTTAGAGGATGGACACTAGAAGGAACCAGACATACTGATATTGGCTAAGATACCAACGGTGACGGGACCTTCGTCATGAATATACTTCTTGAAATAATGGCCAGCAGTGTGGAATGCGGCAACCCCTTCCTCCCAAAGGATAGTACGAAATCCACCGTTATCAGGATCGTTATAACGAAATAACGGGTGCTTGGGACTGTGAGTAGCATTATAGTCGAATAGTTCCGGGAATGTCAATGAGCCATCGAGTGGGGGAGGTTTAAAAGTCAAAGACGAGACACCTTGAGGGGTTGGTAGCGCCATTGTAAGTGCAGACTTTATCCGGCACTTCTCCGGATTTATACGCCTTGCGTAGAAGATTCTCAGGTTATTAAGTTTGTCGTCACAATGGGTGCTTGAATCTTGTACTTTCCGTGAAACACGAGACCGAAGTAAGCTTCATCGGCACTTCGCCTATCGCAGGTCTAGAAAGAGTTCACACTAAGTATAACCATAGAATATCAGCAAGGAGAAAGCTTCCATAGTTTCCTTACTGGGTCCACCGGTGCGTGTGACCAACGGAGAGAAAGCCTCCATTTAGACCGCTATTTTTGTACATCGCTGAAGTACTGATGCGTTTGGAGCCTTCGGTCTTATAACCGAAGGATCGATACTCAGTGGGGTGCGTCTTTCGGTAATTTGGTAGCTGCCCAAAAACAAGCATAAAGGCGGAGATATCATGTGCAAGTACTTACCGCTTCCAAACTACCATGAAAGACTCGAATATGCTATCAGTCCTGGTCAATACCGTTTCCAGCATCATCCCATCATGCTGGTTGATTCTGGCTAGGATCCTTACGCTGTCTATTAAGATTCCTATCATATCAAGTGGAGAATGACGGAGAAATTAATCCTTTAGCGTAATCGGAATTGAAGCGGAATGGTTGGAGTCGAGGACATCAGCAGATCGGGAAAAAAGTTTCCGGGGGTTGCGGCAACCACGGTCCGGCACAATTATTACCTGCCTTGTCAAGGCCTTACGAGTCCATATAACCAGGGCATAATGTTGCGACCTTCTCGAATGCTATTAGGAACCCCCGTAATAATAACCTAGCCTTTGAGATTGCGTAGAGTTATTTCCAGCTCATGTATTACTATCATAATTACAATAAAATGTGATCTGATTCACAGATAAATTTTAAGTTGGGAGTAAATATTCTATTTGACTGTATACTCAACATCGAGGTGCACTCAGGTAGCTCAACTCAACAGATCCATCAAACTTGATGCCTTCTTGAGAAAGCTTCTCATCCCCGCTGTCTCCGGAGCACTGATCCTTGCGTGGTCTTCTTTGCTATTGTCTAAGAGATACCGATGATTCGTCTTCGACACTTTCGTCTCGATCTTCCATCGCAAGTTTGTCATCTAGTTCAACATCGGTCTCGTTTTGTGTGTGGATGTCTGTTCAATTCATAGTCGCATCGTATTCAAATACTAGCTTTGCAGCATTTAAATCTTGGAAGTAAAAGTAAACTCGGAATCTTAGATGTAATCATGTATTGAATCTACGGGCACCCCACTTTAGCAGGAAGATAGGAGAAAGAAAGAAACTCGGAATTAATAGAATTACGATGAGAAGTGAGATGTATTGCATGAAAAAATGAGCACGCTACTGTGACTCTGCAATAGTTTTGATTTCGAGTCGGCAATGATGCTGCTACGTACCACGTGATAGATCGCGGTTCGTTCCGAGCTCAGTTTTAAGTCGCGGCTACTCATTTTCCTTCTCGTCGACGAGGCCCATCGGGCCAGACACAGACCTATCAGACCTACTTCCCTCTAGGCCCATTCTTCTCCGACGCGGATTTCTTCCTCCGAGCTCGGAACTCCAATGGACTTAGTCAGTTCTTTCAAATAATACAGCCCGAAGTCGTGGGGAAAGCGTTAACGTCTCAAGCAATGTACCATCATCTCTTCAAGAGTCGCAAATTTACAGCCCACCTTCCATCAATGCATCAAGTGTGGTCTTCTGAAGAGACATATTGTGGAGTTGGAGAAGGAAGTGGTGGTGTCGAAGGGCAGTCAAGTCGAGTATTGGTGAGTTCAAGAAAGGCTCTCTCCTTGGGATCCGCTCTGCATAACATCTTAGGGAATTGTTCCAGCCGATGGAGTGCGCCCTTACCCACGCGATGTCGCTCTTTGATAGTGTCCAGACTCGAGCGCCGTGGATGAGAAGACCCGGCGCCAACGAATTGAAGTGATTCTCCCATATGTCGTGGGACTGCACACTGACATTCCTTTCCCCAGGGTTGTTTTTAAGGCTTGAAAGGCTCGACTATCTAAGTCCCAGCGGTGACTCCGGGAAGTGATTGGCGGCGATGAGAGAGGAGCAAGAGAGGCTCGAACATATAGTATCAATTTGAGGTCAATTGTGTAAACAGTAGCGCACTTGTATCATGTTCACCGTAATAATAAATTTACTATTTCATGTCTTTCATTCCCAAGAGTGACACCGGACTTTGGACTGAATTAGTTGCTGCGGATATCGTGTTGTTACCTGTTATAGTTACAGGATAATAGACCGATATTGAACTCCACCATTATCTGGAGAATACAGATCATATTCTGCACATATTCTACGCATATTCTGACGCGACTCATGCAGACTTGATCTAAGATTTCTTCAGTTAGATGTTATTGCTACTCCGGGGTCCGCGGTTTTTGCCACGTCATGAAGTCTGTCCGCTAACCGTGACGTCATTCAACACTACTCTGAGTCTGACCTCAACCACCAGCACAAGTCGCGTCGCGTCGCGCAAGGAGGTCATGCCATCCAGCATGTCAACGGCCCCTTCCCGGTGATATTGAGCAGACATATTTCGAGGACCCTACCGGTATGCTTGGGACTGAAGATGGGGAAGGTCTTCGGTGTTGTGGTCCTGATCTCATTGATAGAACCGCACCAAAGGCACTATAGTCTTACCCAGACGTAGTAGGAGTCGGATGGGGTCTTTTCAAGTTGATTGTGAGCACAAGGTGAGTGGTAATATCTGTAAAGGTCGGCGTCGACTTCATGCTGGAGCAGGCAAGGCGTCTTCATCAACGGCATCAGAATCTCCGGCAGCAGCAGCTGGGTAAGAAAAAGCAGAGCACATGTCGTTTGTGGACGTCGATTCTGTAGTACGTGGTGTTTGGAAGAGAGCTAGATCAATGCTAGGAGACAAGGGTAGACGTCCGACGATTGACGGCTGGGCTGAGCGATATCGGGTGGACACTTGGAGAGGAGATTCAGAATCCGGTGTGTATCAGGTGCTCTCCTTTTGTTTCGAGCTGTCTAACCTCTTGCAAGTCATCATCGGTCTGGCAATGTGTGATTCCTAGTGAGTCAATGCTAGGGTCTCATCACAGCATGCTCATTATCGCTAGCGCTCGAAGACTGAGTGACGGATTCCACTACGCTAAATGGAGGCTCCCTTGAACCCGAAAGAATTGTTGTACTGTAGGACCGGATCTCCTGAAGTGGTCTGTCGCATTGGCGAGATGGCTTGGTATGACAGTCTCCTTCTTTCGCTTCTTGTTTCTTATTGTTCCCTCCGGTGTAGGAGGCTGAAGCCTCGGAGGTCATTTTACTGGAATCTTCAACTTCATCTTTGTACTCCCGACGCTCCAACGACGTTTACTGCAGGAGATCAGAATCAGCGTGTCCGCCGTGTAGGCTTCGGTCATATGGAAACTCGTGTTTGCGTATTTGCAGATGGGCCATGGTCACGGCGGGTATATGTATGGAGCTTCGAGGCATGCTGTTGTGTTGGTTATAGTAGAAGTAGTTGCAGCGCGATCGTGTGTATGTCTATGTACTTTGAATATACAGATTTCCCTGTCACTGCATGATTGGCCTGAATATATGCTATCAAAAATCCTTTGGGTACAATATCAAGTGAAAACACCTTCGTTAGGGGATACAATTGCCCAATAGTCATCCAGTGGCTATTCTATCGTTATCTTTTCGATACATTGTAAATACAGGGCATATTTGGGCGATAGTGTCCGGCTACTATTTTCTTCAAAGTCCGGTGTGAGAGTATGCGAAGTATATATGTCCCCACCCGTCCGAAAACTACTAGCTGTCATGAGCCCGCTTTAAGATGTTGGCACTCGGCGCATCGTAGTACTTGCATATGACATCAAGTAATTGTACTGGTACCTTGCAAAGTCTGATATACATTACCGACATTGGAAACACCCATAATGATACGCGAAGAATTATCAATTCTTCACGGTTCATATGGGAATATAATACTCGCACAATTATTATGGACGTTGCCATGCATTTTGGCCCTTGCCACGAGCTTATACGGGCAGTGCATTGCTTACATAATTGACGCGTCGTGTCTGAGATACTAATAGCCGGAAAATAGAAACAAATCACGCGTGTTTCCATCTTGATCGTATTGACAATAACTTTGTCCCATTAAACTCCTCTAGTGAACATATGGATGCCGAGCATCGTGACCAAACATCTACACGTTTGAAATAGCATGATCATCACATTATCTATCCCCGGCTACGGACGTATGCAGAATTCATTGTCATTGCCGATGGCAGGCTCGAAGATGTTCGAGTCAGTGAGGAGAAGTCAATGGTGCAGCAGGGATGCATGGCTGTGGGTCAGGTTGTCCAGAAGGTCATCAAAGACGACAAACAGCATCAAGCCTATCACAGAAAACATACTGACCAGCCGAAAGAGCAATGCATCCAGGCTGCTGGCATGAGCAATCTGCTCGACAACGACAAATTCTATGTTGACATGAAGATAGAGCACGCCAGAAAAGGATAGCATTGACTTCGAATTGGAAATATAATACATGAAGTCGGAATCATAACAAATCCTGGGGCTCTCGAAAATTTGAACTACATATTGTACGTTGATTTACCATTCCCCTAGTAGTGTTTTGACGAGTTTCTTACATGAGCTCAGGCCTCTTGAGCAGCCTGGGCGGCGAGAGATGATTGCTTGAAGCTTCCCTTGTTACGCAAACCAAGGAGAGCGTGCTTGATTTCGTCGCGATCGCTGATCGTCGAGAACAAAGCCCCAATGAGCTCTTGCTCCCGCAGGAGACTCTTATGCTCCTCCGCTTCGGCCTTGTCGAGGTAAGGGTTGCCCCAGTTTGCGTCGAGTTTTTCAAGGTATTTCTCGAGACCCGCCCCCTCCAGTATCTTCCGCACGGCTTCATAGGCGCTATTGAGGGCACCTTCAACCCATCTGTTGGCGACAAAATAGTATAAGCCACGAATCTTGAAACCTGTAGATGCAGTAGAACTCACGCGTGCTGATCACTCAAGGCCTCTCCGGCGAATAAGAGCCTTCCACCGGCAGCACCTTGTCCGAACGCAGGATAGATACTATTGAACTGGCCAGGGCCAAAGAGTGCGAACGCGCCTAAGCGAGGAAAATGTGATGATTAACAACTAAGACCACTCAATCATAGAGAAAATACTCACCAAGCGTAAACGGATCGGAATACCAGTCCCATGCACACCAGTCCTGTAGCTCGTTCTTCAAGAAATCAAATGTAACATCGTGCAAAGCAGCAAGATCCTTGAGAATATTGTCAATCAAGAACTGCTCATCGGCAGTGTTACGCCCATTCATGAGACCACCGACACGGGCAGCATCTTGCGACCATGTGTAACTAGCGATCATGACCGCATCCGTGTTCGGGTCATCAATGCCGTAGGAAGGGAACACGACGGTGCGAACGACGCGGTCGGTCTTGGTCTGACCACCTTTGATGGAGCCAGTCGAGAGAGTCTGCCACCACCTAGAGCTAAACCTGATGCCGACTTTGCAACTCGAGTCGTAGCGTAGGGTACGCATGCCCTCCAGCTGAGCATAGCTGAGGTTGCACCCATCTAGGTCAACGAAGCGCAATGCGGGGAGCGGGATAGTGGAGATCACGTAGTCATATTCGGTCGAAGCCTTGGCTCCGCCACTACCGTATGTGACAGAAAGAGGTTTGGTTCCATTCGCTGTGGGAGTGATCGAGGTGACCCGCTTGTCGTACTTAATTTGAGTTGGGTCGGAGATCTTGGAGACCATCGCGTTGATGAAGACTTCACTACCACCTCTGCAGATGCAATGTATCAGATCTTATCCAGCTGAGATTTGTATTGAACTTACGCCAAGCAGTGCCAGCTACCATCGAATTCTACTGCACCATCTCCACCGAACTTCATAGCTGATCCGGTAGGCCAGTCGAATTGAAGGTCGTCGATGACCATCTCGGAGAACGCCATATCAAACAGACCTGTTCCTGTGTTCATTCTCTCCATCCAATTGATCGCAGAGTTGGGGTAGGCTTGTTTCTTCAAGAAACACGTCCCGTCTTCGTTCTTGATATCGAAGGGAAGCATCATGAACGTTCTGGCCGAGTACTGGTCAAACTCCATAAGTTTGGTCCAGCCTTTCTCCCAGTTCTCCACGAAGAGGTCCTTGAATGGAGTGAAGCATTCGCCTAACCAGTGATTGACGCCCTTGTCGATGAATTCAGGGGGAACCAACCCTCCCGCCGACGAGCAGTCTTTGAACCAATCGGCCGTAGGTTCAGTATTGACTGTCTTCTGTTGTTCACGTTGAGAGTTATACTCAAGGAACTGGTTATCGCTGTTCATGATGTAGGGGATGAGCTTATCCCCGATCTGAAGGCGCTCTCTGAAGAGGTTGAAGACGCGCCACATAACAGGGATGTCGGGGTAGCGCATGGCGCCGATATCCTATGCCAGGCGCCGATGAGTTCGATGGAAGGGGAAAGCCATAATAAAGAAACTTACAAAGTAGTTCCATGGCTTGATGTCAACACTCTGGAAGTGATGGGTAAGGATCCTACCACCAGGGCGATTGGAACCCTCCAAGATCTCGTACTTGATCCCAAGATCATCAAGGATCATCGCAGCGTACAGGCCTGCGGCACCTGCTCCAACGATCCCGACGAGGAGGTCCTCAGGAGCTTCGCCAGGAGCCCCATCAGTGCCACTGCGGGACATAAGAATTGGGATCGGGGAACGGATAGGCTTAAGAGGAGGACGATCGGATGGAATCACTGGACCGGGTCCTCTAGGGTCCTCGATGATGTAGGGAAGTATTTGTTGTACTTGGAATGATTTGGTGCATTCGCGAGTGTACTTAGCACGCCAGAAGCGGCTGCGATTTGAAGTTTGATTGGACATAGTGAAGTTACCGCTGAGCAGAGGCTATCGAGGAATAGGCGTCGATGAGGTAGCGAAGTTCTTTGGGCCCCTTCTTGTAGGTACTACCCTCATTCAACCTGTCAATCTTTCTGACAGACAGACTGGGCCTTTATCTCTTCATGAGCGATTAATGTGACAAAGTGAATTCTGTGGGGAACGGGTGACAAGGGTGATCACTAGCTTCGATGAGCATCGAAGAGATGGACGGTGTTCACGTCTTTTTACTCCAAGCAGGTCCAGTCCTTTGGCCCGCCCTGACCCTGACAGACGCGACACAGCGTCCCCGGCAGCTAGACGTGACCTCTATGTGCCGTCTGCTACGTCCCCGGTACATTCTAGGACGCCTTCATCCGACTTTCGCTCGCGTACCGTCTCCAGTAGCTCCAGTAGCTCATCACCAAGTACTGCCCGCCTTTCGTTCATCTCTCCTCGGGATTCCCCTTCACCCCAGCCGCAGCAATCGCGTAGATCTGTATCACCGCAGCCTGTAGCTCCATAAGTCGTGCCTCAAATTGACACCAAAATCGGTGGAGAAGCGGCCATGGCTGGTGTTGGTCGTCGTGGTTTACAAATGCGCCCTTCGCACGAGCAAACGGAAGATAGTCAACGGTCAATTGAACCAAAACCCAGAGTTCCAAGTGAGTTTGCTAGCTCTTTGTAGTAACAAGGCTTAACCAGACGGTAGGACCCCTTCACTGATCGCTGAGGTTTGAAAATCTGAGATGACAGAAGTTTGTTTACAAATCGAAAAGTGTAATCAACAAGAGGACCTTGTGACTAAATTGGCGTAGCCTGCTGATTCGATTCCTTGGTACTCAACATTTCTATGCTCCACTTGGTGACAGGATAAACTCATCGTGATCGCTGGCGAGAAATCGCTCTATAGAAGCCCACGCGACCATTACAGCATCATCTAAGTAAAGTCGGATCGTAGGAACAGCGGAGAGTAAGAGGATTGGCATACCTGTACAAAGAGAAGGTGGAGGGTACTGTAGTGTAAGTCGTCCATTGACGGGAGGATTGCTTAACATTTGCGTCAATCTATATTATGGTCAGCGAATATGATCCAACCAAACAAGTACGGTTTACCTAGCTCGTAGATACGAATTACTCGCAACCCCACCACTGATGATGACATGTTTATAGGAATGTTGTCGCGGAAACATTGCTTAATGCCCAGCATCAGCTTCGACTCCAAGTGATCGACGGCGGCCACTTGGAAAGCTCTCGCGACGGCGACCTTTTCCTCGGGCGCTACATTCTCAACACTGCCGCGTCTGTGAACGAAGCGCTCGACCTGGGAATAGTAGCCCAAATATGAAAACCCCATTTCACCAGGCATGGCGTTGCTGAAGGGCGTGAAGTCCTGAGGAGTCTTGTTCTCAATATCCTGGTTACAAAACTTCTCCAGAGACGGACCAGCCCAGCCCAATCCTAGCTCTCGCGTGACTTTGTCGAATGTCCGCCCGATGCTCTCGTCTCGGGTAGTAGTAAGAACCCGGAATGAGTCGACCGAGTTGGCTAGAAGGAGAAGGGTGTGGCCACCCGATATGAGGAGGCTGAGGAAGGGAAACGTCGGGATGTCAGGCCAGGAGGTGAGAAGAGGCGTCAAAGCATGCGCTTGCTACGACTGTATCTGAGAGTTAATACAAGCGATAGACATGCTAGATTACGAACCATATGGTGAACGCCCACTAGAGGCTTTCCCGTCACAGCTGCGAGAGTTTTTGCAGTATTGCAAGCCACGCTTAGGCAAATTCCCATACCTATTGAGTAAAGAGTAAATTGGTTTCTCCAATGTCGTGACAGGTCACACCTGGTCCCCTGGTAAATGCAATTCCATCAATACCTGATATGTCGAGATTGGCCTCTGCAAGTGCCCTTTTGGCTGCGACCGGCTACAACAGGTCAGTCCTTGCCCCTCATTAGAAAGAAAAGCTACAATACCATGTTTGCCTGATGCTCCATCACCGCCGCCGCAGGATGAGTTCCATCCCATTTTTTGTTCCTATTAGGGTGTCAAGAAGAGAAGAAGCTAGAGGTGTCGTCGCCGCGCCCAGATGGTGCTGTTTGATGACCACGTTGGAAAGAATCTGGCAGTCCGAGGTGACCACGGCGGCATAAGTGTCGTCTGCAGAGCCTTAAGAGGCAAGCACCGTAGATGTCTCGAATAATGTCGGAAAGAAAGCGCGACGGCATAGAGGACGCGTCAGGACAGCAGGCATTCGCCGAAGTTGAGAAAGTCGAGAACGACTTACCCCCCTCAAAAACTGGCACGTGACCGGCAAAATAAGTTGCCGGTCACCCCATTTGGTACTCAACGCTCGCTATTGCTAAGTCCGTTATTCACAGGACCATCTTCTTCAGTCGAAATAGATACACCCGGCGCCCACGTCGGGTCTACGAATGGGAAGACAAGTCCATTACTTCGTCCCATTTCAAAGTCGCTATCATATCACGATCCCGCACAGGTCGATTACGATTTCCGGGGTGGATTGACTTGTCTGTGCTCTGTTTGGGAACCTTGTCAGTGTTCCTCACCTTTATTCGATTGGCTGCCTGTAATTCATAACATTTTTGGCAGATTTTCACATAGCAACCTGCTTTGCGAAGATTCCTCGGGAAGGTATCTTGTAGACCGACGTATGAGCAATTAGAACACTTAATCATCATGTCTCTGAAGTACCTATGTTAATTTCCACTTTTAATAAATCATAGTTGACTTACATGCAGGCAATTTGACTCTCACACGGCGCGACGCGATGGTAGGCTAATTAGCAGTGAAAATAAGTCATTCACGTGATCACTAGGCTAGCTTTGATCAAACCCAGACTCATTTTTCTGTTTCCTTTAACATATCGTGAGCAGCAGCACATCATTCAGCAAGATATGTGGAAGAATAGTACTGATTAATGATATCCGAATTGTAAATTAAAGTATATAAGAAGTCGGCGGTAGAAGAAATGGGTGCGGTACGGACTTAGCAATAGCGAGCGTTGAGTACCAAATGGGGTGACCGGCAACTTATTTTGACGGTCACGTGTCAGTTTTTGAGGGGGGTCTTACTGGGTAAGTCGTCGAGAACTTTCCATAAGAGGATCGCACGACTTGTCCAAAATTTGTCCCGGACCGCCGTGGGCACAGTAACATGATCTCGTGATTCTCCTCCATTCTCCACGGTTGTAGAGCGAGAATGCCAGCTTTCAACTCAGTAAACGAGTGAGTAATATATGATTTCTAGCAGAGTCTACCTCGCAAGTTGAAGCACCCGAATTACCGCATGCGCAACCGTGATGAGTCGTTTCGGCAGTCGGACCGAAATCCCGGTGGATGCTGAAAGGATACAAAGAAAATGCACGATGGGACTGTGATGGGAAGAAACTTCAACAAAGGGAATAGAGTGCAGAGAGCGATAAAGCCTCATATGCATTAAAAAGAAACAGAAAATTTGTCCAAATGAGTACTGACTAGAAATTCAAAAAAGTTAGACACAATGATTAGTAACCCTCTTGTAATAGCTGTAGAACAACTTCGTCTGTTAAGAACTCGTAATGGCCTCCTTTAACGAAAACGACCCGTGCATCAGGGCGGCATCGCTTTGTGCCCAAATCGGCCCACGTTGTTCTATCTTCTTCGGGAATAGCTCCCAATGCTCCTTCAGGCGCAACAACCACCGTTATCGGCACTTTTACCGTCCTCATCCACTGCGCCATCAATTCGATGGAGGACAAGCCTGCCTCGTCTGTGGTCAAATCGTATACGAACTCGGCGCTAGCAGTACGAAATCCTTTGATATTTCGGATAGCATTCCGTATGATATCATTCGCGTAGACGCCCTTCCACCCGTCCAAAAGGTTGTTCTTCGTTCGCTGGAGTGCATCACGGTTGGAGTCTCGATCCATCAGACCTGCGATCGTATCCATGCTCACGTCGAGCATGTTCTGAATATTCCCTGGAACCCTCGGGTCTGGGTTCCCTAACTTGTTGGCTGAATACACGAACATAGCTGGAAAGTGATCAAGCATGACGGCCTGAGCAACTTCATCCCCGTTATCCTCAAAGAGTTTCACGAGGACTACAAGGAGGAGGCTGGAAGAGGAGTAGGATGCAAAGCGGTAGGGACCATGGGGTCTTTCTGCTTTGATCTGCGCAAAATAGAAAGACGCCAGCTCGGACAACGAATTCAAAGGAGTACCGGGGACGATGGTCAAAGCCCAGACTGCGGTCCTGAATTTATCGGCATAGGATGCATATTCGAAACATAATCCTCCTGCGCCTGGAATATTAAACTAAACGTTAGAGTGTTTTTGTCGCATAATAAGAGCTACGGACCGTAGATTACAACCAAGGGTGGTTCGCCAGCACCGTCTCGCAACTTGATTATGTTCCGATCAGAGACAAAACTGACTTCGGGATACACTGCTTCGCCGGCCTCGTCACCGTTGGTAGATTGCTCAGCTACAGGCGAAGTATGAGCACCCAATACGATTCCGTGGACAAATGTGTTCATTGCGGCAATGGAAGGAAGATCAAAGACAAAGTTAGGCGGAAGGCCTCTGATGACGGTCACAGGAACTGCTTTTGACCTGCGAAGCACACGAAGAACAGAATTTCGGATTGACATTGCCGTTAAGCTATAGTTGTGATAGTAAGTGAGAAAGTTAGTGCTGAACTGAACCAAAATGACTATTATACCTATCACCCCCAGCGACGAATATATCGTCAGAGTCGCCTATCTCCCGGTCCAAGACAGCTGTGACAATGACCCTTATCATGGTCATGACACTCCTAAGAGACCACAGCTGCGGAATAACAATGTCTGCATGTGATGCATCGTCGACAGACTTGTATAAATCTTCTATTTCTTGATCGTATGCTTTCAAGACGGCCTTCCGTCGTACGGTTCCTTTTGCAGTAAATTCAAAAGGCTTCGATGGCTTTGCGACAAGAATCATCTTCCGAGATAGATAAATAATCATGGAACGTTATAAATATTACGGAAGGCCCACCTCTTTGTAAATTCGAGACTGCTGCGGTGATTGCTCGTTAACTTTCATGATAGTGTCCCTGTCAACCTCAAACTCAGCAGTGTCCAGGGGAACGAATACAATGACTAACCAGATCTTGGACCTGAATTCCACGAGACGTACGATATCACTTGGGTCAAATGCTTCCTCTGGCGCGGGAAGGATGAGGATGCCTGGTTGAAATTTGGACCGACCAAACATTAAGGCTGCTGCTAAGCCGGCCTCTGTACTTGCCCTGTTAGAAAGATATTCATGTATCCCATTTCTTGCTCACCTATTCGGCCAGGGTTTGTCTACAGAGCGTGAGTAGGACCAAGGAATGTAAGTCAATGAACCTGGCTCACTTTCTCCTGCAAAATAAAGACATAAATAAGTCGACGGTATCAAGGACACGAGGAGAAGCTCACCCCTGTGCTATGTACAATTTGATCGTCTGTAAACTGGTATGACAAGTGCGAGGAATATAGCCCAAGGTACCAACTCACCAGCACGCCCACAAATCTTGAACAATTTCCGATTTGAAGGATGTGGTTGCACTAGGTCCTTCGTGTCAAAAGCCCGTACTCCGTCGATTTCAGTGTTGAAGACCGCAGGCGAGTGATGTGGACTTTCCTGCCGACCATGACACATTCTTAGGTGTGCCATGAAGTACAGTCGACGGTCACCTACTTTGATGTGGAGTCGATAAATACCCTTCTCATCGGTCGACACAAAGGCGACATCGACGTTGCTCCCCGCCTGTGCAGTATGTCACACCAGATGGCCAGTGGTGTCGGATTATTTACCGTGATCCACTCCCACCCTCCCATCGGAATACTCTCTGGTAGTAATTAAGACCAGACGGTAGTAGAGAAAAGATGGTATACACACTGGGCAAGACTACGGAGACTCCACATTCGGTGCTAGAAACGGAGATGAGCCTTTGAAACAATCACGGAGAACCATACAGTATTATACAGTCCATAGTGACATATGACAAAGATGGCATTTGCGACAAGAGTATCACCAGTATCTTTCTCGAGAGGTCCGCCACACATCTGAGAATGGTAGTCACAGCTGATTGGCTTCCAAACAGTTCGAATAACCTACAACGGCAGTCGTGGATTTCAGAGCCTCGATGGGCTTAGGATCATGAGCCCATTCCTATAACCGCCATGTAGTGTATTAGCGATGCGAGAAAACAATTAAAGGGAAATTCATACCACCAGGAATGAGGGCACAGTGACGACTATAGTCGTTTTAGTATCGATTATGCTCGATAGAAAACGTTCAGCGGTTGGGATCAAAGGCGGCTCTACCGGCGGGAAGGATGCGATAATAGCACCAGTCGAGGTCTGACGGAAAAAATCAGCAGCACGAAAAGGTTAGAGCTCAAGCAACGCACAGAAAAGGAGAGTGAAAAGAAACCTATCGCGTCTAACGAAGACATTCATTCCGCCGTTAGAGAATATGAATGAGGAGATACTAACGATACATTGGCATTGCTTGTATTCCAAACACTTCCCCGCAGATGTCCATGTCTCCATAATCTGTGGAACGTTGAGTCGGACCGAAATTGAATCGGGCCATCCTTACATGGTCTCGAGGCATTCCGTAAGGCATTCTTGTGTGTGGTGTAGATGGGACAAGGAACACGAGTCGACCCTGAGGAATGTAAGACCAGCGCCGCTTGTGACCAGTCGGGGCGAACATGAGGAAGCGGATCGTATTCCCCAGGTTTCACAGAAAAGAGGTCACTGAAATGCGGTGCTGGGGGTAATCTTATCGTCGGCGTCAACTTCGCAGAGCTGCCGACAGACTTCGTCTACCGTGTTTTGTAAGGATGTATCCTGATTGACAATCAAATGCCTGGCGCCTGTGGACTTCATGAGATGTACAATAGTAGGAACTGGATTACGGATTGAAATCGGGAAAGGAATGAACCCGAGACGTATCAGGCTGGCTAGTACCACGAACTATGTGATCGAATCTGCAGACGAGGTTTAGAGGATGAACACCGGAAGGAACCAGACATACTGATATTGGCTAAGATACCAACGGTGACGGGAGCATCGCCATGAATATATTCTTTGAAATAATGGCCAGCAGTATGGAATGCGACAACCCCTTCCTCCCAAAGGATAGTACGAAATCCACCGTTGTCTGGATCGTTATAACGAAATAACGGGTGCTTGGGACTGTGAGTAGCATTATAGTCGAATAGTTCCGGGAATGTCAATGAGCCATCGAGTGGGGGAGGTTTAAAAGTCAAAGACGAGACACCTTGAGGGGTTAGTAGTGCCATTGTAAGTGTAGACCTTATCACTTCTCTGGATCTATACGCCTTGCGTAGAAGATTCCCAGGTTATTAAGCTTGTCGTCACAATGGGTGCCTGAATCTCATGCTTTCCGTGACACACGAGACTGAAGGAAGCCTCACCGGCGCTTCACCCATCGCTGGTCTAGAAAGATCTCAAACTAAGTATAACCATAGAATATCAGCAAGGAGAAAGCTTCCATAGTTTCCTTACTGGGTCCGCAGGCGCGTGTGACCAACGGAGAGAAAGCCTCCATTTAGACTGCTATTTTTGTACATCGCTGAAGTACTGATGCGTTTGGAGCCTTCGGTCTTATAACCGAAGGATCGATAATCAGTGGGGTGCGTCTTTCGGTAATTTGGTAGCTGCCCAAAAATAAGCTTAAAGGCAGAGATATCATGTACCAGTACTTAACGCTTCAAAATAATCATGAAAGGCTCAAGTATGCTATCAGTCTTGGTCAATACCATTTCTAGCATCATCCCATTATGCTTCTGGTTGATTCTGGGTAGGATCCTTACGCTGTTTATATTCCCATCATCGCAAGTGGAAAAAGACGCTAGACAGCAGAGAAATTATTCCTTTAGTGTAATCGGCGAAGCGGGATGGTAGGAGTCGAGGAAGAAGTACATTTGCTTACATAATCGACGCGTCTGCAACAGGAAAATAGAAACAAATAACGCGTGTTTTTAAGTATCTTGATCGCATTGACGATAACTTTGCACCATTAAACGCGTCTAGTGGATATTTAAATGCCGAACATTGTGACCAAACATCTACGCGTTTGAAACAGCGTGATTCTCGCCATTGGGGAAAGCTTGTTTTAACCCATCTTCAGGATCTAGTAGATCGATGCCTGCGTATCTGAAACACTACTTACATCGCTTAGAAAGACGACGTTTCATGGAAAGAATACTTTTGTTCCTCAAAGACGTTCATGCGACTCCCACTGCTTGGTCTTTCGAGAGCGCCTCTTCTCGCTTAACACCATCTACTTCAACAGCTTCATAACTACCTGTTCATTCTCACTTCCCTCTTCGATCCCAACGATTATATTTTACATCCTCACTACTACGCATCGTCCATAGCCATAGCTAATGTACTTTATGTAAGTTCGGACGAAGAAGTAGAGGGAGGGCCTGGTTTACGAATCGAATAAGTCAAACTAAGGAAAGGACCTCTTGACTAACTTGGCGTAGCTTGCTGATCCGATTCCTTGGTGCTCAACGTTTCTATGCTCCACTTGGTGACAGGATTCAGCGTAAAGTCGTCGTGGTCGCCGGCGAGAAACCGATGCATAGAAGCCCATGCAACCATTACAGCATTATCTAGGCAAAGTCAGATCGTAGGAACAATGGAGAGAAAGAGTAAGTATACCTGTGCAAAGAGAAGGCGGAGGGTATTGTAGGGTAAGTCCTCCGTTGACGGGAGGATTACTTAACGTTTGCCTTAATCTAAGTAATGTTCAGCGAACATGGTCCAACCAAACAAGTACGGTTTACCTAGCTCGTAGATACGAATTACTCGCAACCCCACCACTGATGATGACATGTTTTATAGGAATGTTGTCGCGGAAACATTGCTTAATGCCCAGCACCAGCTTCGACTCCAAGTGATCGACGACGGCCACTTGGAAAGCTCTCGCGACTGCGACCTTTTCCTCAGGGGCTATATTCTCAACACCGCCGCGTCTGTGGACGAAGCGCTCGACCTGGGAATGATAGCCCGAGTATGAGAATCCCATTTCACCAGGCATGGCGTTGCTGAAGGGAGTCAAGTCCCGGGGAGTCTTGCTTTCGATATCTTGGTTACAAAACTTCTCCAGAGACGGACCAGCCCAGCCCAATCCTAGCTCTCGCGTGACTTTGTCAAATGTCCGCCCGATACTCTCGTCTCGGGTAGTAGCAAGAATCCGGAATGAGTCAACAGAGTTGGCTAGAAGAAGAAGCGTGTGTCCGCCCGATATAAGGAGGCTGAGGAAGGGAAACGTCGGGATGTCAGGCCAGGAGGTGAGAAGAGGCGTCAAAGCATGCGCTTGCTACGACTGTATCTGAGAAGTCAATACAAGCGGTAGACATGCTAGATTACGAACCATATGGTGAACACCGACTAGAGGCTTTCCCGTCACAGCTGCGAGAGTTTTTGCAGCATTGCAAGCCACGCTTAGGCAAATTCCCATACCTGTTGAGTAAAGAGTAAATTGGTTACTCCAATGTCGGACAGCCCATACCTGGTCCCCTGGTAAATGCGATTCCATCGATACCTGACATGTCAAGATTGGCCTCTGCGAGTGCCCTTTTGGCAGCGACCGGCTACCAACAGGTTAACCTTGCCCTCATTGGAAAGAAAAGCTACAATACCATGTTTGCCTGGTGCTCCATCACTGCAGCCGCAGGATGAATTCCGCCCCACTTTTCGTTTCTGTTAAAGTGTCAAGAAGAGAAGCTAGAGGTGTCGCCGCCACGCACAGATGGTGTTGCTTGATGACCACATTGGAAAGTATCTGGCGGTCCGAGGTGACCACGGCGGCGCAAGTGTCGTCTGCAGAGCTTTCAAAGGCAAGTACAGTAAATGTTTTGAATAATGTCGGAAAGAGAGCGCGACGACATCGAGGACGCGTCAAGACAGCGAGCATCAATATTCGTCGAAGTTGGCTCTGTATACTTTTTTCTGCGTTACAAATAAAAGAATCTAAAGTAAATAATAAAATAAAGAATAAAAACAAAACGGTAGCCCTAACCCCAATACGTGCAGGATCAGCCCCTGAGCTCTTCAACAAATATCTCCGTCCTGTGATTTCCCCCCTCCACGATTGTAGAGCGAAACACACACAGGTGATTACACACATCCACTTGGACGCAGGGAGCTCTTGCGTTAAGAGAGCCTAATCAAGTGGCTGCCATGTTCCTTCTAAGTAAACGGTCGAAGATCCACGGACATATTGATATGGCTCTGGCTTGCATATTCCTACGGTGATTGACAGGTCCTCGAGGTTACACGCCTGAACCATCTCGGGCACAATTTCAACATGCCTATCCAACCACTGCAATATGACGACCGGGTTCTACGAGTTTACACCGTGAATGTCAATACCGAGGGACGTCAAATGTAAGATTTCGGAAGGGACGGCTTTTAAAGGATGGTAATGTTTTCTGAAGTGACGACGTCCGGAGCGAAGAGGTGACGGGATGTGTTCCGAAGGAAGAGGTTGCGTCGTTGGATATGGGTGTGTGCGGCCGTTGGGACGTTCTCTGAAAAAGGACAGAGGCGGGGAAAAGCTGGCCACTGTGAGGACCGAGGTGAGCTTGAAAAAAAGTGTTGTCCAGTCCGTACTCGTCGCCATCGAATCGTGTGCTACCGATATATATTCCGGTCATAAGAGCCAAGGCTGTCGCACAGTTGTTCATGTTGGAATCGAAAGCTTGCACCTTCGTTCTTCAGACTGCACCCAAGGTCGCTTTCACTCCGTATAATGCATAGCCCAGCAAAATATGTGGGGAAAGAATGGTTCATCGCAGCTCGCAGAAAAATAGCTGGGCGAAAATTGAAGCAACGCTGAGGGTCGCACGCTGTGATGTATCCAGCGCTTCGAGGATTTTTGAACTACTGCCCGCTGAGCTGGGACCGTTCCGGTCAGATCCCGAGGCCTGCTCACAGTCAACGGCTGAATCTCTTGTTCAAGGGTCTTCCACTGCGGTCACACCGAAGCAGAACTCTTCCTTGTCGCCTCAAAGTTACAGCCCAAGTGCCGAAGAATCGTTTCTGCTGACGACCTCCAGAGCGAACCTTGACAGGATTTCTGAAAACGATAACGGCTGGAAAAACAAAGGAACAGTAAACGAGGATGTAATTTTGCCTCTGATGTAGATAGCACAGATACTATCATGCCGCCGCTATTCCAGTTGGCGAGTGAGTGGTATGTAGCACAGTAGCAGAGTTACTTCGACGCTTGCTCATTGGCTACTTTGGTGGGAAAAAACATTCGGCAGAGTCCGAGAAGAGTCGTTTGTCTGAAAACGGCGCTTTAGCACAATACCAGTACCACGACACAACCAGCCAGCAAACCTCTTTTTTTCTTCAAACTTTGCTGGGATACCTTGAAGAGTTAGCCAAAACTTTATTAATGGTGCGGTTCCCAGTTTGCCAGTTTGATCTTGCCTGATTCGGCTTGGATCGTTCCATTGTTTTGGTTCATCCGTTGTTTCGTTTCTTCCCTCGTTGCCTTAATTCGAACCTTTTGCTCACCGTCGATATTCAGACTTCAACTTCTGTAACCGCCAGCGTGAGCATTGGGCAAATAGCTGAATTTTCGAGGCTCACCGTGTCTTACTTAGGGTCCCGACT
Organism: Armillaria nabsnona; assembly: GCA_030407065.1. Lineage (NCBI taxonomy): Eukaryota > Fungi > Basidiomycota > Agaricomycetes > Agaricales > Physalacriaceae > Armillaria > Armillaria nabsnona. Next base: position 363,825 of record JAUDQA010000036.1, on the reverse strand, counting down.
TGGAACGTAAATCAACGACACCCAGCTCTATCTCGGTCCAGGATGTCGAGGCATCTGCTGTCTCTACTGCGACCGGTAGTAGTGCCGACCCATTCAATCTCAGGAATGGTATACGGTCCGACTCAGAGCTCGCAGAGCTCCGACGCAGGGCTAAGGGCAAGAAGAAAGCCGCTGTGGTCAAGTATCAGAATCGACAGAATGATGTGCGTGTAATTTGACCTACTGGATGAGAGCTGTCGTATTGATGTATTGTGCTAGCTCATCGCATATCTTTTAAAGCCCTTGGAGCAGCACACAAGCGATGCGAAGGATGAAGAGGAATCGGCGAGGCTCTGGGTAAAATTTGTTCTGCTATGCTACCACTTGGTAATTGACGTGTTCCCTCTAGGTGAAGATAGCAGTGTGGGCTAGTCTTATATCGAACCTTGCTCTGTGTGTCATTCAGAGTGCGTTTTCCTTCCCATCTAGTCAACAGTATGCCTCATATGTTGCGCAGTGTACGCGGCCATCTCCTCCGTGTCCTTATCCCTTCTCGCAACCGGCATCGATTCCGTATTTGATATTGGCAGCAACGTTGTGCTTTTCTGGCTACATGTCAAGGCAGAGAAACTTGACATGAATAAGTGGCCTGTAGGCGGTGCACGTCTGGAGAATATTGGGAATATCATCTATGGTCGGTTGGCTCATCATTATTGTTTACTGATGCTCACCATCTTTGATAGGTTCCTTGTATGCTATTACCTTCTTATTCAATGTTCAAGCAACTCATTACCCCCTCACAGGATGGCCAGCGTCAATCTTATCGTCGTGGTGGAATCCGTAAGGTCACTAGTCTCGAAAGAGGACGACACATTGAAAGATTTCCATCTTCCGTCTATCATTGCTGTAGCGGCTGCACTTGGTAAGACTTTGCCTCTAACATTGCTAGAAACTCACCCAGTGTTCAGGTGTCAAGCTGATGCTTTTTATCTTATGCTATCCTTTCCGAAAAAACTCCAGCCAAGTCGCCGTTCTTTGGGAAGACCATCGTAATGATCTATGGATCAACACATTCGGTATGTCCGTGATCCTATCGATGGCCTTCTTGGTCTGATCTTTCCAAGGTATCCTCATGTCTACTGGTGGGAGTAAACTACGGTGGTGTAGGTATTACTTTGTTCCTATCTGATCCATTATTCATCTTTTACAGACCTCGATCCTATGGGTGCTATCATCGCAAGTCAATCCATCCTTTGAACGACTTGTAACTGATAAGCGAACAGATCGGTCTTGGTATCATCGTAGCCTGGACGCGGTCTATCTACCGCCAGTTCGAATTTCTGGCTGGAAAGTCAGCACCGCACGAGTTCCTACAGCTCCTCATATACAAGTCCATGACCTTCAGCGACGACATTGTGCAACTTGACACCGTCCGGGCGTATCATGTATGTCAGCTTGTAAATCGCCGCATCTCAGCTGAGCCTACATCCCACACAGAGCGGTCCCGACTACTTCGTTGAAATCGATATTGTCATGGATGGATCGACACCGCTCTATAAAGCCCATGACGTTAGCCAACAGTTGCAGGACAAGATCGAGGCGCTGCCAACTGTTGAAAGGGCGTTCGTACACGTGGATTATGAGACGACGCACTCACCGGTGTGTCCTTTTTTTTTCTTCAACGAAACTCGTCTGACAAAATCCTCCAGGAACATCAAAAACCCACATAAGAGATGAAGTTCTGAGCTTCAGTGGGTTTTTAATTTGCTCATAGACTATTTCCCTGTGCTTTTGTCGTTCATTATATATCAAATATCAACTGGAATGCCAGCAGCTTCCTGATGTATGCCTACCTCCAAGTTCCAACAGACTGCTCAGGAAGGTACTTAGCATGAGGTATGTGTGGGGTATATTGTTTCCGAATGCAGCGGCATAACTGGGTCGATCAATCTATTTACAATTGCCATATAGACCTTTGCCACGATGCGTAGATGGTTTTGAATACTTGTGTAAATGGGTTCGTTTTCAGGTTTCTTCTCAGCCCTGGCTGCTGACTATGTAAACGGAATCTATCAGCTTTATTTCTGCAGCTCGCGTGAGATCCCGAAGCATTCCCTGATGTGTCACAAGTTGACAAGGACGCGGGTAAGCAAGTTAGATGGACATCTCAGTTCGAACTACATTGATCCTCTACACTCTCGGAATGCTCGTTATCCTGTCTCCATTTCCCATAACTTCATCGGCATATACTCGATTCATTGGGAAGATGCGCTCTCGATGCGGAGGGAGTCCGGTGTCTTACAAAATCACAAATGTTGTCGATCCTTCGAGGATCACAAAAGAATGAGCTCTCAATGATAAAGTTCATCGCATTAGACCTTTTCTATGTTAGGAACACTATCACCATCTGATAGATATAGGACTCAATTTACGGGGGTGAGCAACATCATTAGTCATCCGTTTCAAAACTCCTTCATAAACTTGTTTCGAAGGAGTATACCTTGAAGACCCTTCAATACGAGCATGGAGACATTTCTATCACGTCTGTCGTATTGTGGGTGAAATCCGCCTGCTTCTCAAAAGATGATCTCGATGCAAAGCAATATCATTCGTATTTTCCCCGTGGATTCGTTTCTGTGATGCTGCCAACTTCTGTTGATGATAAATGCAAAAAGATGCCATGGATACGTCCAGCTGAGACTATAAGTTAAGAGCATGGTTCATCTTCTTTTCATCCAGAACCCCGTCTCTCAGGGTGACTCTGAACCTACTAGTCGAGTACGAACGAGATGGCATTATCGGTATCTGACGCAGTTTTCATCGCAGTAATAGTCGAGGTCTTATTATATGGTGCGTCCTTTCGCTAACATCACGACAAGGATATTTCACGAAGTGTATTCACAGGGGTGTACACCTGCCTCTTTCTAGGATCGTCGTACCTTTTGATGTAGGTTTTCTGTTTCTCGGGAGTTTCCTTGTCGCTGAATACTTGGTAGATTCAAACGGGAGAAAAGCAAAGTATTCATTGTCATGATGGTCTTGAATACGATCATGTGGTTCGCGTCAACAAGTCATGTCACCATAACCATCATTAAGATTCACGGGGTGTATCTGCGGGGTACCGAGCACGGCACAAACATTATAACTCTCGAGGGTGATAATACATCCCCAGGACTCTATTCACTCCTCGCGCTAGAATGTCTGAATGTACGTCGCAACTCTCAGAACTGTAAGTAACCATCAAACTGACTTTCGTTCTACTACGTTACCCTCTTACAGTTTTTTATTGGGGACGGAATCGTATTATGGAGGGCATGGATACTTTGTAACCGTAGCAGATGGATACTCTGGGTGTCTTCAATATTGGGCTTAACCGCATTCGGTGAGGTCCATGATTTGCCTCTGTCTGTGCCGTATACTGACTCTTGAGTGTCAACGCAAGCTACTACTACCTCCGCATTGCTCCCACACTTATGGAGCAGGGAACCTCTTGCGAGTACTGCTTCTGATGGCTCATTTTCAACCGTCCATGCGACTATAGCCATGATATTGACGCTGTCGATAAATGTTTGGGCCACGTCTCTGATCGGTTATCGTACCTGGTAAATTATTTATCTCTTTGATGGTCTACAACACTTTACCCAACTCGATATCATTTAGGACTCATCATCGATTAATTCGTTCCCTTACTGGTTCATCCTTCGTATCTCAGTTTTGCAAGCAGCATGGTATCCTTAAATGGATGATCGAATCAGGTATATTTTACTGCTGCACATGGGTGGGTATATATCTTGCTTGATGTTTGGCGGTCCTCTAAATAACGGCGGATAGTTTGTTGCAGTCATCATTGGGGTCTCTGCAAGTAACGGAATATACATCCTGTTCTGCATGCTTGCCCAGCTCTCGGTGGGAATCGTCACCTAATGATTATGATGACGTCTAATTCTCAGAACCTTTATAGGCCATCTACCCTACGCTGATTATTGCCCTGGTTTGGCTGAAATCAACGCTTGATGTGGCCATGCAAAGTTCTCAACAGATGAGATGGTCCCAGCAATTCATCACTGACCCCGAATCCTCGAATCGTCCCATTTCCATGCTTGCTCCGCAGCTGAAAGTTGAGACAGAGATAACTGCGTCCAGGTCCTCCGATAATATTGCTCAATATCCTTCTGAGGGAGGATAGCGCCCTATCTGTTTTGCTAGGTGAGTCTGACTCGACAAATTTTTGGAGAATTTCATTCATTCCGAAGTAGACGAAGATATTTGGTAGTATCTTTGGCAAGATTTGGTCCGGAAGAGCGGTGTTAAAGATTGAACCCGCAAGTTAATTGAGTGCTTGAGACACAAGATACCATGTGCAGAGTGCGAGTTCACGATACTCGCGACAAACACGACTACGGGGCATCCTGCAATGTGGATAAGGAAGTAATTTACTAGAAGCGAGAATGTCTTGTCGGAGTGTACGGATCTTCGTTGTGGTTATCACAGTTGATGCTCCTTTGACGAGATCTGGCCAGCTACAGATATGCAATTTCCCGATATGTTCCCTCATTTGTGCGGACTCACACTTGTCTCGTTTTGAAGTTATCTTTGAATGAGTATTCGATCCGTAAGTGTGTACACATTTTCCATCGGACGTACAGATGACTTTGCACGCCTATACGATGTATCCGTACCCCTGCTCGCGAGCATTTACATTGGACAATGGAACCGACCTCAACTTCTGTTGGTTAATACCGACGAAATACCTACCTAGTCGGTTATATTTGCTTTCCCCAAGCATCGTCTTGGTAGCCGCATTCTTCCAGATACGAGGCTCTGGGGGTAGTCAGGATGTGCGTGTCCCTGAGAGTCATATCCATGCATAGACACGCCTTTTCTTTTCGTGTTATAGGTATAAAAGTATAGTCTTCTTGATGAACGCTAAACATAGAGCACGATGATGGTAGCCGACGGCCCGACGCCTTCACACAGATCGCTTCAACCTGCCAGGCCTTCCTTTGCCTTGAGGACACACAGAGATGGATCGATCGTCAACGCGTCGATGGTGGCTTGAGACAGATAACGAATTGGAAAAGTAGATGCCATGACAACATTCCGAGTCAAGGATGGAGGTAGCGGCAATTGCCGGCAGTGGTTTCACGTAAACTTGGCGTTCGGTGCTAGGTTTCCGTTATGCGCGTCCAGCTTCGTCTTCATGTCCACTTCGACTCGCTTTTTGCCCAGCGTGGTAGATGCAGTACTATTTTGACGGTACCGACAGTCATCACAAGGGGGCGATAAAAACAGAGCTCACCCGCTATTTGCCGAATCCACGCAATGAAAGAAAACATTCGTCTCAGAGCAACTTTGGGCCAAAAATGATACTCGCTTTTGAAATGACACGTCGCCTTGCTCGTATATTTCGCAAGCTCAGTTGTCAGGTGACAATTTCCGGCGATCTCGGTTAGTGAGAACTTGTGGTTCAAAATGACGTCTCCAAGTCTTGGTCTTCCTCCTCGACTAGTGTGCATTATGGGTGGCGTTCCATCGAAAACCTTCAACCCCGTGGAAGATCTTCCTAGTCTAGCTGGGAAAGTGGTGGTAGTGACTGGCTCCAGGTATGATTACTTTCCCTTTTTTCACCACTGACTGACGGAGTTCTTCCCACTCTCACAGTAGAGGCATAGGTTTTGCTATATTGCAGCATTTTTCGAGGATGGGTGCAAAGGTGACTGCTCATTAAATGAAGTTGAAAGACTTGATATCCTAACGCGTCTTTTCAGGTGTATATGGCTGCTCGAGATGAAGCCAGAGCGAAAGAAGCCATCGACCAACTTGACAAAGAGGGTCGCGAACCTGGTTTCGGGGAGGTCATCTGGCATGAACTCGACCTTAAAGATCCCCGTTCTGCAAAAGAATCGGCGGAACGCTTCATCGCTCGGGAAAAGAGACTGGACATCTTGGGTTTGTGCGCAAACAATCGAATAACCACATCTCTGATATCATCACTTAGTGAACAATGCAGCAATGTTCGCGGCCATGCTCTCACTTTGGCTCAATACTGATTGCTATTTCCTGTAGACTTGCTGCGCTCGGAAAGGTCCAAGAGAATGCAGATGGAATTGTGGATAGCATGGCAGTCAAGTTTGCTCTTTTATTCTCCTTGTTAGCTCCGGCCACTCTTCTTACCCTATCTCCCAGCTACCTGGGACCATACGTATTTACAAGAACGCTTCTCCAGCTCCTTGAATCGACGACCTCGCTGGATGGAGCTGACGTGCGAATAATCAATGTGAGCCATGTGTATACCCTTCTATATAAGCTACTCGGTTCACTCGGGTAAACTAGGTCGGATCTGGTGGTCATACCATGGTGAAATACATGGAATACGGTTCCAAAGAGGCGTGGAACCATCCCTTCAAATGGTATCTGTCGTCATCCTTCGAGCGTTATAGTAAGTGCCATGCTAAGCGATTTCGCACCCTAACCACGTGCTGACAGAATATTCGAAACTCGCCATGCATCTATGGACAAATGATTTAGCGCGACATCTTTCCGAAGAAAAATCTAAAGTAATGATACTAATCACGCAGCCAGGCGCCATCCTAAGTGTTCGTCCTTCTTTCGCAACTGTCCGCCGGACCATGGCTTATACACTTCGCAGGATGGCGCTATCCGGTCCCTGAGAGCCCTCCCTTATCCTCCGTTTTGGATATGGCTGGCAGGGTTGATGATGCATCCTCCTACTACAGGAGCATATACTTCAGTCTTTGCAGCTTGTGCGCCACGGGATGACCCCCAAATATCCCAGGGTGCCTATATCTACCCTCCGAACGTTGCATTGGCTCAAGCGCCAGCCGCTTTGGATGAGGTTAGACAAAGGAAGTTAGCCGAATTCACCGAGGAGTTCTTGCAGAGCATTGGGGTTTAGCAATGATTGATCTCTCACTACCCGTTTCGCACGTCGAGGACCTTGTTGGGGTGGCGTATTCCTTTTTGTTCTCCATGGCATTTTTTACAGCTGTTTCCTGTTACTCCTTAACACTATGAAGACACTGGTTTTTATGTACATCTCGGCCGTTTGTGTCGTTACCTTCAATCAGACAATCTTCATCTGACTGTAGTACCGAGGGATAATGAGGTAAGATGGTTTGATAGGTAGAAATAATTAGGTGGACGGCGAGTTTCGACAGTTTTGAACGCTGCCAACAACCGCGGTAGAAAAATGGTCCGACGGCCCGGTATCACCCTTCGCACCGGGCCGCGGCCTAAATGACTCGATTTTTCCTTTCTCTCTCTCTTTCTCCCTCCTTTTGCAGACTTCAAGCTATCAAATCGAAATGTCCTACATTTACCCTCCTTATCGAATTATACGCTTTACCTTTGGTGCCTCATGACACTTGGAAGATGCTGCCACTGCGAAACCGCTTCGGTGCTTCTCAGACTTCGCCCCGCACAGTTACCTATATTTCCCGAACGTATGGTGTTAGGTCCAGCTGCTGTCTACCAACGATCTCACTTAACAGTTCCTGCTCAGTGAAGTGAAGAGTTGAACGTAGATCAGAGCGCCTTTGAGTGACAAAGCTGTATCTGTAGGTAACAATGATACACCGTCGATTGTACGAGCTCGTCGATCTCTTTTCTCTTTTAGCGGACTATTATCTTCGCTCCCCTATGAGTGGTCCCTGCTGCGGATCGGCAATATAGAGTTCCCCGGCGATCATCTCGACCACCGGGAAGTAGCTAAATATTACGTCTCCAGGTAACCTCTGTTCTTCTTCGCCAAGTGCATAATGGGCGGCGTTCCATTGAAAACCTTCAATCCTGTGGAGGACCTTCCTAGCCCAGCTCGGAAAGTGGTCATAGTGACCGGCTTCAGGCATGATAATCTTCCCGTTTTACACCACTAATTGGCTAAATTCCTCGAACTCACAGTAGAAGCATAGGCTTTGCCACGTTGCAGTACATGTTGAGGAAGAGTGCAAAGGCGATTGCTGATTGAGAGCGGTTGAAATACTTGGAATGTTGACGCTTCTTCTCAGGTGTATATGGCTGCTCGAGATAAGAACAGAGCGAATGCAGCTATAGAAAGACTTAACGAAGAGGGACGCGAACCCGGTCTCAGGGAAGTTATCTGGCATGAACTCGACCTCAAAGATCCTCGTTCTGAAAAGGAATCGGCAGAACATTTCATTGCTCGAGAAAGAAAACTTGATATCTTGGGTTCATCTCCGAGATATCCGGTTGTAATGTCTGCAGCTGATATACATTCCAGTAAATAACGCGGCACTCTCTGTGATTCCTATTTTTGTCCACCCAGGTAGTAATTTTTTTAGTACGCTTTAGGATACCTGCCTATGGAAATGTTGAAGTCCTGAATGCGGCCGGCATTGAAGAGAGCATGGCGATCAAGTTGGCATTTCTATCGACCATTGTGACTCGGCTTCGATTCTGACACTAGCTCTCAGCTATTTAGGGGCTTACATATTTACGAAAACCCTCCTTCCACGTCTTGAATCAACAGCATTCGTTGGACGGAGCCGACGTGCGAATAATCAACGTGAACCAAATCCATCAGCCTTTTAGTATGTTTAGGAAACTCGAATGTGGCACTTATGTATCCAGGTTGGATCCAATGGATACCGCTATGCGAAATATCTGGAATATGGTTCCAAAGAGGCTTGGAACCACCCATTTAAATCGTATTTACTGCCATCCTTACAACGTTATGGTAAGCGCCTTGTTCTCAAGCGTTTGCGTACCCTATTTATATCTCGACAGTATACTCGAACCTCGCCAAGCATCTATGGACGAATAACTTGGCACGGCGTCTTTCTGGATGAGGTTCCAAAGTCTTGGTAATGATCACGCAGCCTGGTATCATACTAACTGTTCGCTCTTCTTCCTCATCGCATGATGATGACTTATAAAGCACCTTTCAGGATGGCGCTATCCGTCCGCTCTACTCCCTCCCGTATCCTTCATTTTGGATCGGATTAGTAGGTCTGGTCATGCATCCTCAGACAACAGGGGCATATGCGTCAGTCTTTGCAGCTTGCGCGCTGCGCGATGATCCCGAAATATTCCAGGGTGCCTATATCTATCTTCCGAACATAGCGGTGCCGCAAGTGCCCATCGCTTTGGACGAAGACAGGCAACGCAAGCTAGTGGAGTTCACCGAGGAGTTCTCGCAGAGCATTGGGGTCTAGTGATGATTTCTCTTCTGATTCTCTTCACTCCTTCTCTTTTCCCGATCTTCGTTACATCTTTTGTGTAACCGCGGTCGGTCCCTACCTTTCTTGCAGAATACCACGAAGATTATGGCAGCGTTTTGGCGAGTTGTTGTTACTTTCAGTCAGACCAATTTATTACCTCGTGATGCGCGCTTTAAGCTTCAGACCTTCCGGTTTCACCTCACCGCCGTTGCCTAGTGTGTCATAAATCACAATGATGACTACCTATAGCAAGCACAAACTCTCTGCTTGCTCTGCCTTGCCCCAAAATCTTAAAAACATCCTTCACACTTTCGACGCCGAACCACCGGCGGCAGCGATCAGCGACAATTCGAACTGTTCGCCAGTGGTCGATGTGGCATCAATATTCTACCAGTGAAATGTCAGCTCGATGCACACATAATGAGGTTATAACTGTGCGTACAGTTTGGGCTGCAAAATCTGTAATAGATGGTTGTCCTGGCTGTGGCTGGTGATCCATCTTCTCTCGAAGGAATTCTCGGGAATTGAGACTAGGGCAACAGAGATGTGGTAAGCTGAGCTTGAATTGAAAGCGAAAATCACTTACATCGCCAGAAACGAATTGAGATAAGCTACAAGGTCGAATACGAGTCAATAATTATGCAAATCCGTTAAACAGAGAGATGTACACTTAGAAAGAAGGAGGTAGAGTCCTCCATATATCGTCCCGTTAGGGAGCACCAGGTACTAAAGAGGATCCGTCAAGTGCGTGAACCGATGTGGTCGGATGGTCTTACAGTAATGAGTGCACCTATTGAAAGGAGTCTTTTGTAGAATCTCAGTCACAGATACCTGAAGATGGCGCGAAAAGAAACTGACGTCGTGATGAGATTCGTATTGACGATGAGTACTATCAGCATAACAATAACATGATTACTCCTGTAATAAAATAGACATCGATTAGTTCCGTGATATAGCAGGAGTAAGTGAAGCCGACTACGGACCTTTTCATCGTCAGTGATCGCCAACGGTAAAGACTCAGAGCTTCAAAAGGTCAAATGAGATCATCAATGCCTATATAATTATAGAGAAAGAACGAGTGCCTACTCATCGCCATAGTCGTGATGACGTCAAAGGCAATCCCACTTGAGCCCGAAATTTTCCATGAGAGCTGATGTGTTGTCAGCCGGACCTTCGTTACAAATGAAGTGACCCACAGTCAAGTCGGGTGCATGGCCCGGGCCGGTAAATAAGTGGTCCCTGAAACCAAAGATAGACAGACCTAAGGGGCATTATTAGCGTTATTAAGTGGTCACGAATGAATAGGCGTACAAATATATGAGGCTGTGAGTTGAAATGTGTCTCGTACTAAGCTCAAGTAAGGTGACAGCAGTCTGGTCCCACTTACCAAAATTAAGGAACGCCAATGAGACCTATAACTGATCGTAAGGAAGTCACAAGGCGTATACAGCCGAAGGACCCACCACGACAGCGATAATTGCGATTCGGACGTGGAGGTGCAGCGAAGAGGCACTGAAAGTCCATATACGCCAACAGAAGAACCTACACACCATTGTCATTTCGACGTTCACCAAGAAGGATGCTTCCTTACAGCTGTACCAGAAGAATGGAGCAGATCTAATCCAATAGGCGGTGTTAAAGAAAAGAGAGAAAACGAGAACTTACTGCAACGATTGCCTCGTCCTGTTGAATGTGCGTTAACTTAGCCACGAGGGTCTGAAATTGTCATTTGAACTCACATAGGTGACAAACCTACTCATCTATTGGTGAGAACCGCACATATGAGTATAAGAAAGACATGCTCACGCTAGGCCGCTATTCGGTCCTCCCGTCTCAAGCGCATCCGGATTGGCATAGTCAGTAATCAACAAACGATACAATCCTGCCAGCATGAGGCACTGCTGTGTGGTGTCTAGTCCCTATTTAGGAACACGATCAGGTGTGCTCAACAAGATAGGAATAGAAGTATTCACACTACGATTAAGATGAGCCTTGCTGCTGTCGAGTCCTGACTGTGCGACTTACAAAAGAATGAAGGCAAGCAACTTCATTGCCCAGTTGTCGTATCGAGCTCGGTTGGAAGTAACGTATAAGAAAGTCTGTACACAGATGACACCGTACAGACTTGGTCGAATGCCATCAGATTTATTGCGAGGATTTGAGGACAAAAAGAATACACACACTGTGGCGAGACTAGATCCAATGTAGAGAGCTCCCAGAGTATTGTCGACAGCTGGAAGTTCAATAGGTTGACCTACTGGTACAGATGACATGATTTTGAAGTTAACGGTGTACAAGGATTGGTAGAATGCAGAGGTGATTGTTTGTAAACACTTTTTCTTCAGTATTTAAGTGTGGTAGGCGGAAGACAGGCGTGTGATCAAACATGGGATTAGTACGCAACTGAGCCAGATTGACGGTGATTCACGCACTCCTGGGGCCTCACTCCTGTCACTGTCCGTCGCGACTCTTGTCAACGAAGGCCAACAAGTACCTACCTAGGGCAGGGCAGGCAAGCAACGATCTTACGTAGACGCAGATTTTCATTACGGTAACGTGGCATGTGTTCAAATGAATCAAGTCCCACGGCCATTTACGCTTTCTTCTGTTGACGAGATACCGGTGCCATCGCCGTTGGCAGCATGACCCAAGCAGTGAATTCTGCCACCGCATTGAAGGGTAAATACCATACATACAGCCTGCAGGCGGTATAGTGGAAGCCCATGGCCATGGTCCTTGAACGACAGGAAATAGTAGTAAATGAACTCGGCAAATGCCGGTAACAAGCTTTAAATAGGCATCAAGCTTGATCACCATCTGTCACCATCAAGACTTGGGAAAATCGACGGATTGGTACTAATCGGCTGGTCACTCCTGACAGGGAATGCGATGTTCAGGGATTTGGTACCCTGATCATCCTTCTGTGATATTGTCTTGTGGGCGCAGCTCCAACAACGTTCAAAATCCGATCAAGATCGTACCAGGCTTGCTGGAAAGGCTGTGATAGTAATCGGCTCTAGGTACAATTATCTTCCCATTTTACACCACTATTTGAATGAGTACCTCGCACTCACAAAAGAGGCATTGGTTTCGCCATAATGCGGCTTTAGGATGGGTGCAAAGGCGATTGATTACCAGACGCATATGAAATACGTGAAATCGTCACACTGCTTCTCAGGTGTATATGGCCGCTCGAGATGAGAACAGAGCGAAGTGAGTTGTCGACAGACTTAAGGACGTGAACCTGGTCTCGGGGAAGTCATCTGGCATGAACTCGACCTCAAAGTTCCTCGTTCTGCAAAGGAATCGGCGGAACGTTTGATCCTCCTATGGGAAGCGCAGCCGGATTGGTAAGTACAGTCAGTAATTAAGATGCGATACATTCCTGCCAACATGAGGCACTGATGTGCGGTATCTAGTCCCTGGTTATGAACACGATGAGAGCGTGCTCGACAAGATAGGAATAGAAATATTCACGCTACAATTGAGATGAGTCCTGCTACTGGGGAGTCGTCCAGAGTAGTAAAACTTACAAAAGAATGAAGACAAGCAATTTTGCGGGCCAGCCGTCAGATCGAGTCCGGTTAGAAGTGATATATAAAAACGTCTGCACGCAGATGACGCCGTAAAGACTTAGCCAAATCGTATTAGAGCTCTTGCAACAATTTGAAGGAAAGAACGATACGCACGCTGTAGCGAGACTAGACCCAACGTAGAGCACGGTATTCTTTGCGTCTTTGTGTAACCGCCATCAGTCCCTCATTTCCTTGCAGAATACGACGAAGACTATGACAGTGGCTTGTCTTTGTCGATCTCCATTATTTGTGTGACTTCTTCAGAACATGGAGCTTGTTACCTCGCGATGAACACGCTGCAAGGCTACAGTCTCACGGCAACCCTCTCTAGAAAGATGGATACGGAGAGTTTTCGGTAAACAAATACTGCCGCCCTAAGTTAAACGCCTCATCTACACCTCAGAAGCAGATACACACCCGGTGTATTGCCAGAAATTCCTCATTTATCAAGTCTCCACGTCATTGGGTAAACTTGGGAACCGACGCATTAGCGGCATACATCCATACGAGACAATGAATGTCCTGTATACTGCTACCTATTTACAACCAGTCGTCTACGACTATAACGAAGCAAGAAAAACAACGCAAAGCAAGAAAACTACACAACATGACTATACAAAGCGCTATACTAAATCCAAGGTATACTTTACATTGATATCCAAGATAAGAAAAATTGACAAACGGAAGGAGGTCACACCAGCAGTAGGTTGCCTTTTCTCAGGGCCCGCCTCCAAGGGACAGGTTCTTGCTTCCCTTTCTGGTCTGTGCATACCTGCTCCAACAACTCAAGAACTGCAGCACAATTCCCAACGCTCCCTTCCCTCTTTAGCTGCTCATACAAGATCCCCCTCAGTTCCTCGTCATTCGTCAGACACCCACACACAAAGAAGGCGAACACCGTGCTTCTCACCACCGCATTGTCCGCGTCTGCCATGAGTTGAACCGCCTCCCGCACAGCCTTTTTCATGTCCTCGGCATTCGGGAAATCCCCATTCAGGACCGAGAGCAAATAGACCCTCGCGGCCATCCGGAACACCTCCGAGCACAGGTTCTGTGAATCAGGATGGCCGCATGCGTTCAGCGGTTCGTTGAGGCATTGGAAGATCGGCTCAGCTCGCTGAACTAGTTTCATAGTGCTGAGCCTGCCTTCGTCGATTTCTTGCTGTTTCCAAGCAGCTAGTGCCGACACCTCTGCTAGGGCCCAAACAACGCGGCTCTCACATCCCATCACCGTCATCATGTCGCTATCATCTGAGATGCCACTGGCATACGGTGAGAACAATTCCCGAGTGACATGGAGGAAGCTCGGCTCCGTCTGAGTCGTCACGGATGCGAGAACATCGAACCAGATGCATGCTTTGATGAGGAAAGCTTGCTTCCTGTTGCAACGCATGAGGGCAAGTTGGGGAGATGTTCCGAGCATGATATGTGCATATTTAGCCACCATGTTCAACCAAAGTTGCCAGTCACCCCTTCCACCGTCGAAGAGGAGAGTGGATATCATGGTCAATGAGGCCATTGCTTGGTCGTCGTCGTAAGAACGGGGGTCATTGAGAGCTGCCATAAGTTCGGAGTAGCGTGATTGGGCAAACTCATCCTCTAAAGCGATGGTCAATGGAGATGAGTGGCGCCGTTTGTGAATGAAAGCCAGCAGGCGAGTTGACGCTTGGTGGCGTCCGGGACTCTGGATGGAGTGCAAGATTTCGGTGCGCGTCCCTTCATCGGAAAATTGGTATTGCATGCCAACGACCATATCGGTATAGCGTCTATCGAGTTCGACGTCGAACAGTGTAGATTCAATGTCCATGATACTGAAGGGAGGTAGGGTTGGGGTAACTAGAATCGTTTTCAGATCGAGTACTAGCATGAAACCGGTGCGTACTTACTGTAAAGATTCTTAAGATCCAAGTCGTAGGGTATTGTGGAAGCGTTGTAAGAGAGTGATGGAGACTGGGGTATCAGGAGATCTTGTCCTGGATAAATTAAATAAATGATCACACGAGATCTGCGAATAATGAAATGACTCACTGCCTCGGCTCCATGACCTTATTAAACCCTCCAACTCCACTGGCCCTGGGCCAAAGTCATCCACAACCAAGTCTTCGTAGGGAAAAAAGCCGACATCATAGGGTTCAAGTAGGTCACCCGGAGAAGAGGCAGCTTCCGAGTCGCCATCCCGCAAAATCAGGTAGGAGGCTTCGGGAGACAGAACCGAACCGCCGGCAAGAAAATGCTTGATTTTTGATAGAATTTCATCACATTTCCCCTGTAGTTAGGCGGTTAGCGCCACAATAACGAAAATCGAGGAAATGAGGACCTTGGTGAGCCATTTTGGCCGTTTGTCGCCAAATCCAAGGCATTGGACCTTGAGACGAACGCAGGTGTGGCAATGGCCGTTGGCGTCGCGAGCCTCATCGCATTTCTGAGGTGCGCCACATATCGAGGATAAGGTTGGATATTGTGGTCACGAAGGAACAAACAGCAAGAGAGAACAGCCCAACTGAGCTGGATCCCATGAAATCAAAGTAAAGCGCCTACCTTGCGCCGGATTCTACAGGTATAACAGCCTGACTTTGCCCGCGTCCCTTTAGCCTTAGGCGCCCCGGGGCCTGTCCTTCCGTTCCTTATCAACGGCATGATGGTACAATAGAAAGGTACAACGAAATCCGAACAGCAGGGATAGCAAGGTAAAATGTGAATCGACAGCAAGAGAGACGACAAGAGGAAGGGAACAAGAGGGAACAAGGCAGCGCCCAGCCAGTGCTTCCTTGTTTGTCCTTTTGCTTCCTCGGCAGTATTTGTTATTGTGCCTGACGTGGCGTAGCCTCCGTGCACGTTTACGGTCGGCTCGCTTCTTTCATTATTCCTTCTGACCTCTCAGAGCTACTATTTCAAGTACAGCCGTAGGTAAAAGAAGAAACGATTCTATGTACTACCTTGTGAAATATCTCGGAGAGAAGGTATCGGGATGCTGTGAGAGCGTTTTTCCCTATTCAGTTAGGCAGATAGTGGCATCGGGCAGTGTAACTTCGGTCGCAATACTTCAGTTTGTACAGCTTGCACTCCGGTGATGATACCGAATGTCCCAGGGTGCCTATATTCACTCTCGGAACGCTGCAATACTGGCAGCGCCGGCTGCTTTGGATGCTAAGCAACTTCAAAACCGGTCGACAGAATATTGGGGTTTCCCTCACAGGAACACTTTTACAGTTCTAAGTCTGCAAGCCAAAGATCTCATTAGGATCATCGGATGTCTCTTTCTAGCAATTTTGCATAGCATCGATTGGCGGTAATAACTATTTCAGAGCCCCGTCTTATCGGCGCGCGCACCGCTCGCGTCGAGTGGCTAACGAATGGCCCACTGAATTTGCGATGCGTCGTGTTCAAATCTGAAGCTACATGCTAAAGATTACACTTACTATAGCTTATCATTTATTGATTTGACAATTTTGTCGGGCTTCCTACAAAATTGAACTTAGTTCTTTGTACGGCAAGGTAGGTTGGGTTGAGACAGGCATAGAGAGGATGCGGCAAAGACAAATCATACCGATTAGCGGTCCAGGCTGAGGTAAATTAAGCTACTAATTACACACCGACATTTCGTAATAATTCTTCTGTAAAGTCCTTTAGTTGTCGCTGCTTGTTTTCATCTAAAGCCGCAGGCGCTTGCACTACTGCGACATTTGGAGGAAATATATAAGCCCCATGCAATATTTCAGGGTTGTCTCGTGGTGCACACGCTGCAAAGACGGACGTATAGGCTCCCCGAGTCTGGGGATGCATCTTCAGACCTAGCAGCCATATCCAGAAAGGCGGATACGGCAAAGTCTTTAGTGAACGAATAGCGCCGTCCTAAACACGCCCAAAGTTAAAAGCCCCGACGCTCAATCTAGTTGAAAACAGACGCACACTCAGGATAGCACCAGGATGGACAATCAGCACCATTACTTTGGATTTCTCGGTAGAAAGATGACGGGTCAAATCGTTCGTCCATAGATGGATGGCGAGTTTCGAATATTCTGCCAATAAATGAGCGGTCAGCAAAGTTGAACACCGTAGTAGGCCCCCAGAAGCTGTCACCAAACTTTGTCCGGAGTTTAGCATCTTTTAGGCCCAAAAATCGCGAAAACTATGTCCAGAGTTACCATATTTTGGGGCTCCAACTAGGACTATTTTGTCTATTTTTCCACCCTAATGTTGCGTATTTGAGGTCCAATTTCCACGAATTTGCCGGACAAACTTTGGGGGGAGCTTTTGGGGGCCTACCGTAGTAGAAAAATCCAATGAGATTCACGTACTATAGCGTGACATGGTCGGAAGTAGAGACCATCTGAATTTATGGTTCCACCCCTTTTTTGAACTGTAGTCCAA
Source organism: Armillaria nabsnona (assembly GCA_030407065.1). Classification (NCBI taxonomy): domain Eukaryota; kingdom Fungi; phylum Basidiomycota; class Agaricomycetes; order Agaricales; family Physalacriaceae; genus Armillaria; species Armillaria nabsnona. The sequence continues at coordinate 346,700 of JAUDQA010000036.1, read as the reverse complement.
GTATCGAACATCTTTGTGACCGTCCGATCCGACCTGCGAAACATTCGTGTGAGCAGAAGGTTGGTCTGCATTTGATGGGCTCACATTGACTATCCGTATGTCAGCCCCTTCGAGAGATGCTGTTGATTCAAGGAGTGGGAGGAGCGTCCTTGTGAACACGAAAGGGCCCAGATAGCTAGTCGACAGCATCAGAAAACCGATATCACTAAGCGACACGTATCACTAGGCACGAACTTGATCGCCATATTATTCTGAATTCCATCAGCGTTCATCTGAGGGTTTCCAAGGTCGGTTATCCTAGAGACTCGACACGTAAACATATTTGCTATGAGGAGCACCCGTGATTATGGACTAACTGAGCTGCATTGTTAACTAGAAGATTGAACTGTGAGTGTATGGATTGATGATAAGCGCATATACACAAACTTAGAATATCAAGCTTACTCTCCCAAGAAATGAAACGCTCCGCTCATTCCTTTGCAGTACGAGGATCTTTGAGGTCCAATTCGTGCCTGATGACTTCTCCTAGACCAGGCTCACGCCCTTCCTTTTCTACTTGCTCCAGAGCTTTCCTTGTCGTGTCTTCGTCCGTTACAATCGCAACCTTTCCAGAAAGATTTGGCAGATCCTGTACCGGGTTGAACGTTGTTGAGGGAGCTGCGCCCATGACACTCGAGAACGATATTACACACAAATGATGAGGTGAACGATGGCCGTCTTTGAGGTGACTAGGGCAGTAACCAAATACCATAGTATCACAAAATCACTTTCAGTGCCGAAGCATGGAAACACGACCGTGCTCGGTTGATTTTCCCAAGCCGTTGAGCCAATTGCAGGGACGGGATAGTGATCAAGAGGTGATGCCAACTTGTGGGCAGTTTTGTCGACGATTGCCGGTTCTCAGGATGCTCAACAATATTCCCGTCATTCAAGGAGTATGCAATTCCAGGACTTGTTTTGCCCGCTTTGCATGGTACTTCTGCCATATGTATGGTCCATCCGGTCCTACTCTGCACGTCTGTACACCCCACGCCTACCCTCTCGCTAAAATTAGAACAAGCCCTCTCCCTCCATCCCTTCGTGCTAATATTAGAACACGACGACCCTCCTCCATGCTCGACCAACCATCTCCACTCGCCGAGGTGAGCCTCTCCGTCAAGCATCCCCGACCCCACCTTGACCGACCGTCCTATTCTCCACTTGCTGCGGACGTCTCCGTCAATCCCTTCCTCCTCGCGCTGACTCGAACATGATTCAGACAGCAACATCGTGCCAACGCCGTGCGACAGGGATTGTGGTCACAGCAGGGCAGGGCAGCATGGAACGGAGGCGGGGCATGGCCTACTGAGATTGCGGGCAACGGAGACAGAAGGATTGGCTCGCTTCGTGGATGTGGATGTGGGCGGGGTGTAGGTGCAACGTCTGCGGAGTCATTTCACTCGCCGTGGGTGCGGATCCGCGCTGTCATCTCATTAGAATAGAAAGGAATGCATAGTATTCTTTCAACACACACCTTCAATCCAATCTCAAATCCTCTATCCGGACGTCGTCGACCCATCCAACCCTTTGCCGCCTTCAAAACTAAAGTTGGCACTCAAAACTATCAAGAGACAACAGGACCTTACCTCGAGTCTAACTATCTCCTTGATCCACTCAGTCGAGCCCAGATATTGTGCCGCAATCCACAGTTGTACTGCCGTCATCGTAATGTCAGAACATAAATGAAAATGACTATAAAGTAGACGTACCTGCAAGCTCAGCTTCAATCCCTAAGCCGTTCAACCTCATTTTAACCCCAATCTAACACCTTGAAAGACAAAAATTGTTAATAGTTGCAACATGAACAGAAAACAGAAACTGCTCACCAACCATAGTAGTTGTCAATGTCCTAAACACCGGTAATCCTTGATGCAGAGTCCGTCGTTTGCCTTGTGCGCGCCATTGTTCTTGAATGATGATCAATGATCAGTCAGCATAAGATATTAGAGAAAGGTGCTTATGCCGCCGCTTCCGAGTCGAGCTCATCTCACTCACTACATGTTACAGCCACAGTACACGCTGAAAATCCAACGTTACCAAGAATCCAACAAGAGAATGACGCGCCCTTACCTTGACTTGTCATCTCCCGCTCGTTCCAGCCACCATATCCCTGCTGTCGTCGTCGACGTATATTTCTTGTATGGCAGTCGAGTCCGCTAATCTGCAACCTGGTCATTGTTGTGAGCATGCGTTAACATCCTGAGTACATACCTTCGATGCCGAAAAGTGCTCTCAAGTCGTCGAGGTAGATGCGAGTCAAAATCTGTTCAGAACACAAGGTAAGCATATAGAAAACGGCGCAAGGATCAAAAGACTTGCCACGGCTCGATGGTGGATCGAGCTCACACTGCAGACGTGACATTGGTCACAGAAAAATCAACGAGCACTTCGGCCCGCTCGCTCTGGCAATTCCCGGCCTTGGCTGCATCTGAGGAATTCAGGCAACGTCGAGAGTAAGGATGAGAGGGAGAGAAGGGAGGACGAGAGAGAGAAGGGAGGAGGGGAGGAAACGAGGGAAGCAGGATGCTGGAGTTCAATCCAACAATCAACCCAGCTTTTATAGCCTTGAAATCCATCTCTGAAACTTCGGGTATAGCAGCTCGAGAATAAGAGAAGAAAAGAATACTTATGGAATGTTCAGAATCACCCGACATCGGTTGTGATTGACAGGTCGGTTTTTGGTGCGGTGAGACGGCGACTTCAAGTTGAAATGTTTTCAAACTGATATTCCATGTTGATGATACCGAAGTTATTTGAGTGTGTCGTTACCTGGGCAATCACGTCAGTCAAGATGTGGAACATGTATTGGGCAAGCAAATACTCGGATGCTTTTGTGCTGATCGGACTTGACAGAATCATGTCGCCAGCTCGCCTTCATTCCATTTCATACAATGCTTGCTTTTCATCCTTGATAAGGTTTTTGGAGGAAATACAAGCATCGTAAGGTCTAGTTTTGTCATATCTAAATAATTTCCAACGTCTCAAGTGAGAATGGCAAGAGGAAGAATAAAGACACTCACGGTTCCAAGTCAAGACATTCTCAGGGTCGCCGATATCATCCTGGTAGTAAGTGTGATCGACACTGAAAATCCTGCGAGCAAAGACGGGACTCAGTCTCGATTTGACCATTAACGATGAGATACTGGCCATTTGTCATTTCCACAACACCTTCTACGGACAGCCAAAGAGAGAAGAACATGTAGAATAGCCGAGACATCGTAACCTGATAATTAGAATCCATCGACGAATGACGGACTTTTGGGAATACCTGAAACGCGGAGGTAAGAGGATTATAGTTCAGTTATTCGTCCTGCATGGCGCCAAGGTCCCCGCATTCAAACGCACCCAAAATTTGAATGTTACTGAATCGAAAAGTTATTCAACGTACTCAGGCACCGAGGAGAGACATGTTCTGAAATTCGGAACCAAGTAAACAGCCTGACATGACATGATGACAGTAACATCCCCGAGACGTCACATCGAATGGATTGCTTGCCAATGAAATGCCAAAGGTTGCTGTGAATAATGTTCAGTCTGGGCAGTCATTTGGAAGGGTCGGCGAGCATTCAAACTTTGAAGAAATACATTATTAAACTTAAAATGAATGCAATCATCAAAATTGATGCAGCTCAAGTCTGAAAAACAGTCAAATTTACTTACCATGAATTCAACGACGTCACAAAATAAACCGCAGTCACTGGAAACGGATGGAAATCAGGGCCTGGGTGATGTCATCAAGGTCTTGGTGCAGCGACGAAAGGTGAATAGACGAGGCGAACATTGCCAGCGGACTTTAGGTTACTGACAGGGTTGGATATGTTTAACTGTCATAAAACAATGAGGCCTTGAATGACAGAAGAACCTAGAAATTATACCTGGAGACGAGAATATGTGTTCCATGATAAAACCAAACACCTGTTCAAAGTGCCGGAATCCAATACACGGTGTTCAAGTGGCTCGAGCGGCGTTGAATGGAAGTAAATCAATTTGAAATGTGTCAACAATATCCTGTTCGTTTGAAAGAAGGAAGACTTAAGCGAGGATGAAAGGAATTGAGAAATATGCAGAGTAGGACATTGTGGTGAACGAGTAAGCGCCGGTGACTTGATCATTTCTCGACGCGTTGACCACGTGTTCACAAGACTTCCTTCCTTCGATCATACACCCATCGTCCACTGATGGATCCCGTGCCTTCCATCCTTTTGGTGATTTAGTCTTCATCCTCTAGACCTCAAGGACGATGTCCAATGTTCAAGAATTCGGCAGCAAGATAATTTTGATGGAGCATGTCAAATGGACTGCGCATGTCTAGTAAGCGATGATTTGTATTTCTGTCTTCTTTGAACTTTCTGACCTGTTGCCGTTTCATGTCAGTATTAGAAGACAACGATAATGAGCTACCGAGGATGAATGTCCCCGCATCCTCGACCTGCCGAGGCTTTGTACATGAAGAAGAATGTCATGTGTGTTCACTTACAATGCCGGTATCTGCCCATCTATAAGCGGCCTTTGCGTGTCAGTGATCACTTGTTGGATGATATACTAAATCCGAGGTTTAAGGGTGAGTTTCTTCACCTGCCGAAGTACAGGTAATGTGATGAGTCCTTAGATGTAATGTTTAAGATGGAGATAATTAGATTTGGGTGAGACGGGTACACAAACGAACGCAATTTCGACTTGAATACCTCTACGAACTTGGAAGTGGGTGCTGTTTCCTTTATGGCAACGTTTATTGTGTTTGCTTTTCGTGTTCTTACTGAATTATTGCAGGAAATGGTATTGTATTCTTTGAACTACGGTGTGTTACAGGTAATTTAGCACTCGCAGATCTATTACTACGTTCCCAAAATTGAGTTCTATGTCAATTTCCGGTATCTAACCTCAATCCTGCCTTCATTATCCCCAACTTCTCTCACGCACGCCCGGATTTTGACTTGCAGTTCCTGAAAATTGCCAAGTTCAACAACTGCCAGCGCCGGCTTTTAAAACTCGACTTACGGTTGCCGCAGATGTTCCCCTTAGAGACAGAATCTCTGCTATTCCATTACAACGACTCTCCGTCCCTGCGCCATTTTGATTATCATTGCTGATTTCAATTCGGCTGGGTATCTGCAAATCCAAGTCACTAGCGGCACCCCAAATGTATCAAGAGTATACCTTTTCTCCAGTGCACTTCAATCAAGCGCAGCAGCAGATCACCTAGACCCCTACCAATCTCCTCCACGGTATCCGGGACCCCATAATTTGATCAGATAGAATGGAGACTGTCGGAATCCAGACTTACGGCGGGGTAGATGGCTCATTATTCTAGGTTATTCTCTGCCGGCACTATCATTTTAATTCCCACCATGTGCAAGTGGTAAGCGACTTGACGTTCAATTTGGAACAGAGACTTACCATTATTTTAGCGTGGCTACAAAGCGAGGGAGCGAGACGCGCGCGAAGACTCACCGACCCATATGTCATTGCCAGTGGGGGTGGCACCGCGTCGATCAGGATATCATGCAGACTGCGGAGAAGCTCAGGTCAGTAACCACGTCAACTTCAGATCAATTATCTGACTGACTGTTCATTTAGAGTGGCTCCGAACATACCGATGCTGTGATGGATTTGCACATCGAAGCGATGAAGATCTCCCTGGTGCCGACGTCAACTTGATTTCGAATTCCAAGATCTAGGGAGCTTGACGCGCACCTATGTCCGCACGATCCATCGGCTGTCGAAATCCCGTCGGGTCCGCCGTATTCGCGCCAAGCCATTGTTTCTTACCAAAGCAAAGACTGCGCTCGATGTCCGGGATCATCCGCTTTGACAGGTGAGTGCGTTGTCTTTGAAAAATAAATTTTGTTGCTCACTGGATGCTTTGGAAGCTCGCTGACCTTTGAAATGAACTTGGTATGGAGTTTGTATGTTGCTGAGAATACGGTGTAGACCACAAGGGATTGGACTGCGAGTAGGAGGACTATCCTAGGTCAATCCCCCGGGATACTTGCAAGTAGAATGAGCGAGCTTAACGTGTTCTCGGGGGCTTTTCCTTCTAATTCTCCGCGAATGCGTACTTTGCTCAATGAGTTTCAATCCACTTATATTCTTCGGCAGAGTATGCTTGAGTTCCCTTCCTGGCCGAATTTCCGCAAGCAAAAAATGATACTAGGGTGCCATATTCGTCCGAGATCGAGGTCTTGAAAACGGGGGTGAACGACGTGTCGGGGGATAGTGACCGTTAGCAGGAAGGAAGAAACAAGGTTCGTTGACTTGTTTGCATTTCTTGACATGCGTTCGTGACTCTCCACCTAGTTACCTTGACTTGACGTTTGATCAAAAGTCGGAGTAATCCTATATTTCAATCAAATTTCCTAGAAATTAGAATCCGTAATCTCTGAGTGACTGTAAGATTCTGACAGAATGAAGCGCGTACCAATTTGAGTGTAATGAATAAAAGAACTTTGAGATACTGAAATTTCTCGAAGATTCAAATGTTTGTGTATCGGCGATAACTTGAAGTTGCACTCTTGACAGGTGTGCCGCCACCTACAAATCCCATTGTCGTGTTCTCTTGCCCGTGATATTGTTTAACCTTGTTTCTGAGACGTAATGAATTTCTGTTGATAGTCCGTCGACATATTTTCCTTCTTATATTCTTACCTCCATCATCCCCCCAAATCCTGCCTTCCCCTCCCTCCCTCTTTTCAAGTCGGCTCCTCCCAGAAATACTCACATGCTTGCTTCCCAGTCCACTGGCCTTTGACACTCGTCACATTGGTATGTTGAAGTCACCATGGGCGTTGATGTCCATATCGGGGATTGCCAACTTTGATCGACGCGCGGGGGTTCTTTCCTTCCTACCACCACCATTGTACATGCTTCCTCCTTCATTTCATTTACTGCCATGCTCATCATCTCGATTTCAGACTCTTATTGACTTTGCAAGATTTTAGTACGTGTTTCTAGTTTGATATGTCTCAGCTGAATCTCTTTTTCTAGACGCGCCTTTGACCATGCCTCAAGCCCCAAATTTTCGTGACCGACGGCTCACAGCAAGCAAAATGCTACAATGTCTGCAGCGCCATCTCGGTCAACAATTGGAGAAGTCGCGTGGATCTTGTGGAAGGGAGCGCGGAGGGAGCGTAAAGGTGAGAGTTCGTTCACCCAGGTTGGAGAAACTGGCTAACAACAACACCAGTCATGATTGCTCCCATCTTCAAGGCTGTACTTCAACATGCATCTTCCGAGCAATTGGGAGAGGTACTGTAAGTTTCCATCTCTCATCTCTGAAGTTGGGACTCGCACATTGATATCTGCTGTTAGTCACCACCATGAGCAAGTCCCAAGATGATGTATCGTCATCTGGCGAGCGGGTAATATCCACCGTAAGGCTGGACTTTGCTTGAACGAAGTGCAGGTCACCGTGGTTGCGGATTTTTGTCCCAAGGCAACGTATCGTCTTCCCGCGAGCTGGGATACACCTCCCGATCATCTCCAGCCTACCTCTCAAAGTCTGGGTGACTGTGGCTATATATTTTTGCTGCGAGATGACGTATCGACGTCCGCTGAGCTGCACCGCGGTAAGTGCCATGTTAGGATATGTATGCACGATAATCTGATGGTTTTATTTACCAGGTTCAAATTTTTGGTTGCAGAGCCATCGGGTTGATCTCTGATTTGCTGTAGGCCATAATATATGGACGTTGCACGGATGAGGATGCCGGTAGGTATTCAAAAAGCAGTTGTTATTCTGAGTATTACTGACATTTCCCGAAAGGTTGTGGATTTTTGGCCCAAGGCAACGTATCGCCGTCCGGCGAGCTGGACCCGGTGCCATGATCATCTCAAGTCTTCTCGATGTCTGGGTCAATGTGGTTGTAGATTCTTGTCCCAAAACGACGTATCGATGTCCGGCGAGCGAAGTCCCGGTAAGCACCGTGTTAGGATATCTTTGTATAAATACCTGATGATTTCACCTCTCAGATTTGATGCCAAAATTTCTGAACCTCAAGCCTTGCGGAGCTGTCGTCAAGGTGCGTGTAATAAGTTGTCGTTGGAGTGATTTCTGATTTGCTGTAGATTAGAAGATGTACGGACCTTGCACCGAAGACGACGGTGGCAGGAGTTCAAAAAGTAATTGTTATTCTGAGTATTACTGACATTTTTTCGAAGGATTGCGAATTATTGGCCCAAGGCAACGTATCGCCATCCGGCGAGCTGGACCTGGCGCCGCGATCATCTAAGTCTTCTGATGCCTGGGTAGTGGATTTTTGTCCGAAAACGACGTATCGACGTCTGGCGAGCGAAGCCCAGGTAAGCGCCTTGTTTAAATATCAATGATTTCAGATTTGAAGCCAAAATTTCCAAACTTCAAGCCTTGCGGAGCTGTCGTCAAGGTACGTGCAGTAAGTTGCTGTTATAATGATTTCTGATTTACCATAGATTAGAAGACGCACCGACCTTGCACCGAAGACGGCGCTGGTAGGAGTTCAAAAAATAATTCTTATTCGGAGTATTACTGACATTTTTCGAACTACTTAGTGTACTTTCAATTTGGTTCTCGGCGTATTTTTGCTCCGAGACGACGTATTTTCATCCCGCGAGCAAGGTTTACTGTCGAGTAAGCGTTCATTTGAGGTTTCTAATTAGAGATCCCACTGACTTTGAAGTAGTATCTGAAGCCATGCGCCGTTTCGAAGGAACCAAAATTCCGGGCAGAAAACCACGCCAAGTCAGACTCAAAGTGCCGTGGATCCGAAAATGGCTGGTAGGTGAAGACGCGAGGGTGGTGGGTTGCGAAGAGCGGATTCTAGTACTGATGGCGGGGTCCTCGTATCGTGAATAGCCATCCTGGGCAAGTGCCAGGATGGGCTATTTTTTTTTATGACCCTGAGAGAGGGGATTGGAGGGTGAGGTTCTGCTAGGACGGATAGATTACGTAAGCGGAGGACCACCACTTACGGGTCGCTCACAAAGATGTGGAGTTGCGAAAATAAATAGCCGTTTATATCTCAGAAATCCATTCCTTGGAGGGTGCATTCGAGGTCCTGACGGGTGGCACAGATGGCATCACCATGAGGTTGGCAGTGCCCGAATAGGAAGGAGCTCTTTCTCTACTGCCACGACGCGCATACAGGACACCAGACGACGACGCGGATGACGGCAACTTTGGCGACTTTGGTTGGGGTCAGCCATTCTCAGGGACAACTGGACAATGGCTGGAGCTTATAGACGCAAGCGAGTTTTGGGGATTTCACATGCAAACGCGAGTGCGCGCGACAAGGGGTTTATGGCCAGAGGTGCGGATACGAGAGGAAGCAGCACCCAGCCAGTGCTTCCTTGTTTGTCCTTTTGCTTCCTCGGCAGTATTTGTTATTGTGCCTGACGTGGCGTAGCCTCCGTGCACGTTTACGGTCAGCTCGCTTCTTTCATTATTCCTTCTGACCTCTCAGAGCTACTATTTCAAGTACAGCCGTAGGTAAAAGAAGAAACGATTCTATGTACTACCTTGTGAAATATCTCGGAGAGAAGGTATCGGGATGCTGTGAGAGCGTTTTTCCCTATTCAGTTAGGCAGATAGTGGCATCGGGCAGTGTAACTTCGGTCGCAATACTTCAGTTTGTACAGCTTGCACTCCGGTGATGATACCGAATGTCCCAGGGTGCCTATATTCACTCTCGGAACGCTGCAATACTGGCAGCGCCGGCTGCTTTGGATGCTAAGCAACTTCAAAACCGGTCGACAGAATATTGGGGTTTCCCTCACAGGAACACTTTTACAGTTCTAAGTCTGCAAGCCAAAGATCTCATTAGGATCATCGGATGTCTCTTTCTAGCAATTTTGCATAGCATCGATTGGCGGTAATAACTATTTCAGAGCCCCGTCTTATCGGCGCGCGCACCGCTCGCGTCGAGTGGCTAACGAATGGCCCACTGAATTTGCGATGCGTCGTGTTCAAATCTGAAGCTACATGCTAAAGATTACACTTACTATAGCTTATCATTTATTGATTTGACAATTTTGTCGGGCTTCCTACAAAATTGAACTTAGTTCTTTGTACGGCAAGGTAGGTTGGGTTGAGACAGGCATAGAGAGGATGCGGCAAAGACAAATCATACCGATTAGCGGTCCAGGCTGAGGTAAATTAAGCTACTAATTACACACCGACATTTCGTAATAATTCTTCTGTAAAGTCCTTTAGTTGTCGCTGCTTGTTTTCATCTAAAGCCGCAGGCGCTTGCACTACTGCGACATTTGGAGGAAATATATAAGCCCCATGCGATATTTCAGGGTTGTCTCGTGGTGCACACGCTGCAAAGACGGACGTATAGGCTCCCCGAGTCTGGGGATGCATCTTCAGACCTAGCAGCCATATCCAGAAAGGCGGATACGGCAAAGTCTTTAGTGAACGAATAGCGCCGTCCTAAACACGCCCAAAGTTAAAAGCCCCGACGCTCAATCTAGTTGAAAACAGACGCACGCTCAGGATAGCACCAGGATGGACAATCAGCACCATTACTTTGGATTTCTCAGTAGAAAGATGACGGGTCAAATCGTTCGTCCATAGATGGACGGCGAGTTTCGAATATTCTGCCAATAAATGAGCGGTCAGCGAAGTTGAACACCGTAGTAGGCCCCCAGAAGCTGTCACCAAACTTTGTCCGGAGTTTAGCATCTTTTAGGCCCAAAAATCGCGAAAACTATGTCCAGAGTTACCATATTTTGGGGCTCCAACTAGGACTATTTTGTCTATTTTTCCACCCTAATGTTGCGTATTTGAGGTCCAATTTCCACGAATTTGCCGGACAAACTTTGGGGGGAGCTTTTGGGGGCCTACCGTAGTAGAAAAATCCAACAAGATTCACGTACTATAGCGTGACATGGTCGGAAGTAGAGACCATCTGAATTTATGGTTCCACCCCTTTTTTGAACTGTAGTCCAAGTATCGAACATCTTTGTGACCGTCCGATCCGACCTGCGAAACATTCGTGTGAGCGGAAGGTTGGTCTGCATTTGATGGGCTCACATTGACTATCCGTACGTCAGCCCCTTCGAGAGATGCTGTTGATTCAAGGAGTGGGAGGAGCGTCCTTGTGAACACGAAAGGGCCCAGATAGCTAGTCGACAGCATCAGAAAACCGATATCACTAAGCGACATGTATCACTAGGCACGAACTTGATCGCCATATTATTCTGAATTCCATCAACGTTCATCTGAGGGTTTCCAAGGTCGGTTATCCTAGAGACTCGACACGTAAACATATTCGCTAGGAGGAGCACCTGTGATTATGGACTAACTGAGCTGCATTGTTAACTAGAAGATTGAACTGTGAGTGTATGGATTGATGATAAGCGCATATACACAAACTTAGAATATCAAGCTTACTCTCCCAAGAAATGAAACGCTCCGCTCATTCCTTTGCAGTACGAGGATCTTTGAGGTCCAATTCGTGCCTGATGACTTCTCCTAGACCAGGCTCACGCCCTTCCTTTTCTACTTGCTCCAGAGCTTTCCTTGTCGTGTCTTCGTCCGTTACAATCGCAACCTTTCCAGAAAGATTTGGCAGATCCTGTACCGGGTTGAACGTTGTTGAGGGAGCTCCACCCATGACACTCGAGAACGATATTACACACAAATGATGAGGTGAACGATGGCCGTCTTTGAGGTGACTAGGGCAGTAACCAAATACCATAGTATCACAAAATCACTTTCAGTGCCGAAGCATGGAAACACGACCGTGCTCGGTTGATTTTCCCAAGCCGTTGAGCCAATTGCAGGGACGGGATAGTGATCAAGAGGTGATGCCAACTTGTGGGCAGTTTTGTCGACGATTGCCGGTTCTCAGGATGCTCAACAATATTCCCGTCATTCAAGGAGTATGCAATTCCAGGACTTGTTTTGCCCGCTTTGCATGGTACTTCTGCCATATGTATGGTCCATCCGGTCCTACTCTGCACGTCTGTACACCCCACGCCTACCCTCTCGCTAAAATTAGAACAAGCCCTCTCCCTCCATCCCTTCGTGCTAATATTAGAACACGACGACCCTCCTCCATGCTCGACCAACCATCTCCACTCGCCGAGGTGAGCCTCTCCGTCAAGCATCCCCGACCCCACCTTGACCGACCGTCCTATTCTCCACTTGCTGCGGACGTCTCCGTCAATCCCTTCCTCCTCGCGCTGACTCGAACATGATTCAGACGGCAACATCGTGCCAACGCCGTGCGACAGGGATTGTGGTCACAGCAGGGCAGGGCAGCATGGAACGGAGGCGGGGCATGGCCTACTGAGATTGCGGGCAACGGAGACGGAAGGATTGGCTCGCTTCGTGGATGTGGATGTGGGCGGGGTGTAGGTGCAACGTCTGCAGAGTCATTTAACTCGCCGTGGGTGCGGATCCGCGCTGTCATCTCGTTAGAATAGAAAGGAATGCATAGTATTCTTTCAACACACACCTTCAATCCAATCTCAAATCCTCTATCCGGACGTCGTCGACCCATCCAACCCTTTGCCGCCTTCAAAACTAAAGTTGGCACTCAAAACTATCAAGAGACAACAGGACCTTACCTCGAGTCTAACTATCTCCTTGATCCACTCAGTCGAGCCCAGATATTGTGCCGCAATCCACAGTTGTACTGCCGTCATCATAATGTCAGAACATAAATGAAAATGACTATAAAGTAGACGTACCTGCAAGCTCAGCTTCAATCCCTAAGCCGTTCAACCTCATTTTAACCCCAATCTAACACCTTGAAAGACAAAAATTGTTAATAGTTGCAACATGAACAGAAAACAGAAACTGCTCACCAACCATAGTAGTTGTCAATGTCCTAAACACTGGTAATCCTTGATGCAGAGTCCGTCGTTTGCCTTGTGCGCGCCATTGTTCTTGAATGATGATCAATGATCAGTCAGCATAAGATATTAGAGAAAGGTGCTTACGCCGCCGCTTCCGAGTCGAGCTCATCTCACTCACTACATGTTACAGCCACAGTACACGCTGAAAATCCAACGTTACCAAGAATCCAACAAGAGAATGACGCGCCCTTACCTTGACTTGTCATCTCCCGCTCGTTCCAGCCACCATATCCCTGCTGTCGTCGTCGACGTATATTTCTTGTATGGCAGTCGAGTCCGCTAATCTGCAACCTGGTCATTGTTGTGAGCATGCGTTAACATCCTGAGTACATACCTTCGATGCCGAAAAGTGCTCTCAAGTCGTCGAGGTAGATGCGAGTCAAAATCTGTTCAGAACACAAGGTAAGCATATAGAAAACGGCGCAAGGATCAAAAGACTTGCCACGGCTCGATGGTGGATCGAGCTCACACTGCAGACGTGACATTGGTCACAGAAAAATCAACGAGCACTTCGGCCCGCTTGCTCTGGCAATTCCCGGCCTTGGCTGCATCTGAGGAATTCAGGCAACGTCGAGAGTAAGGATGAGAGGGAGAGAAGGGAGGACGAGAGAGAGAAGGGAGGAGGGGAGGAAACGAGGGAAGCAGGATGCTGGAGTTCAATCCAACAATCAACCCAGCTTTTATAGCCTTGAAATCCATCTCTGAAACTTCGGGTATAGCAGCTCGAGAATAAGAGAAGAAAAGAATACTTACGGAATGTTCAGAATCACCCGACATCGGTTGTGATTGACAGGTCGGTTTTTGGTGCGGTGAGACGGCGACTTCAAGTTGAAATGTTTTCAAACTGATATTCCATGTTGATGATACCGAAGTTATTTGAGTGTGTCGTTACCTGGGCAATCACGTCAGTCAAGATGTGGAACATGTATTGGGCAAGCAAATACTCGGATGCTTTTGTGCTGATCGGACTTGACAGAATCATGTCGCCAGCTCGCCTTCATTCCATTTCATACAATGCTTGCTTTTCATCCTTGATAAGGTTTTTGGAGGAAATACAAGCATCGTAAGGTCTAGTTTTGTCATATCTAAATAATTTCCAACGTCTCAAGTGAGAATGGCAAGAGGAAGAATAAAGACACTCACGGTTCCAAGTCAAGACATTCTCAGGGTCGCCGATATCATCCTGGTGGTAAGTGTGATCAACACTGAAAATCCTGCGAGCAAAGACGGGACTCAGTCTCAATTTGACCATTAACGATGAGATACTGGCCATTTGTCATTTCCACAACACCTTCTATGGACAGCCAAAGAGAGAAGAACATGTAGAATAGCCGAGACATCGTAACCTGATAATTAGAATCCATCGACGAATGACGGACTTTCGGGAATACCTGAAACGCGGAGGTAAGAGGATTATAGTTCAGTTATTCGTCCTGCGTGGCGCCAAGGTCCCTGCATTCAAACGCACCCGAAATTTGAATGTTACTGAACAGAAAAGTTATTCAACGTACTCGGGCACCGAGGGGAGAAATGTTCTGAAATTCGGGACAAAGTAAACAGCATGACATGACATGTTGATGGTAACATCCTCGAGACGTCCCGTCGACTGGATCGCTTGCCAACGAAATGCCAAAGGTTGCTGTGAATAATGTTCAGTCTGGGCAGTCATTTGGAAGCGTCAGCGAGCATTCAAACTTTGAAGAAATACATTATTAAACTTAAAATGAATGTAATCATCAAAATTGATGCAGCTCAAGTCTGAAAAACAGTCAAATTTACTTACCATGAATTCAACGACGTCACAAAATAAACCGCAGTCACTGGAAACGGATGGAAATCAGGGCCTGGGTGATGTCATCAAGGTCTTGGTGCAGCGACGAAAGGTGAATAGACGAGGCGAACATTGCCAGCGGACTTTAGGTTACTGACAGGGTTGGATATGTTTAACTGTCATAAAACAATGAGGCCTTGAATGACAGAAGAACCTAGAAATTATACCTGGAGACGAGAATATGTGTTCCATGATAAAACCCAATACTAGTTCAAAGTGCCGGAATCCAATACGCGGTGTTCAAGTGGCTCGAGCGGCGTTGAATGGAAGTAAATCAATTTGAAATGTGTCAACAATATCCCGTTCGTTTGAAAGAAGGAAGACTTAAGCGAGGATGAAAGGAATTGAGAAATATGCAGAGTAGGACATTGTGGTGAACGAGTAAGCGCCGGCGACTTGATCATTTCTCGACGCGTTGACCACGTGTTCACAAGACTGACTTCCTTTGATCGTATACCCATCATCCATTCATGGATCCCGTGCCTTCCATCCTTTTGGTGATTTAGTCTTCACCCTCTAGACCTCGAGGACGATGTCCAATGTTCAAGAGTTCGGCAGCAAGATAATTTTGATGGAGGATGTCAAATGAACTGCTGATGTCAGGTAAGTGGCGATCCGTATTTGATCCTTCTAGTATCGCTTTGCTGTTACACGTCAGGAATCCGGATTCAAATGAGACTACTCGAAGGACGGCCACTCACCGAGGACAAATAGTACAGCATTCTGGATTCACCGAGACCAGTTATTCCGAGGTGATTTGACAGACACGTTCAATGCCGGTATTTGCAAGTATCCCTTAGGATTTTAGACAGGCTTTCGGGTGGTAGAATGGAAATTGGAACGTGCCCAGGTGAGTCTCCGCTGCTTTTGGGGTGCAGAATATGTAACCAGACTTTAGAAGCAACATTTCAAAGGAGATAATCGGATTTTGGAGAGACGGGTACGCGACTGGACCTGATTTTCGCAAAAATACCTCTATGCACTTTGAAGTACGTGCCGTTTCCTTCACGGGGACGTCTCTCGGGTTTGCACTTTGTGTTCTTACTGTATTATTGCAGAATCAACTTGTATTCATTGAAATAGTCGTGTTACAAGTCTTCTAGCACTCGTAAAACTACTACTATGTTTCTTACAATTCCGAGATCAAGTCCTACATCGATTTCTGGCATCTAAACTCAAACTCGCTCTCGTTTCCTTTGCCTTATCCCATAGACGGCCCCGAATCCCTGCGCTGGTACCTGAAAATCACCTAGTTCAAGAATCACAAGCCCCATCTAAATGAAAACTTGACTTACTGTGGTCACAACCGATCCACTTTGAGACAAGATCTCCGAGTCTCGGACCCCACTCAAGTACCTTCCAACCTCATGCCATTTCGATTTTCGATGCTGATTTCATTTTAGGTGGATATCTTCAAGTATCGGTCAGTCGCAGCATCGTTCTAGATGTATCAATAGCATACCTGTTGTGCAAATCCCGGTAACCTTCCATCAATGGCAGCGGAAGAGTGCCTACCAATCTCCTTCATGGCATCCAGAACCCTGTGAGTTAATCAGATAGAATAGGGACTGTGTCTGTATCCAGACTTACGGCGACTCACAAATAGTTATTCTCGTCCGGGACTACAATTTTAATTTCCATCTTATTTGAAGCGGTGAGTGACTTGACATTCAAATTGGAATAGAAACTTACCATTATTTTAGTGTGGCTACAAAGCGAGGGAGCGAGACGGGCGCGAAGACTCACCGACCCATATGTCATTGCCAGTGGGGGTGGCGCCGCGTCGATCAGGATATCATGCAGACTGCGGAGAAGCTCAGGTCAGTAACCACGTCAACTTCAGATCAATTATCTGACTGACTGTTCATTTAGAGTGGCTCCAAACATACCGATGCTGTGATGGATTTGCACATCGAAGCGATGAAGATCTCCCTGGTGCCGACGTCAACTTGATTTCGAATTCCAAGATCTAGGGAGCTCGACGCGCACCTATGTCCGCACGATCCGCCGGCTGTCGAAATCGCGTCGGGTCCGCCGTATTCGCGCCAAGCCATTGTTTCTTACCAAAGCAAAGACTGCGCTCGATGTCCGGGATCATCCGCTTTGACAGGTGAGTGCGTTGTCTTTGAAAAATAAAATTTGTTGCTCACTGGATGCTTTGGAAGCTCGCTGACCTTTGAAATGAACTTGGTATGGACTTTGTATGTTGCTGAGAATACGAGGTAGACCACGAGAGATTGGACTGCGAGTAGGAGGACTATCCTAGGTCAATCCCCCGGGATACTTGCAAGTAGAATGAGCGAGCTTACTGTGTTCTCGAAGGCTTCTCCTCCTAATTCTCCGTGAGTGCGTACTTTACTCAACGAGGCTCAATCCACTCATATTCTTCGGCAAAGTATTCTTGAGTTCTCTTCCTGGCCTAATTTCCGCAACCAAAAAATGATACTAGGGTGCGATACTCGTCCAAGATCGAGGTCTTGAAAATGGGGGTGAACGACGCGTCGGGGGATAGTGACCGTTAGCAGGAAGGAAGAAACAAGGTTCGTTGACTTGTTTGCATTTCTTGACATGCGTTCGTGACTCTCCACCTAGTTACCTTGACTTGACGTTTGATCAAAAGTCGGAGTAATCCTATATTTCAATCAAATTTCCTAGAAATTTGGCTCCGTAATATCTGAGTGACTGCAAGGTTCTGACGGAATGAAGCACGTACCAATTTGAGTGTAATGAATAAAAGAAGTTTGAGAAACTGAAAATTCTCAAAGATGCAAATGTTTGTGTATCGGCGATAACTTGAAGTTGCGCTCTTGACAGGTGTGCCGCCACCTACAAATCCCATTGTCGTGTTCTCTTGCCCGTGATATTGTTTAACCTTGTTTCTGAGACGTAATGAATTTCTGTTGATAGTCCGTCAACATATTTTCCTTCTTATATTCTTACCTCCATCACCCCCCCAAATCCTGCCTTCCCCTCCCTCCCTCTTTTAAAGTCGGCTCCTCCCAGCAATACTCACATGCTTGCTTCCCAGTCCACTGGCCCTTGACGCTCGTCACATTGGTAGGTTGAAGTCACCATGGGCGTTGATGTCCATATCGGGGATTGCCAACTTTGATCGACGCGCGGGGGTTCTTTCCTTCCTACCACCACCATTGTACGTGCTTCCTCCTTCATTTAGTTTACTGCCATGCTCATCATCTCGATTTCAGACACTTATTGACTTTGCAAGACTTTAGTACGTGTTTTTAGTTTGATATATTTTGGCTGAATCTCTTTTTCTAGATGCGCCTTTGACCATGCCTCAAGCCTCAAAATTTCTTGACCAATGCCTCGCGGCGAGCAAGACGCTACCCCCACATGTCTGCAGCGCTGTCTCGGTGAACAATCGGAGAAGTCGCGTAGATCTCATGGAAGGGAGCACCAAGGTGAGTGTTCGTTCACACAGGTTGTAGAAACTAATTAATGATAACACCAGTCATGATTGCTACCACCTTCAAGGCTGTACTTTAATATGCAGCCTCCTGGCACTTGAGAGAGTTACTGTAAGTTTCCGTCTCTCATCTCTGAAGTTGGGACTCGCACATTGATATCTGCTGTTAGTCACCACGATGAGCAAGTCCCAAGACAACGTATCATCATCTGGCGAGCGGGTAATATGCACCGTAAGGCTGGACTTTGCTTGAACAAAGTGCAGGTCACCGTGGTTGCAGATTTTTGCCCCAAGGCAACGTATCGTCTTCCCGCGAGCTGGGATACACCTCCCGATCATCTCCAACCTACCTCTCAAAGTCTGGGTGACTGCGGCTATATATTTTTGCTGCGAGACGACGTATCGATGTCCGCCGAGCTGCACCGCGGTAAGTGCCATGTTAGGATATGTATGCACGATAATCTGATGGTTTTATTTACCAGGTTCAAATTTTTGGTTGCAGAGCCGTCAGGTTGATCTCTGATTTGCTGTAGGCCATAATATATGGACGTTGCACGGATGAGGATGCCGGTAGGTATTCAAAAAGCAGTTGTTATTCTGAGTATTACTGACATTTCCCGAAAGGTTGTGGATTTTTGGCCCAAGGCAACGTATCGCCGTCCGGCGAGCTGGACCCGGTGCCATGATCATCTCAAGTCTTCTCGATGTCTGGGTCAATGTGGTTGTAGATTCTTGTCCCAAAACGACGTATCGATGTCCGGCGAGCGAAGTCCCGGTAAGCACCGTGTTAGGATATCTTTGTATAAATACCTGATGATTTCACCTCTCAGATTTGATGCCAAAATTTCTGAACCTCAAGCCTTGCGGAGCTGTCGTCAAGGTGCGTGTAATAAGTTGTCGTTGGAGTGATTTCTGATTTGCTGTAGATTAGAAGATGTACGGACCTTGCACCGAAGACGACGGTGGCAGGAGTTCAAAAAGTAATTGTTATTCTGAGTATTACTGACATTTTTTCGAAGGATTGCGAATTATTGGCCCAAGGCAACGTATCGCCATCCGGCGAGCTGGACCTGGCGCCGCGATCATCTAAGTCTTCTGATGCCTGGGTAGTGGATTTTTGTCCGAAAACGACGTATCGACGTCTGGCGAGCGAAGCCCAGGTAAGCGCCTTGTTTAAATATCAATGATTTCAGATTTGAAGCCAAAATTTCCAAACTTCAAGCCTTGCGGAGCTGTCGTCAAGGTACGTGCAGTAAGTTGCTGTTATAATGATTTCTGATTTACCATAGATTAGAAGACGCACCGACCTTGCACCGAAGACGGCGCTGGTAGGAGTTCAAAAAATAATTCTTATTCGGAGTATTACTGACATTTTTCGAACTACTTAGTGTACTTTCAATTTGGTTCTCGGCGTATTTTTGCTCCGAGACGACGTATTTTCATCCCGCGAGCAAGGTTTACTGTCGAGTAAGCGTTCATTTGAGGTTTCTAATTAGAGATCCCACTGACTTTGAAGTAGTATCTGAAGCCATGCGCCGTTTCGAAGGAACCAAAATTCCGGGCAGAAAACCACGCCAAGTCAGACTCAAAGTGCCGTGGATCCGAAAATGGCTGGTAGGTGAAGACGCGAGGGTGGTGGGTTGCGAAGAGCGGATTCTAGTACTGATGGCGGGGTCCTCGTATCGTGAATAGCCATCCTGGGCAAGTGCCAGGATGGGCTATTTTTTTTTATGACCCTGAGAGAGGGGATTGGAGGGTGAGGTTCTGCTAGGACGGATAGATTACGTAAGCGGAGGACCACCACTTACGGGTCGCTCACAAAGATGTGGAGTTGCGAAAATAAATAGCCGTTTATATCTCAGAAATCCATTCCTTGGAGGGTGCATTCGAGGTCCTGACGGGTGGCACAGATGGCATCACCATGAGGTTGGCAGTGCCCGAATAGGAAGGAGCTCTTTCTCTACTGCCACGACGCGCATACAGGACACCAGACGACGACGCGGATGACGGCAACTTTGGCGACTTTGGTTGGGGTCAGCCATTCTCAGGGACAACTGGACAATGGCTGGAGCTTATAGACGCAAGCGAGTTTTGGGGATTTCACATGCAAACGCGAGTGCGCGCGACAAGGGGTTTATGGCCAGAGGTGCGGATACGAGAGGAAGCAGCACCCAGCCAGTGCTTCCTTGTTTGTCCTTTTGCTTCCTCGGCAGTATTTGTTATTGTGCCTGACGTGGCGTAGCCTCCGTGCACGTTTACGGTCAGCTCGCTTCTTTCATTATTCCTTCTGACCTCTCAGAGCTACTATTTCAAGTACAGCCGTAGGTAAAAGAAGAAACGATTCTATGTACTACCTTGTGAAATATCTCGGAGAGAAGGTATCGGGATGCTGTGAGAGCGTTTTTCCCTATTCAGTTAGGCAGATAGTGGCATCGGGCAGTGTAACTTCGGTCGCAATACTTCAGTTTGTACAGCTTGCACTCCGGTGATGATACCGAATGTCCCAGGGTGCCTATATTCACTCTCGGAACGCTGCAATACTGGCAGCGCCGGCTGCTTTGGATGCTAAGCAACTTCAAAACCGGTCGACAGAATATTGGGGTTTCCCTCACAGGAACACTTTTACAGTTCTAAGTCTGCAAGCCAAAGATCTCATTAGGATCATCGGATGTCTCTTTCTAGCAATTTTGCATAGCATCGATTGGCGGTAATAACTATTTCAGAGCCCCGTCTTATCGGCGCGCGCACCGCTCGCGTCGAGTGGCTAACGAATGGCCCACTGAATTTGCGATGCGTCGTGTTCAAATCTGAAGCTACATGCTAAAGATTACACTTACTATAGCTTATCATTTATTGATTTGACAATTTTGTCGGGCTTCCTACAAAATTGAACTTAGTTCTTTGTACGGCAAGGTAGGTTGGGTTGAGACAGGCATAGAGAGGATGCGGCAAAGACAAATCATACCGATTAGCGGTCCAGGCTGAGGTAAATTAAGCTACTAATTACACACCGACATTTCGTAATAATTCTTCTGTAAAGTCCTTTAGTTGTCGCTGCTTGTTTTCATCTAAAGCCGCAGGCGCTTGCACTACTGCGACATTTGGAGGAAATATATAAGCCCCATGCGATATTTCAGGGTTGTCTCGTGGTGCACACGCTGCAAAGACGGACGTATAGGCTCCCCGAGTCTGGGGATGCATCTTCAGACCTAGCAGCCATATCCAGAAAGGCGGATACGGCAAAGTCTTTAGTGAACGAATAGCGCCGTCCTAAACACGCCCAAAGTTAAAAGCCCCGACGCTCAATCTAGTTGAAAACAGACGCACGCTCAGGATAGCACCAGGATGGACAATCAGCACCATTACTTTGGATTTCTCAGTAGAAAGATGACGGGTCAAATCGTTCGTCCATAGATGGACGGCGAGTTTCGAATATTCTGCCAATAAATGAGCGGTCAGCGAAGTTGAACACCGTAGTAGGCCCCCAGAAGCTGTCACCAAACTTTGTCCGGAGTTTAGCATCTTTTAGGCCCAAAAATCGCGAAAACTATGTCCAGAGTTACCATATTTTGGGGCTCCAACTAGGACTATTTTGTCTATTTTTCCACCCTAATGTTGCGTATTTGAGGTCCAATTTCCACGAATTTGCCGGACAAACTTTGGGGGGAGCTTTTGGGGGCCTACCGTAGTAGAAAAATCCAACAAGATTCACGTACTATAGCGTGACATGGTCGGAAGTAGAGACCATCTGAATTTATGGTTCCACCCCTTTTTTGAACTGTAGTCCAAGTATCGAACATCTTTGTGACCGTCCGATCCGACCTGCGAAACATTCGTGTGAGCGGAAGGTTGGTCTGCATTTGATGGGCTCACATTGACTATCCGTACGTCAGCCCCTTCGAGAGATGCTGTTGATTCAAGGAGTGGGAGGAGCGTCCTTGTGAACACGAAAGGGCCCAGATAGCTAGTCGACAGCATCAGAAAACCGATATCACTAAGCGACACGTATCACTAGGCACGAACTTGATCGCCATATTATTCTGAATTCCATCAGCGTTCATCTGAGGGTTTCCAAGGTCGGTTATCCTAGAGACTCGACACGTAAACATATTCGCTATGAGGAGCACCCGTGATTATGGACTAACTGAGCTGCATTGTTAACTAGAAGATTGAACTGTGAGTGTATGGATTGATGATAAGCGCGTATACACAAACTTAGAATATCAAGCTTACTCTCCCAAGAAATGAAACGCTCCGCTGATTCCTTTGCAGTACGAGGATCTTTGAGGTCCAATTCGTGCCTGATGACTTCTCCTAGACCAGGCTCACGCCCTTCCTTTTCTACTTGCTCCAGAGCTTTCCTTGTCGTGTCTTCGTCCGTTACAATCGCAACCTTTCCAGAAAGATTTGGCAGATCCTGTACCGGGTTGAACGTTGTTGAGGGAGCTCCGCCCATGACACTCGAGAACGATATTACACACAAATGATGAGGTGAACGATGGCCGTCTTTGAGGTGACTAGGGCAGTAACCAAATACCATAGTATCACAAAATCACTTTCAGTGCCGAAGCATGGAAACACGACCGTGCTCGGTTGATTTTCCCAAGCCGTTGAGCCAATTGCAGGGACGGGATAGTGATCAAGAGGTGATGCCAACTTGTGGGCAGTTTTGTCGACGATTGCCGGTTCTCAGGATGCTCAACAATATTCCCGTCATTCAAGGAGTATGCAATTCCAGGACTTGTTTTGCCCGCTTTGCATGGTACTTCTGCCATATGTATGGTCCATCCGGTCCTACTCTGCACGTCTGTACACCCCACGCCTACCCTCTCGCTAAAATTAGAACAAGCCCTCTCCCTCCATCCCTTCGTGCTAATATTAGAACACGACGACCCTCCTCCATGCTCGACCAACCATCTCCACTCGCCGAGGTGAGCCTCTCCGTCAAGCATCCCCGACCCCACCTTGACCGACCGTCCTATTCTCCACTTGCTGCGGACGTCTCCGTCAATCCCTTCCTCCTCGCGCTGACTCGAACATGATTCAGACGGCAACATCGTGCCAACGCCGTGCGACAGGGATTGTGGTCACAGCAGGGCAGGGCAGCATGGAACGGAGGCGGGGCATGGCCTACTGAGATTGCGGGCAACGGAGACGGAAGGATTGGCTCGCTTCGTGGATGTGGATGTGGGCGGGGTGTAGGTGCAACGTCTGCAGAGTCATTTAACTCGCCGTGGGTGCGGATCCGCGCTGTCATCTCGTTAGAATAGAAAGGAATGCATAGTATTCTTTCAACACACACCTTCAATCCAATCTCAAATCCTCTATCCAGACGTCGTCGACCCATCCAACCCTTTGCCGCCTTCAAAACTAAAGTTGGCACTCAAAACTATCAAGAGACAACAGGACCTTACCTCGAGTCTAACTATCTCCTTGATCCACTCAGTCGAGCCCAGATATTGTGCCGCAATCCACAGTTGTACTGCCGTCATCGTAATGTCAGAACATAAATGAAAATGACTATAAAGTAGACGTACCTGCAAGCTCAGCTTCAATCCCTAAGCCGTTCAACCTCATTTTAACCCCAATCTAACACCTTGAAAGACAAAAATTGTTAATAGTTGCAACATGAACAGAAAACAGAAACTGCTCACCAACCATAGTAGTTGTCAATGTCCTAAACACCGGTAATCCTTGATGCAGAGTCCGTCGTTTGCCTTGTGCGCGCCATTGTTCTTGAATGATGATCAATGATCAGTCAGCATAAGATATTAGAGAAAGGTGCTTACGCCGCCGCTTCCGAGTCGAGCTCATCTCACTCACTACATGTTACAGCCACAGTACACGCTGAAAATCCAACGTTACCAAGAATCCAACAAGAGAATGACGCGCCCTTACCTTGACTTGTCATCTCCCGCTCGTTCCAGCCACCATATCCCTGCTGTCGTCGTCGACGTATATTTCTTGTATGGCAGTCGAGTCCGCTAATCTGCAACCTGGTCATTGTTGTGAGCATGCGTTAACATCCTGAGTACATACCTTCGATGCCGAAAAGTGCTCTCAAGTCGTCGAGGTAGATGCGAGTCAAAATCTGTTCAGAACACAAGGTAAGCATATAGAAAACGGCGCAAGGATCAAAAGACTTGCCACGGCTCGATGGTGGATCGAGCTCACACTGCAGACGTGACATTGGTCACAGAAAAATCAACGAGCACTTCGGCCCGCTTGCTCTGGCAATTCCCGGCCTTGGCTGCATCTGAGGAATTCAGGCAACGTCGAGAGTAAGGATGAGAGGGAGAGAAGGGAGGACGAGAGAGAGAAGGGAGGAGGGGAGGAAACGAGGGAAGCAGGATGCTGGAGTTCAATCCAACAATCAACCCAGCTTTTATAGCCTTGAAATCCATCTCTGAAACTTCGGGTATAGCAGCTCGAGAATAAGAGAAGAAAAGAATACTTACGGAATGTTCAGAATCACCCGACATCGGTTGTGATTGACAGGTCGGTTTTTGGTGCGGTGAGACGGCGACTTCAAGTTGAAATGTTTTCAAACTGATATTCCATGTTGATGATACCGAAGTTATTTGAGTGTGTCGTTACCTGGGCAATCACGTCAGTCAAGATGCGGAACATGTATTGGGCAAGCAAATACTCGGATGCTTTTGTGCTGATCGGACTTGACAGAATCATGTCGCCAGCTCGCCTTCATTCCATTTCATACAATGCTTGCTTTTCATCCTTGATAAGGTTTTTGGAGGAAATACAAGCATCGTAAGGTCTAGTTTTGTCATATCTAAATAATTTCCAACGTCTCAAGTGAGAATGGCAAGAGGAAGAATAAAGACACTCACGGTTCCAAGTCAAGACATTCTCAGGGTCGCCGATATCATCCTGGTGGTAAGTGTGATCAACACTGAAAATCCTGCGAGCAAAGACGGGACTCAGTCTCAATTTGACCATTAACGATGAGATACTGGCCATTTGTCATTTCCACAACACCTTCTATGGACAGCCAAAGAGAGAAGAACATGTAGAATAGCCGAGACATCGTAACCTGATAATTAGAATCCATCGACGAATGACGGACTTTCGGGAATACCTGAAACGCGGAGGTAAGAGGATTATAGTTCAGTTATTTGTCCTGCGTGGCGCCAAGGTCCCTGCATTCAAACGCACCCGAAATTTGAATGTTACTGAACAGAAAAGTTATTCAACGTACTCGGGCACCGAGGGGAGAAATGTTCTGAAATTCGGGACAAAGTAAACAGCATGACATGACATGTTGATGGTAACATCCTCGAGACGTCCCGTCGACTGGATCGCTTGCCAACGAAATGCCAAAGGTTGCTGTGAATAATGTTCAGTCTGGGCAGTCATTTGGAAGCGTCAGCGAGCATTCAAACTTTGAAGAAATACATTATTAAACTGAAAATGAGTGTAATCATCAAAATCAACGCAGCTCAAGTCTGAAAAACAGTCAAATTTACTTACCATAAATTCAACGACGTCACAAAATGAACCGCAGTCACCGGAAACGGATGGAAATCAGGGCCTGGGTGATGTCATTGAGGTCTTGATGCAGCGATGAAAGGTGAATAGGCGAGCGAACATTGCCAGCGGACTTTGGGTTACTGACAGGGTTGGATACGTTTAACTGTCATAAAACAATGAGGCCTTGAATGACAGAAGAACCTAGAAATTACACCTGGAGACGAGAATACGTGTTCCATGATAAACCCCAATACTAGTTCAAAGTGCCGGAATCCAATACGCGGTGTTCAAGTGGCTCGAGCGGCGTTGAATGGAAGTAAATCAATTTGAAATGTGTCAACAATATCCCGTTCGTTTGAAAGAAGGAAGACTTAAGCGAGGATGAAAGGAATTGAGAAATATGCAGAGTAGGACATTGTGGTGAACGAGTAAACGCCGGCGACTTGATCATTTCTCGACGCGTTGACCACGTGTTCACAAGACTGACTTCCTTCGATTGTATACCCATCATCCATTCATGGATCCCGTGCCTTCCATCCTTTTGGTGATTTAGTCTTCACCCTCTAGACCTCGAGGACGATGTCCAATGTTCAAGAGTTCGGCAGCAAGATAATTTTGATGGAGGATGTCAAATGAACTGCTGATGTCAGGTAAGTGGCGATCCGTATTTGATCCTTCTAGTATCGCTTTGCTGTTACACGTCAGGAATCCGGATTCAAATGAGACTACTCGAAGGACGGCCACTCACCGAGGACAAATAGTACAGCATTCTGGATCCACCGAGACCAGTTATTCCGAGGTGATTTGACAGACACGTTCAATGCCGGTATTTGCAAGTATCCCTTAGGATTTTAGACAGGCTTTCAGGTGGTAGAATGGAAATTGGAACGTGCCCAGGTGAGTCTCCGCTGCTTTTGGGGTGCAGAATATGTAACCAGACTTTAGAAGCAACATTTCAAAGGAGATAATCGGATTTTGGAGAGATGGGTACGCGACTGGACCTGATTTTCGCAAAAATACCTCTATGCACTTTGAAGTACGTGCCGTTTCCTTCACGGGGACGTCTCTCGGGTTTGCACTTTGTGTTCTTACTGTATTATTGCAGAATCAACTTGTATTCATTGAAATAGTCGTGTTACAAGTCTTCTAGCACTCGTAAAACTACTACTATGTTTCTTACAATTCCGAGATCAAGTCCTACATCGATTTCTGGCATTTAAACTCAAACTCGCTCTCGTTTCCTTTGCCTTATCCCATAGACGGCCCCGAATCCCTGCGCTGGTACCTGAAAATCACCTAGTTCAAGAATCACAAGCCCCATCTAAATGAAAACTTGACTTACTGTGGTCACAACCGATCCACTTTGAGACAAGATCTCCGAGTCTCGGACCCCACTCAAGTACCTTCCAACCTCATGCCATTTCGATTTTCGATGCTGATTTCATTTTAGGTGGATATCTTCAAGTATCGGTCAGTCGCAGCATCGTTCTAGATGTATCAATAGCATACCTGTTGTGCAAATCCCGGTAACCTTCCATCAACGGCAGCGGAAGAGTGCCTACCAATCTCCTTCATGGCATCCAGAACCCTGTGAGTTAATCAGATAGAATAGGGACTGTGTCTGTATCCAGACTTACGGCGACTCACAAATAGTTATTCTCGTCCGGGACTACAATTTTAATTTCCATCTTATTTGAAGCGGTGAGTGACTTGACATTCAAATTGGAATAGAAACTTACCATTATTTTAGCGTGGCTACAAAGCGAGGGAGCGAGACGGGCGCGAAGACTCACCGACCCATATGTCATTGCCAGTGGGGGTGGCGCCGCGTCGATCAGGATATCATGCAGACTGCGGAGAAGCTCAGGTCAGTAACCACGTCAACTTCAGATCAATTATCTGACTGACTGTTCATTTAGAGTGGCTCCGAACATACCGATGCTGTGATGGATTTGCACATCGAAGCGATGAAGATCTCCCTGGTGCCGACGTCAACTTGATTTCGAATTCCAAGATCTAGGGAGCTCGACGCGCACCTATGTCCGCACGATCCGCCGGCTGTCGAAATCGCGTCGGGTCCGCCGTATTCGCGCCAAGCCATTGTTTCTTACCAAAGCAAAGACTGCGCTCGATGTCCGGGATCATCCGCTTTGACAGGTGAGTGCGTTGTCTTTGAAAAATAAAATTTGTTGCTCACTGGATGCTTTGGAAGCTCGCTGACCTTTGAAATGAACTTGGTAGGGACTTTGTATGTTGCTGAGAATACGAGGTAGACCACGAGAGATTGGACTGCGAGTAGGAGGACTATCCTAGGTCAATCCCCCGGGATACTTGCAAGTAGAATGAGCGAGCTTACTGTGTTCTCGAAGGCTTCTCCTCCTAATTCTCCGTGAGTGCGTACTTTACTCAACGAGGCTCAATCCACTCATATTCTTCGGCAAAGTATTCTTGAGTTCTCTTCCTGGCCTAATTTCCGCAACCAAAAAATGATACTAGGGTGCGATACTCGTCCAAGATCGAGGTCTTGAAAATGGGGGTGAACGACGCGTCGGGGGATAGTGACCGTTAGCAGGAAGGAAGAAACAAGGTTCGTTGACTTGTTTGCATTTCTTGACATGCGTTCATGACTCTCCACCTAGTTACCTTGACTTGACGTTTGATCAAAAGTCGGAGTAATCCTATATTTCAATCAAATTTCCTAGAAATTTGGCTCCGTAATATCTGAGTGACTGCAAGGTTCTGACGGAATGAAGCACGTACCAATTTGAGTGTAATGAATAAAAGAAGTTTGAGAAACTGAAAATTCTCAAAGATGCAAATGTTTGTGTATCGGCGATAACTTGAAGTTGCGCTCTTGACAGGTGTGCCGCCACCTACAAATCCCATTGTCGTGTTCTCTTGCCCGTGATATTGTTTAACCTTGTTTCTGAGACGTAATGAATTTCTGTTGATAGTCCGTCGACATATTTTCCTTCTTATATTCTTACCTCCATCATCCCCCCAAATCCTGCCTTCCCCTCCCTCCCTCTTTTCAAGTCGGCTCCTCCCAGAAATACTCACATGCTTGCTTCCCAGTCCACTGGCCTTTGACACTCGTCACATTGGTATGTTGAAGTCACCATGGGCGTTGATGTCCATATCGGGGATTGCCAACTTTGATCGACGCGCGGGGGTTCTTTCCTTCCTACCACCACCATTGTACATGCTTCCTCCTTCATTTCATTTACTGCCATGCTCATCATCTCGATTTCAGACTCTTATTGACTTTGCAAGATTTTAGTACGTGTTTCTAGTTTGATATGTCTCGGCTGAATCTCTTTTTCTAGACGCGCCTTTGACCATGCCTCAAGCCCCAAATTTTCGTGACCGACGGCTCACGGCAAGCAAAATGCTACAATGTCTGCAGCGCCATCTCGGTCAACAATTGGAGAAGTCGCGTGGATCTTGTGGAAGGGAGCGCGGAGGGAGCGTAAAGGTGAGAGTTCGTTCACCCAGGTTGGAGAAACTGGCTAACAACAACACCAGTCATGATTGCTCCCATCTTCAAGGCTGTACTTCAACATGCATCTTCCGAGCAATTGGGAGAGGTACTGTAAGTTTCCATCTCTCATCTCTGAAGTTGGGACTCGCACATTGATATCTGCTGTTAGTCACCACCATGAGCAAGTCCCAAGACGACGTATCATCATCTGGCGAGCGGGTAATATCCACCGTAAGGCTGGACTTTGCTTGAATGAAGTGCAGGTCACCGTGGTTGCGGATTTTTGTCCCAAGGCAACGTATCGTCTTCCCGCGAGCTGGGATACACCTCCCGATCATCTCCAACCTACCTCTCAAAGTCTGGGTGACTGTGGCTATATATTTTTGCTGCGAGATGACGTATCGATGTCCGCCGAGCTGCACCGCAGTAAGTGCCATGTTAGGATATGTATGCACGATAATCTGATGGTTTTATTTACCAGGTTCAAATTTTTGGTTGCAGAGCCGTCGGGTTGATCTCTGATTTGCTGTAGGCCATAATATATGGACGTTGCACGGATGAGGATGCCGGTAGGTATTCAAAAAGCAGTTGTTATTCTGAGTATTACTGACATTTTCCGAAAGGTTGTGGATTTTTGGCCCAAGGCAACGTATCGCCGTCCGGCGAGCTGGACCCAGTGCCACGATCATCTCAAGTCTTCTCGATGTCTGGGTCAATGTGGTTGTAGATTCTTGTCCCAAAACAATGTATCGATGTCTGGCGAGCGAAGTCCCGGTAAGCGCCGTGTTAGGATATCTTTGTATAAATACCTGATGATTTCACCTCTCAGATTTGATGCCAAAATTTCTGAACCTCAAGCCTTGCGGAGCTGTCATCAAGGTGCGTGTAATAAGTTGTCGTTGGAGTGATTTCTAATTTGCTGTAGATTAGAAGATGTACGGACCTTGGACCGAAGACGACGATGGTAGGAGTTCAAAAAGTAATTGTTATTCTGAGTATTACTGACATTTTTTCGAAGGATTGCGAATTATTGGCCCAAGGCAACATATCGCCATCCGGGGAGCTGGACCTGGCACCGCGATCATCTAAGTCTTCTGATGCCTGGGTAGTGGATTGTGGTCCGAAAATGATGTATCGACGTCCGGCGAGCGAAGCCCAGGTAAGCGCCTTGTTTAAATATCAATGATTTCAGATTTGAAGCCAAAATTTCCAAACTTCAAGCCTTGCGGAGCTGTCGTCAAGGTACGTGCAGTAAGTTGCCGTTATAATGATTTCTGATTTACCATAGATTAGAAGATGCACCGACCTTGCACCAAAGACGGTGCTGGTAGGAGTTCAAAAAATAATTCTTATTCGGAGTATTACTGACATTTTTCGAACTACTTAGTGTACTTTCAATTTGGTTCTCGGCGTATTTTTGCTCCGAGACGACGTATTTTCATCCCGCGAGCAAGGTTTACTGTCGAGTAAGCGTTCATTTGAGGTTTCTAATTAGAGATCCCACTGACTTTGAAGTAGTATCTGAAGCCATGCGCCGTTTCGAAGGAACCAAAATTCCAGGCAGAAAACCACGCCAAGTCAGACTCAAAGTGCCGTGGATCCGAAAACGGCTGGTAGGTGAAGACGCGAGGGTGGTGGGTTGCGAAGAGCGGATTCTAGTACTGATGGCGGGGTCCTCGTATCGTGAATAGCCATCCTGGGCAAGTGCCAGGATGGGCTATTTTTTTTTATGACCCTGAGAGAGGGGATTGGAGGGTGAGGTTCTGCTAGGACGGTCAGATTACATAATCAGAGGAGCACCACTTACGGGTCGCTCACAAAGATGTGTAGTTGTGAAAATAAATAGCCGTTTATATCTCAGAAATCCATTCCTTGGAGGGTGCATTCGAGGTCCTGACGGGTGGCGCAGATGGCATCACCATGAGGTTGGCAGTGCCCGAATAGGAAGGAGCTCTTTCTCTACTGCCACGACGCGCATACAGGACGCCAGACGACAATGCGGACGACGGCGACTTTGGCGACTTTGGTTGGGGTCAGCCATTCTCAGGGACGACTGGACAATGGCTGGAGCTTATAGATGCGAGTGAGTTTTGGGGATTTCACATGCAAACGTGAGTGCGCGCGACAAGGGGTTTATGGCCAGAGGTGCGGATACGAGAGGAAGCAGCACCCAGCCAGTGCTTCCTTGTTTGTCCTTTTGCTTCCTCGGCAGTATTTGTTTATTGTGCCTGACGTGGCGTAGCCTCCGTGCACGTTTACGGTCAGCTCGCTTCTTTCATTATTCCTTGTGACCTCTCAGAGCTACTATTTCAAGTACAGCCGTAGGTAAAAGAAGAAACGATTCTATGTACTACCTTGTGAAATATCTCGGAGAGAAGGTATCGGGATGCTGTGAGAGCGTTTTTCCCTATTCAGTTAGGCAGATAGTGGCATCGGGCAGTGTAACTTCGGTCGCAATACTTCAGTTTGTACAGCTTGCACTCCGGTGATGATACCGAATGTCCCAGGGTGCCTATATTCACTCTCGGAACGCTGCAATACTGGCAGCACCGGCTGCTTTGGATGCTAACCAACTTCAAAACCGGTCGACAGAATATTGGGGTTTCCCTCACAGGAACACTTTTACAGTTCTAAGTCTGCAAGCCAAAGATCTCATTAGGATCATCGGATGTCTCTTTCTAGCAATTTTGCATAGCATCGATTGGCGGTAATAACTATTTCAGAGCCCCGTCTTATCGGCGCGCGCACCGCTCGCGTCGAGTGGCTAACGAATGGCCCACTGAATTTGCGATGCGTCGTGTTCAAATCTGAAGCTACATGCTAAAGATTACACTTACTATAGCTTATCATTTATTGATTTGACAATTTTGTCGGGCTTCCTACAAAATTGAACTTAGTTCTTTGTACGGCAAGGTAGGTTGGGTTGAGACAGGCATAGAGAGGATGCGGCAAAGACAAATCATACCGATTAGCGGTCCAGGCTGAGGTAAATTAAGCTACTAATTACACACCGACATTTCGTAATAATTCTTCTGTAAAGTCCTTTAGTTGTCGCTGCTTGTTTTCATCTAAAGCCGCAGGCGCTTGCACTACTGCGACATTTGGAGGAAATATATAAGCCCCATGCGATATTTCAGGGTTGTCTCGTGGTGCACACGCTGCAAAGACGGACGTATAGGCTCCCCGAGTCTGGGGATGCATCTTCAGACCTAGCAGCCATATCCAGAAAGGCGGATACGGCAAAGTCTTTAGTGAACGAATAGCGCCATCCTAAACACGCCCAAAGTTAAAAGCCCCGATGCTCAATCTAGTTGAAAACAGACGCACGCTCAGGATAGCACCAGGATGGACAATCAGCACCATTACTTTGGATTTCTCGGTAGAAAGATGACGGGTCAAATCGTTCGTCCATAGATGGATGGCGAGTTTCGAATATTCTGCCAATAAATGAGCGGTCAGCGAAGTTGAACACCGTAGTAGGCCCCCAGAAGCTGTCGCCAAACTTTGTCCGGAGTTTAGCATCTTTTAGGCCCAAAAATCGCGAAAACTATGTCCAGAGTTACCATATTTTGGGGCTCCAACTAGGACTATTTTGTCTATTTTTCCACCCTAATGTTGCGTATTTGAGGTCCAATTTCCACGAATTTGCCGGACAAACTTTGGGGGGAGCTTTTGGGGGCCTACCGTAGTAGAAAAATCCAACGAGATTCACGTACTATAGCGTGACATGGTCGGAAGTAGAGACCATCTGAATTTATGGTTCCACCCCTTTTTTGAACTGTAGTCCAAGTATCGAACATCTTTGTGACCGTCCGATCCGACCTGCGAAACATTCGTGTGAGCGGAAGGTTGGTCTGCATTTGATGGGCTCACATTGACTATCCGTACGTCAGCCCCTTCGAGAGATGCTGTTGATTCAAGGAGCGGGAGGAGCGTCCTTGTGAACACGAAAGGGCCCAGATAGCTAGTCGACAGCATCAGAAAACCGATATCACTAAGCGACACGTATCACTAGGCACGAACTTGATCGCCATATTATTCTGAATTCCATCAACGTTCATCTGAGGGTTTCCAAGGTCGGTTATCCTAGAGAGACACGTAAACATATTCGCTAGGAGGAGCACCTGTGATTATGGACTAACTGAGCTGCATTGTTAACTAGAAGATTGAACTGTGAGTGTATGGATTGATGATAAGCGCGTATACACAAACTTAGAATATCAAGCCTACTCTCCCGAGAAATGAAACGCTCCGCTGATTTCTTCGCATTGCGAGGATCTTTGAGGTCCAGTTCATGCCAGATGACTTCTCCTAGACCAGGCTCACGCCCTTCCTTTTCTAATCGCTCTAGAGCGTTCCTTGTCATGTCTTCGTCCGGAACAGCCATGTATACCTTAAAAGGACGTGACCAGAGCCCAAGCCATCATGAACACGGCCCAGAAAAATCAATGAATGTCTAAATACCTTTGCCCCCATCCTTGACAAATGCTGTAAACTAGCAAACCCTATACCGCTACTACAAACTGTGAGATTGACTAGTTGTTCAGACAGGAAGTATAGCCTACCTAGAACCAGTTACAATTGCAACCTTTCCAGAAAGACTTGGCAGATCCTGCAGCGGGTTGAACGTTGTTGAAGGAGCTGCACCCATGAGACTCGAGAACAATATTACAAACAGATGATGAGGTTAACGATGACCGTCACGGTCGTTGAGGTGAGCAAGGCAGTAACCAGGTCCCGTAATACTGATATCACTATATCACTCTGCCGAGGCACCGAAGTACGTCCGTGATTTTCCCAAGCCGTCGAGCCAATTACAGGTGGGGGGCGGTGATCAAGCGGTGACGCCTATTTATAGCGAACTGGTGAAGTTTTACCGGTGATCCCGGGGTTCTGTTTGTATACACAAGTCTCTTGCCGTTCAAGGAACCTGGACTTCCAGGACCTGGAATGCCCACGTCGCATGGTGCCTTATGTATGGTGTCGGTGCTCTCTAACGCCATGGCTGAACTCACCGCCTGCATCATGTTTCGGTCGTAATCGCACCGGTATCTTAAGAAAAGAAAGAGGTAAGGTACTATACAGTGATAGTATGGCGCTCATTCTCACTTTGCTATTGATACTAGTCGCGCGCTAGTCTCACACGTTTGATCATGAGCGATCAGACCGGTGCGCGTTCACGGCTATGGTATACTGAAGAAAGAGCACTTATAAATGACTCGGAAAGGACCCATGTATTCTGGAACCAATCCTTATTACGCTAACTTCCAAATCATGTCAACAGTACCGACAGAGCAGCCCACTGAACTGCCAGCTTTTGACAACACGTTGGGGGTCCTCTACGTTGGATCTAGTCTCGCTACAGCGTGCGTATCGTTCTTTTCTTCAAATTGTTGCAAGAGCTCTAATACGATTTGGCTAAGTCTTTACGGCGTCATCTGCGTGCAGACATTTTTATATATCACTTCTAACCGGACTCGATCTGACGGCTGGCCCATGAAATTGCTTGTCTTCATTCTTTTGTAAGTTTTACTACTCTGGCCGACTCCCCAGTAGCAGGACTCATCTCAATTGTAGCGTGAATATTTCTATTCCTATCTTGTCGAGCACGCTCTCATCGTGTTCATAACCAGGGACTAGATACCGCACATCAGTGCCTCATGTTGGCAGGAATATATCGTTTCTTGGTCACTGACTATGCCAATCCGGCTGCGCTTGCGGTAGGAGGATCTACTAGTGGCCGAGCGTGAGTGTGTGCGTTTCTTACACCCATATGTACGACTCTCACCAGTAGATGAGTAGGTTGACAACATATGTGAGTTCAGCTGAATTTTTCATACAGTCGTGACTTCATAGTATTTTAATTTTTAACAGGACGAAGGAATTGTTGGAGTAAGTTCTCGTTCTCTTTTCCCTTTCTTCGAGACCGCCTATTGGATTAGGTCTGCTCTATTCTTCTGGTACAGCTGTAAGGAAGCATTCTATCTGGTGAGTGTCAAAATGACAATGTTTTGTAGGTTCTTCTGTTGGCGTATATGGGTTTTCAGTGCCTCGTCGCTGCATCTCCTCGTCCGAGTTGCAATTTTGGCTCTCGGGGTGGGTCCTGCTGTATACGCCTTGCGATTTCCTTATGACCAATCATAGATATCGTTGGCGTTCCTTAACTTTGGTCAGTGGGATAAGACTGCCGTTATGATACTTGGGCTTACGAGCGCTACCTTCCAATGCGCAGTATCATTTATTGGTGAGCATATACATTCATCTCAGCTCAATAGCGCTGATGATACTCCGTAGCTCTATCTATCTTTGGCTACAGGCACCGCCTCTTGACTGTCAACACACCTCAATTTACTGTGGGTCATCTCCTTTCATAATGAAGTCCCGGCTGATGAACAACGCATCAGCTCTCCTGGAAATTTTCAGCTTCGAGCGGGATTGCTTTTGACGTTATCACGACTATGGCGATGAGTAGGCGCTCTTTCTATCTCTATTGGTGTATGGGCATTGATGATTTCATATGACCTTTTTGAAGCTCTAAGTCTTTACCGTTCCCGCTCTGGGATGGAAAGGTACGCAGTTGACCTGGCTTTGTTACTAATATATCACGGAACTAAGCTTCTTATTTTATTACAGGAGTAATCATGTCATCGCTATCCTCATATTGTTTACCGTCAATACGAACCTTGTCACAACGTCAGTTTATTTGGTCGCACCATCTTCACATGTTTGCTAATGAGCTTCTACAACAGACTCCTTTCAATAGGTTCACTCGTTACAGTAAAACCATTCGACCGCATCGGTTCACTCACTTACTAATGAATATTAAATAGTACCTGGTGTTCCCTAATGCGACGATATACGGAGGGATCTCGTTCCTTCTTTCTAAATGTATAGCTCGCCTGTTTGACAGTTCTGCGTATTATTCACTCGTATGTTCGACTTTCTAGCATATCTCAACTCGTTTCTGGCGATGTAAGCCCGATCTTCGCCTACAACTCAATCGAAACTCACGTATCTCTGTTGCCCTAGTCTCAATTCACGAGAATTCCTCCGAGAGAAGATGGATCACCAGTCGCAGCCAGGACAATCATCTATTCCAGATTTTGCAGCCCAAATTGTACGCACGGTTATAACCTCATTATGTATGCGTCGGGCTAACATTTCGCTGGTAGACTACTGATGCCACATCGACCACTGGCGAACGGTTTGAGTTGTCACTTATGGCTGCCGTCGGTAGTTCGACATCCAAAGTGTGAAGGAGGTTTTTAAGATTTTGGGGCAAGGCAGAGCAAGCAGAGAGTTTGTGCTTGCTATAGGTAGTCATCATTGTGATTTATGACACACTAGGCAACAGCGGTGAGGTGAAACCGGAAGGTCTGAAGCTTAAAGCGCGCATCACGAGGTAAGAAATTGATCTGACTGAAAGTAACAACAACTAGACACAACGCTGTCATAATCTTCGTCCCATTCTGCAAGAAAGGTAGGGGCCGATTGCGGTTGCACAAGAGATGTAATGAAGATCGGGAAAAGAGAAGGCGCGAAGACAATCAGAAGAGAAATCATTGCTAAACCCCAATGCTCTGCAAGAGCTCCTCGGTGAACTCCACTAGCTTGCGTTGCCTATCTTCATCCAAAGCGATGGGCACTTGCGGCACCGCAATGTTCGGAAGATAGATATAGGCACCTTGGAATATTTCGGGATCATCGCGCGGCGCGCAAGCTGCAAAGACTGACGCATATGCCCCCGTTGTCTGAGGATGCATGACCAGACCTACTAATCCGATCTAAAATAAAGAATACGGGAGGGAGTAGAGCGGACGGATGGCGCCATCCTGAGAGGTGCTTTATACGTTATCGTCATGCGATGAGGAAGAAGAACGAACAGTTAGTATGATACCAGGCTGCGTGATCATTACCAAGACTTTGGAACCTCGCCCGGAAAGACGCCGTGCCAAGTTATTCGTCCATAGATGCAAGGCGAATTTCGAATATACTTTCGAGATATAAATAGGGTACGCAAACGCTTGAGAACAAGGCGCTTACCATAACGTTGTAAGGATGGCAGTAAATACGATTTAAATGGGTGGTTCCAAGCCTCTTTGGAACCATATTCCAGATATTTCGCATAACGGTATCCATCGGATCCAACCTGTGTAAATAAGTGATTCGAGTTTCCTAAACATAACTAAAAGGCTGATGGATCTGGCTCACGTTGATTATTCGCACGTCGGCTCCGTCTAACGATGCTGTTGATTCAAGAAGTGGAAAGAGGATTTTCGTAAATATATAAGGCCCTAAATAGCTGAGAGCTAGTGTCAGAATCGACGTCGGGTGACCAAGGTCAATAGAAGGTCAATAGAAATGCGAACTTGATCGCCATGCTCTCTTCAATGTCGTCCGCATTCAGCACTTGAACATTTCCAAAGGCAGGTATCCTAGAGCGTACCATAAAACGACTACATGGGTGGATAAAAACAATAATGTCAGACAGTGCTGCGTTATTTACTGAAGTATATATCAGCTGCAGACATTACAACCAGATATTTCGCAGACTCACCCAAGATATCAAGCTTTCTTTCTCGAGAAATGAAACGTTCTGTCGATTCTTTTGCAGAACGAGGATCTGTGAGGTCCAGTTCATGCCAGATGACTTCCCCGAAACCGGTTTCACGCCCTTCTTCGTTGAGTCTGTCAATAGCTTCTTTTGCTCTGGTCTCATTTCGAGCAGCCATATACACCTGAGAAGAAGCGTTAATATTTCGAGTATTTCAACTGCATTCAGTGAGCAATCGCCTTTGCACCCATCCTCGACAAGTACTGCAGCGTGGCAAAGCCTATGTCTCTACTGTTGAGTGCGAGGAACTTAGCCAATTAGCGGTATAAAACGGGAAGATAATCATACCTGGAGCCGGTCACTATGACCACTTTCCCAGCTATGCTAGGAAGGTCTTCCACAGGATTGAAGGTTTTCGATGGAATGCCGCCCATTATGCACTTGGTGAAGATGAAGAATAGAGGTTACCCGGAGACGTAATATTTAGCTACTTCCCGGAGGTCGAGATGATCACCGGGGAACTCTATGCTGCCGATCCGCAGCAGAGACCACTCACATAGGGGACCGAGGATAATAGTCCGCTAAAAGAGAAAAGAGATCGACGAGCTCTTACAACCGACGGCATATTTCCGACAATGTTCATTTGAGGGTTCCCGAGATCGGTTATCCTAGAGAGGCACGTAAACATGTTCACTATGGGGAACAACCGTGGTCATGGACTAACTGAGCTGCATTGTTAACTAGAGGATCGAACTGTGAGCGCATGGATTGATGAGAAGAACGCGTGCACACAGACTTAGGATATCGAATCTGCTCTCGCGAGAAATGAAACGCTCCGCTGATTCCGTCGCACTACGGAGCTATTTGAGGTCCAGTTCATGCCAGATGACTTCTCCTAGACCAGGCTCACTCCCTTCCTTTTCTACTCGCTCCAGAGTTTTCCTTGTCATGTCTTCGTCCGGAACACCCATGTATACCTTAAACAGACAGAACCCAAGCCATCATGCACACGCCCCGGAGAAATCTACGAATGTTAAAATTTCCTTTGCCCCATCCTTGACAAGTGCTGTATACTAGCAAACCCTATGCCGCTACTACAAACTGTGAGATGGACTAGTTGTCCAGACAGGAAGTATAGCCTACCTGGAACCAGTTACAATCGCAACCTTTCCAGAAAGACTTGGCAGATCCTGCACCGGGTTGAACGTTGTTGAGGGAGCTGCGCCCATGAGACTCGAGAACGATATTACAGACAAATGATGAGGTGAACGATGGCCGTCCTTGAGGTGACCAGGGCAGTAACCAGATACCGTAATATCACAAAATCACTTTCAGTGCCGAAGCACGGAAACACGACCGTGCTCGGTTGATTTTCCCAAGCCGTTGAGCCAATTGCGAGGACGGGACGGTGATCAAGAGGTGATGCCTATTTATAGCCAACTTGTGGGCAGTTTGCGGCGTCGGCGATCGCCGGTTCTCAGGATGCCCAACGATCTTCCCGTCATTCAAGGAGTATGCAATTCCGGGACTTGTATTGCCCGCTCTGCGTGGTGCTTCCGCCATATGCATGATGTCGGTACTCTCGAACACCGTGGCCGAACCCAATGCCTGCTTGCATCATGTTTCCTGCTCATGATGGCACTGGTATGATCTTAACAAAAAAAAAAAGAGATATACAGTGATATGACGGCGCCCATTTTCACTTCTCTACCCGACCCAGTTGCGCGCTAGTCTCATACGTTTGATCACAAGCGACCACGTCGGTTCTCCGGGTACCGTTATAGCATACTGAAGAAAAGCACTTATAAATGAAAGGATCTTTCAAAGCCATTCTAGAACCAATCCTTCTTACGCTGACTGCCAAATCATGTCAACAGTACCTACAGGGAAACCCACTGAACTTCCAGCTTTTGACAATACTTTGGGGGTCCTCTACATCGGGTCCAGTCTCGCTACAGCGTGCGTACTTGTTGCTTTCCTCGAATTGTTGCAAGAGCTCTAATGCGATTTGACAAAGACTGTATGGCATCATCTGCGTGCAGACATTTTTGTATATCATTTCTAACCGGACTCGATCTGACGGCTGGCCCATGAGATTGCTCGTCTCTGTCCTTTTGTAAGTTTTACTGTTCTGGACGACTCCCCAGTAGTAGGACTCATCTTAATTGTAGTGTGAATACTTCTATTCTTATCTTGTCGAGTGTGCTCTCACCGTGTTCCTAAATAGGGACTAGACACCGCACAGCAGGGTCTCACGTTGGCAGGAATGTATCGCTTTTTGATTACTGACTATGCCAATCCGGCTGCGCTTGCGGTAGGAGGATCTACTAGTGGCCGAGCGTGAGTGTGTGCGTTTCTTACACCCATATGTACGACTCTCACCAGTAGATGAGTAGGTTGACAACATATGTGAGTTCAGCTGAATTTTTCATACAGTCGTGACTTCATAGTATTTTAATTTTTAACAGGACGAGGGAATTGTTGGAGTAAGTCTTCATTCCCGTTTCTCCCTTCTCCAAGACCGCCTATTGGTTTAGATCTGCGGCATTCTTCTAGTACAGCTGTAAGGTAACATTTTACCGGGTGAGTGTCGAAATGACAATGGTTTGTAGATTCTTCTGTTGGCGTATATGGACTTTCAGTGCCTCTTCACTGCATCTCCACGCCCGAATCGCAATTATCGCAGTCGCGGTGGGTCCTTCGGCCGTGTGCGCCTTGTGACTTTCTCATGACCAATCATAGGTCGCATTGGCGTTCCTTAACTTTGGTCAGTGGGATAAGACGGCCGTTATGTTACTGGGCTTACGAGCTCCATCCTCCAATGCGCAGCATCATCTATTGGTGAGCCTATACATTCATCCCAGCTCAATAGCACTGATGATACTGCTTAGCTCTGTCTATCTTTGGCTACAGGCACCGCTTCTTGACTGTTAACACGCCCGAATTTACGGTGGGTCATCTCCTTTCATGTCAAAGTCCCGGTTGATGAACAACGCATCAGCTCTCCTGGAAACTTTCAGCTTCGAGTGGGATTGCCTTTGACGTCATCACGACTATGGCGATGAGTGGGCGCTCGTTCTCTCTATAATTATACAACCATTGATGACCTCATATGACCTTTTTGAAGCTCTGAGTCTTTACCGTTCCCGCTCTGGCATGAAAAGGTACATGGTTTGACTTGGCTTTGATCCCACTATACCGGAACTAAGTCATCTTTCTTTTGCTACAGGAGTAATCATGTTATCGCCATCCTCATATTGTTTACGGTCAATACGAACCTTGTCACAACGTCAGTTTTTTTTTCATCGCGCCATCTTCACATGTCTGCGACTGAGGTTTTACAACAGATTCCTTTCAATAGGTTCACTCGTTACCGTAAGACCATTTAACCGGATCGGTTCACTCACTTAACGAATCCTCAATAGTACCTGGTACTTCCTAATGCGACGATATACGGAGGAATCACGTTCCTTCTGTCTAAATGTGCAACTCATCCATTTACCAGTTCTGCGTATTATTGACTCGTATGTCCGACCGTCTAGCATATCTCAATTCGTTTCTGGCGATGTGAGTCTGGAGTCTGATCTTCGCTCACAACGTAAGCGAAACTGACATATCTTTGTTGCCTTAGTCTCAATACCCGAGAATACCTTCGGGAGAAGATGGATCACCTCTCACAGCCAGGGCAATCTTCTGTTCCAGATTTCGCAGGACCAAGTGTACGTACAGTTGCTACCTCAATATGTGTGTGTCGGGCTAACATTTCCCTCGCAGACTAGTACTGATGCCGTATCAACCGCTGGCGAGCAGTTTGAGTTGTCACTGATCGCGGCTGTCGGTAGTTCGGCGTTTAAAGTGTGACTAGTTTCTTTCTGGATTTTTGGGCAGGACAGGACGTCGACGTCCAGGGATTTTGCGCCTGGTCATAACTAGTTGTCGTGTCATTTATGTCACCCTAGGCAACGGCTGTGATATAGAATTCCCGAATTCATCACCAATTGATGAAACCGGATGTCCTAAAGTGGAATCGCAAGGTACCAAGCCAGGCTGACTGGAAGTAGCAACAACTCGGCAAGTCACTGCCATGATCATCGTCGTATCCTGCAAAGAACGTAGTGACAGGTTACGGTTCCGCAAAGACGTAAAGAAGGCGCGGGAAAGAGAAGACATGAAGAGGAGCAGGAGAGACGACCTATCGCTAAATCTCAACGCTCCACAAGGACTCCTGGGTGAACTCTAGTGCCTTTCACTGCCTATCCACATCCAAGGCGACGGGCGCTTGTGGCACCGCAATGCTCGGAGGGTAGATATAGGCACCCTGGAATATTTCAAGATTATCGCGCCGCGCGCAACCTGGAGCGGACGGATAGCGCCATCCTAAAAGGTGCTTTATAAGTCATTGTCATGCGATGAGGAAGAAGAACGAACACTTAGTATGATACCAGGCTGGGTAATCGTTACCAAGACTTTGGATCGTTTTTCGGAAAGATGCCGTGACAAGTTATTCGTTCATAGATGCAAGGCGAGTCTCGGGGATTCTGTCAGGATTTTATTAGGGTGCGAAGCGGTTTGAGAACAGGGCACTTATCGTAACATGCCAAGGATGGCAATAAATACCATTTGAATGAGTGGTTCCAAGCCTCTTTAGAATCATATTCCAGATATTTTGCATAGTGGTATGCACCGATCCAACCTTTGTACATAAGTGAATCGGGTTCCCTAAATATAAGAGGCTGGTACATCTGGCTCACTTTAATTATTCCCACATCAGCTAGCCTCCGTCCAGCGATGCTGTTGATTCAAGAAGTGGGAGGAGGGTCTTCGTAAATATGTAAGGCCCTAAATAGCTTAGAGCGAGTGTCGGAATCGAAACCGAGTGACGAAGTAAATAAAAATGCGAACTTGATCGTCATACTCTCTCCAATGTCATCCGCATTCAGCGCTTGAATATTTCCAGAGGCCGGTATCCTAGAGCGTACCATAAAATTACTACCTGGATGAACAAAAATGGTAATCACATACAGTGCCGCGTTATTTACAACCGAAATTTTTGCAGACTCACCCAAGATATCAAGTTTTCTTCTCGAGCAATGAAACGATCTGCCAATTCTTTTGCAGAACGAGGGTCTTTGAGGTCGAGTTCATACCAGATGCCTTCCCCGAGACCAGGTTCACGTCCTTCTTCGTTAAGTCTGTTGACAGCTTATTTCGCTCTGTTCTCATCCCGAGCGGCCATATACACCTGAGAAGTAGTGTTACGATTTCACGTATTTCATATGCGTCTGGTAATCAATTGCCTTT
This sequence comes from Armillaria nabsnona, assembly GCA_030407065.1. Taxonomy (NCBI): domain Eukaryota; kingdom Fungi; phylum Basidiomycota; class Agaricomycetes; order Agaricales; family Physalacriaceae; genus Armillaria; species Armillaria nabsnona. Next base: position 303,736 of record JAUDQA010000036.1, on the reverse strand, counting down.
GCACCCATCCTCGACAAAAGCCGCAATACGGCGAAACCAATGCCTCTGTTGTGGGTGCGAGGAACTCATCCAAGCAGTGGTGTAAAATGGGAAGATAATCGTACCTAGAGCCGATTACTATGACAGCCTTTCCAGAAAGCCTGCTACGATCATGATCGGATTTGGAACGTTGTTGAAGGAGCTGCGCCTACAAGACAATATCACAGACGGATGATCAGGGTACCAAATCCCTGAACATCACATTCACTGTCAGGAGTGATCAGTCGATTAGTACCAATCCATCGATTTTCCCAAGTCTTGTGGTGACAGGTAGTGATCAAGCGTGATGCCTACTATTTAAAGCTAACTTGTTACCGGCATTTGCCGAGTCCATTTACTACTATTTCCTGTCATTCAAGGACCATGGGCTTCCACTATACCGCCTGCAGGCTGTATGTACGGTCTTTACCCTTCAATGCCGTGGCAGAAATCACTGCTTGCGTTATGTTGCCAATGGCGATGGCACCGGTATCTCGTACAGCAGAAGAAAGCGTATACTTATGGCCGTGGGACTTGAACACATGCCACGTTACCATAATGAAAATCTGCGTCTACGTAAGATCTTTGCCTGCCTGCCCTGCTTTAGGTAGGTACTTGTTGGCCTTCGTTGACAAGAGTCGCGACGGACAGTGACAGGAGTGAGGCCCCAGGAGTGCGTGAATCACCGTCATTCTGGCTCAGTTGCGTGCTAATCTCATGTTTGATCACACACATGTCATCCGCCTACCACAGTTAAATACTGAAGAAAAAGTGTTTACAAACAATCACCTCTTCATTCTACCAATCCTTGTACACCGTTAACTTCAAAAACATGTCGTCTGTACCGGCAGGTCAACCTATTGAACTTCCAGCTGTCGACAATACTCTGGGAGCTCTCTACATTGGGTCTAGTCTCGCCACAGTGTGCGTGCTCCTTTTGTCCTCAAATTCTCGCAAGAAATCTAATGGCCTTCGGCCAAGTCTGTACGGTGTCATCTGTGTGCAGACTTTCTTATACGTTACTTCCAACCGAGCTCGATACGACAACTGGGCAATGAAGTTGCTTGTCTTCATTCTTTTGTAAGTCACGCAGTCAGGACTCAACAGCAGCAAGGCTCACCTTAACCGTAGTGTGAGTACTTCTATTCCCATCTCGTTGAGCACACTTGATCATGTTCCTAAATAGGGACTAGACACCACACAGCAGTGCCTCATGCTGGCGGGAATGTATCGTTTCTTGATTACTGACTATGCCAATCCGGATCTGTTTTCGACAGGAGGACCGAATAGCGGCCTAGCGTGAGCATGTCTTTCTTATACTCATATGTGCGGTTCTCACCAATAGATGAGTAGGTTTGTCACCTACGTGAGTTCAAATGACAATTTCAGACCCTCGTGGCTAAGTTAACGCACATTCAACAGGACGAGGCAATTGTTGCAGTAAGTTCTCGTTTTCTCTCTTTTCTTTAACACCGCCTATTGGATTAGATCTGCTCCATTCTTCTGGTACAGCTGTAAGGAAGCATCCTTCTTGGTGAACGTCGAAATGACAATGGTGTGTAGGTTCTTCTGTTGGCGTATATGGACTTTCAGTGCCTCTTCGCTGCACCTCCATATCCGAATCGCAATTATCGCTGTCGTGGTGGGTCCTTCGGCTGTATACGCCTTGTGACTTCCTTACGATCAGTTATAGGTCTCATTGGCGTTCCTTAATTTTGGTTAGTGGGACAAGACTGCTGTCATCTTACTAGGGCTTAGTACGAGACACATTTCAACTCACAGCCTCATATATTTGTACGCCTATTCATTCGTGACCACTTAATAACGCTGATAATGCCCCGTAGGTCTGTCTATCTTTGGTTTCAGAGAGCACTTATTTACCGGCCCGGGTCTTGCACCCGACTTGACTGTGGGTCACTTCATTTGTAACGAAGGTCCGGCTGACAACACATCAGCTCTCATGGAAAATTTCGGGCTCGAGTGGGATTGCCTTTGACGTCATCACGACTATGGCGATGAGTAGGCACCTGTTCTCTCTCTACAATTATATACTAGGCATTGATGATCTCATGTGACCTTTTGAAGCTCTGAGTCTTTACCGTTGGCGATCACTGACGATGAAAAGGTCCGTAGTCGGCTTCACTTACTCCTGCTATATCACGGAACTAATCGATGTCTATTTTGTTACAGGAGTAATCATGTTATTGTTATGCTGATAGTACTCATCGTCAATACGAACCTCATCACGACGTTAGTTTCTTTTCGCGCCATCTTCAGGTATCTGTGACTGAGATTCTACAAAAGACTCCTTTCAATAGGTGCACTCATTACTGTAAGACCATCCGACATCGGTTCACGCACTTGACGGATCCTCTTTAGTACCTGGTGCTCCCTAACGGGACAATATATGGAGGACTCTACCTCCTTCTCTATAAGTGTATATCCCTCTGTTTAACGGTTTTGCGTAACTATTGACTCGTATTCGACCTTGTAGCTTATCTCAATTCGTTTCTGGCGATGTACGTGATTTTCGCTTTCAATTCAAGCTCAGCTTACCACATCTCTGTTGCCCTAGTCTCAATTCCCGAGAATTCCTTCGAGAGAAGATGAATCACCAGCCACAGCCAGGACAACCATCTATTACAGATTTTGTAGCCCAAACTGTACGCACAGTTATAACCTCATTATGTGTGCATCGGGCTGACATTTCGCTGGTAGAATATTGATGCCACATCGACCACTGGCGAACAGTTTGAGTTGTCGCTGATCGCTGTCGTCGGTAGTTCGGCGTCGAAAGTGTGAAGGATGTTTTTAAGATTTTGGGGCAAGGCAGAGCAAGCAGAGAGTTCGTGCTTGCTATAGGTAGTCATCATCGTGATTTATGACACACTAGGCAACGGAGGTGAGGTGAAACCGGAAGGTCTTAAGCTTAAAGTGCGCATCACGAAGTAAGAAATTGGTCTGACTGAAAGTAACAACAACTCGCCAAAACGCTGCCATAATATTCGTCGTATTTTGCAAGAAAGATAGTGACCGATTGCGGTTACACAAAAAATGTAATGAAGATCGGGAGAAGGTGTGAAGAGAATCAGAAGAGAGAAAACATTGTTAAACCCCAATGCTCTGCAAGAACTCCTCAGTGAAGTCTACTAGGTTTCGCTGCCTATCTTCGTCCAAAGCGATGGGTACTTGCGCCACTGCAATGTTAGGAGGGTAGATATATGCAACCTTGAATATTTCGAGATCATCGCGCAGTGCGCAAGCTACAAAGACTGACGTATATGCCCCCGTTGCCTGAGGATGCATGACCAGACCTACTAATCCGATCCAAAGTGAAGGGTACGGGAGGGAGTAGAGCGGACGGATAGCGCCATCCTGAAAGGTGCTTTACAAGTCATTGTCATGCGATGAGGAAGAACGAACACTTAGTATGATACCAGGCTGGGTAATCGTTACCAAGACTTTGGATCGTTTTTCGGAAAGATGCCATGACAAGTTATTCGTCCATAGATGCAAGGCGAGTTTCAAATATACTTTCGAGATATAAATAGGGTACGCAAACGCTTGAGAACAAGGCGCTTACCATAACGTTGTAAGGATGGCAGTAAATACCATTTGAACGGGTGGTTCCAAGCCTCTTTGGAATCGTATTCTAGATATTTGGCATAGCCGTATCTACTGGATCCAACCCGTGAACATAAATGAATCGAGTTTCCTAAATACAACTTACAAGAGGCTGGTGGATCTAGCTCACGTTAACTATTCGCACGTCGGCTCCGTCCAACGATGCTGTTGATTCAAGAAGTGGAAGGAGGTATTTCGTAAGTCTGTAAGGCCCTAAATAGCTGAGAGCTAGTGTCAGAATCGTAGCCGAGTGACAAGGTAAATAAATATGCGAACTTGATCACCATGCTCTCTCCAATGTCATACGCATTCAGCGTTTGAATATTTCCAAAGGCCGATATCCTAGAGCGTACCATAAAATTACTACCTGGGTGGACAAACATGGTAATAACAAACATTTACTGAAGTGTATATCAGCTGCAGACATTACAACCGGATATTTCACGGACGAACCCAGGATATCAAAGTCTTCTTTCTCAAGAAATGAAACGTTCTGCCGATTCCTTAGCAGAACGAGGATCTCTGAGGTCGAGTTCATGCCAGATGACTTCCCCGAGACCGCGTTCACGTCTTTCTTCGTTAAGCCTGTCAATAGCTTCTTTTTCTTTTGCTCTGGTCTCATCTCGAGCAAGTAAATACATCTGAGAAGAAGCGTTGACATTTTGAGTATTTCAACTGCACTCAGTGAGCAATAGCCATTGCACCCATCCTCGACAAGTACGTGGCAAATCCTATGTCTCTACTGTGAGTGCGAGGAACTTAGCCAATTAGTGGTGTGAGACAGGAAGATGATCATACCTGGCGCCGGTCATATAACCACTTTCCCAGCTAGAGTCGGAAGATCCTGTACCGGGTTTTGAACGTTGTTGAAGGAGCTTCGCCCATAAGACAATATCACAGACGGATGATCAGGGGACCAAATCCCATAACATCACATTCAGGAGTGACCAGTCGATTGGTACCAATTCGTTGATTTTCCCAAGTCTTAAGCCAATTGCAGGGGTAGGGTCGTGACAAGCGGTGATCAAGTGTGATGCCTATTTAAAGCTAGCTTGTCGCCGGCAAATGCCGAGTCCGGGGAGATTCTTTTACTATTTCCTGTCGTTCAAGCTCAAGGACCATGGGCTTGCACAGTACCGCCTGTACTTATGCATGGTGTCACCCTTCAATGCCATGACAGGATTCACTGCTTGCGTCATGTCATCAATGACGATGGCACCGGTATCTCGACGCACAACAGAAGAAAGTGTATATGATCGTGGGACTTGAACACATGCCACGTTACCGTAATGAGAATCGGCGTCTAGGTAAGATCTTTGCCTGCCCAGCCCTGCCCCAGGTAGGTACTCATTAGCTGGCCTCCAAAGACAAGTTCGTGACGGACAGTGACGAGAGCGCATGAATCGCTGTCCATCAGGCTCAGTTGCGTGCTAATCTCATGTTTGATCACACGCCTGTCATTCGCCTACCACAATATTGGAATACTGAAGAAAAAGTGCTTACAAACAATCACCTCCGCATTCTACCAATCCTTGTACACCGTTAACTTCAAAATCATGTCATCTGTACCAGCAGGACAATCTACTAAACTTCCAGCTTTGGACAATAGTTTGGGAGCTCTCTACATTGGGTCTAGTCTCCCCACAGTGTGCGTACGCATTTTGTCCTCAAATTCTCGCAAGAAATCTAATGGCATTCGACCAAGTCTGTACGGTGTCATCTGTGTGCAGACTTTCTTACACGTTACTTCCAACCGAACTCGATATGACAGCTGGGCAATGAAGTTGCTTGTCTTCATTCTCTTGTAAGCGACGCAGCCAGGACTTAACAGCAGCAAGGCTCATCTCAATCGTAGTGTGAGCAACTCTATCCCTATTTCCGGGTTGAGCGCACCTGATCATGTTCCTATATAGGGACTAGACACCACACAGCAGTGCCTCATGCTGGCGGGAATGTATCGTTTCTTGATTACTGACTATGCCAATCCGGCCGCGCTTTCGACAGGAGGACCGAGTAGTGGCCTAGCATGAGCATATCTTATGCTCATGTGTGCGATTCTCACCGATAGATGAGTAGGTTGGCCACCTACGTGAGTTCAAATGAAAATTTCGGACCTCGTGGCTTTAACGCGCATTCAACAGGACGACGCGATCGTTGCAGTAAGTTCTCGTTTCTTTTCCCTTTCTTTAAGACTACCTATTGGATTAGATCTGCTCCATTCTTTTGGTACAGCTGTAAGGAAGCGGCATCTTTCTTGGTGAGCGTCGAAATGACAGTGGTTTGTAGGTTCTTCTGTTGGCGTGTATGGACTTTCAGTGCCTCTTCGCTGCATCTTTACATCCGAATCGCAATTATCGCAATCTCGGTAAGTCCTTCTGCTATGTGAGCCTTGTGCCTTCCTTACGATCAATCATAGGTCGCATTAGCGTTCCTTAATTTTGGTTAGTGGGGCGAGACTGCCGTTATCTTAGGCTTATTACGAGCTCCACATATCAACTCGCAGCCTCATATATCTGTACGCCTGCCTATACATTCGTGACAGCTCAATGACACTAATAATACCCCATAGGTCTGTCTATCTTTGGCTTCAGGCACCACTTCTTTGCCGTCAATTCATCCGACTTTACTGTGGGCCATTTCATTTGTTACGGAGGTCCGGCTGATGAACAGCGCGTCAGGTCTCTTGGAAACTTTCCGCTTCGAGTGGGATTGCTTTTGATGTTATAATGACTATAGCGATGAGTGGGCGATCTTTCCCTCCATAGCTATATGGTCGATCACGGTCTCATGTAACTTTTGAAGCTCTGAGTCTTTACCGTTGGCGGTCACTGAGGATGAAAAGGTCCCATAGTCGGCTTTGCTTTGCTCCTGCTATATCACGGAATTAATCTATCTCTGTTTTGTTACAGGAGTAATCATGTCATTGTTATGCTCATCTTACTCACTGTCAATACGAACCTCGTCACGACGTTAGTTTTCTTCGCACTATCTTTCGCCAGCGAGCAGATGAATATTTTCAGTACACAAACGACACAAGTATCAGAAAGAAAAACAAATACGGAAGTCACACGCTATTCGAAGGTCCATACCTAAAAAGAGGACAGCACATTATTTAACTAACAACATAGGCTCATACCGTCGTCACTGTCACTGTCACTATCATCTCTGCCGTGTGTTAGTACGAAACACTTTAACAGCATATAACGACGACACTCACCCCCCCCTCCTGTTCTTCTAAAGGAATGCCAATGCACAGCATACCGGAGCGGACTGTCTTCGCCAACACATACGGCGGGACGTTGCACATGCCAACTTTTCCCAACGTGACGCCGTCCCGATCCTTTTTCCGGTTCACAAGCATGGACGTAACCCCGCTACCGTGAATTGCAAGCACAACTAAGGCGTTGGGTCTATCCGCCACAACGACCTTCACCCTCACCCTGTTATTTAGATCCACTAAACTTCCGTTGGACGGTTGCTGTTTTTGATCGGGGTGGCTCCAATGTGGGACGAGCTGACGATCTCCCCATTCAGCGAGCTTTGCGAGCTTTGGGTCTTGCTTGCCAAGGTCTTGCTGAGGGTCGTAGCCCCAGCGGATGGCATCAAGGAAGATCCATCCATCCCGTTGCAGGTATATCGTTCCGACCGCCATTTCTAAAATGACAAACAGAATGGAGCCGATCCAAATAAGCGCGATGGGAAGGATCGGTCCGTTTTGTTGGATCAAAATGAGACCAATCACCCACACCACGAAGAGGAGGCATATGGACAGCAATTTAAGAACGCGCATGTCCTTGTTATTGTATAACCCAAAGGGATCTCTCTCCAATGAGTCTCGCAGTTTTATAGTCATACTGCCAATAACACATAGCGGAGTCTTGATCCCGACCTCTGACACTCCCACCGGAAACGCGTGTACGATTGGTTCCAGCCTTTCGTTCCCTGCTATAGGTCGGATGGGAGGACCTAGCCAGCCACCTTCTCCCAAGGTGCACACTGCCGCCAAGCTTGCCGCATTGTAGAATCCTTGGTTCAGCTCCAACAACCACGCGAGATCTTTCCACCCATCCTTCCCTTCCAGATCGCGAAGCCGCGCCCGGCGAGGGAGTAACCCATTCAAAGCCTTCCCGAGGAACTTGTGCCTCTCAAATCCCGTCCCGGCAAGGTCTCGAGTGATAGCTTCAACCACGAGCGCGTGAATGGCATTCTGCCAGGGAACCGAGCCAGCATTGGCTGAGTGTTGCATAATAGCGTACAAATGCCAATGGTTGTCGTGTGCGGCATTGGTCTGCATCTTCTCGCGGAAGGCGATAGCAGTCTCCCGGTACGCATGAGTCCTCAGCGAACGCGAGCCGTTCTGCTGTTGCTGTCGTGTAAGGCGGATGACTTCCTTGGCATGTAGGATTTCGCCGATGGTAAAGAGGCGCATTCCCCATAAGCAAGTAATCGACGTATGGTCACAATTCTCCTCATGGCAGAAGACCGCGACTTGGGACGCATTGCGAAAGATATCAGCAAGGCGACCGAGTTCTTCTGATCTATCTGAACTATCATCAGGCTGATCAGCGTCGGACAAGCAGAACTCGTCCAGCCAGATATATTCGGTTCGATTGCCCACGTCATGACTTGCACAATATTCAATGAGGAGCCGCTCAGCAATGCGCTTTCGGTCCTCCAACGAGAATCGGCGTTGCTCTGTTGGAGGCTCAGCGGTGAGACCCGCTTCCTGGAATAGGACATATGCACTCTCCATAGGGTAGCTCAACGCTGTGTATCCCTGGTTCCTGATCTCCTCCGACCAGCAAACTTGCTGCCGCGACATAATCACGTCATCTACGATCTGCACCTTCAGCATCCACCGCGGATTAGAACCTGTGGGCGCATACTCTCCCGCACTGCGATCTGGCGTAGCACTCAATACTGCGTCAGGCGTAGATGTGAGTCCGAGGGCCCAAGGTGAATTGACGTAGCTCCAGATATGCTCATAGACGGCATGTGGGATGAAAATGTAAATGGGAGCGAGGATGACTTGGACGAGGACACGGAGGAACTGGGCGGGAACGTGAAAGGAGTCCGTCCTTCGGCGTGAAAACCAGCATGGAGCCTTGACATTGGGGTCTTCAATGAATAGGCGCCGCAGTCGGATGTGTGAGAGTGTGGTAGAAGTGGTAATGAACGCAGTTTTCGCCTTTATGAACCGGTTGGGCTTGGTAGAATGATCAACTAGCTTCTTCTTCATGGGAGGTATGCTGTCGGTTGAGGGCGATAAGCGTGCTCTTTTAAACTTGGCTTGTGCTGGTAACCAAACATCGGAAAGATAACCAGCATCATGTTCGTCGAATCATACGGCGCTAGCCACCTCCTCGAATGTGCCTTGTGGTGTTATTATGGCTGATGCCTCCCACCATTGAGCAATAGTATCTGCAGCATATGCCGGAGGCTATTCGCCTTTTTTTTGGAACAAAGCCCTGTATTCATCAAAATCAAAATCATAGTCAACTTCAGGTTGAACTACCCAGTAAGTCAAGTTGTATTAGAAGTACTTTTCATTCGCGAGGACAGGAGCAACGGCGTCCGTATTCGTCACAATATTTGGGTGTGCATAATATAAAGCCCACTGAGCGTTGCTATGCTCTGAATCATAACGACGCCAATGAGAATCATCCAGTAAGCGCTTGATTTTTCATCGCAGTGCCTATCAAGACCTCTCTCATCAGAAGCAACGGTCTCACCACTTTGAATCTGTGAGGTGATGAGTGTCGTCTAGCACTTGCGTTCCCCATTCTAGACGATCAGTTTTTGTCAGTTCGTTTTCACTGGTATCCGACGAGTATTCACTTGATTTAATTAGGTCCGTATTGCTCGTAACGCTGCCAGTACCATCGATGGGCTCATCTATCAGTCGGATGTCTACGATCAATTCTTCCATGATGCCAAACTACACTGAACTTGCGGCGCAGGTTATACCCCAGACCAAGACGGGACTTCCATTCCGCCTTCGTTTCGCCTACGGTTATCTGCCCATGCCATTGTACATGGGCTGGGACACCGAGTCGCTCACGGATGCACCCGATAGTACGACTATTCCCCATCTCAAGCTGACTGATATGCTGTCCGGAGCTACCAGAGAGATCCAAGCATCTTGGATGCATGCGTTATACAAGCACACCTCCTCGTGTCATGATGGAGTAACGTTGTTGCATCTCAAGGAGGCAGGCTACTCTTCACAGTTCTCGTGGCAACATGTAGTCATAGTTGCAACACTGACTGTCCAGCTGGGACTTGCGCTGTATGGATTTGTAGGAGACCAGGAGAGGGAGGGGTGGATTATCCTGCTTGGCTTGTTCACTAGGGTTTGGGAAGGTTTGATTGCTTGGGCGTATCCTGCGACCCTTCGTCCTAGGATCGTCAGAACACCGAGGTTTTATGCCTTGCATACCGGCATGACAACAGTCCATATCCTAGTCATTGCTCATGAACCCGCTACGAAGAATAGTCACAGGGCGGAGTACATCAATCTCGAGGATTCAGCCGTGCCCCTTCCGAGAAACAATGCATCCTTGTTGGAATCTTCCTGTAGAGGTGTGTTGAACACCCTTGGTTGGGCCCGAAAGGCTATCATCATCCTATCCCAGTCGACCGGTTTTCTGCTCTCTGTCGTTCTTCTCCTTGGGAGCATTGTCATGGAAGTTTTGTCCAGATTCACCGGCGCACTTCCTGCATATTCAGCTAGCACCCCATTGGAGACAGGGGGAAGTCTACTTGATAAGATAACTGCTGCGTGTCAGGTGACGAGTTGTGTGTCTGTAGGGCTTGTAGAAGCAATGCTTCCTGATCCCGCAGGGGAGCATAGGGACTACAAGTGGATTTCGAGAGTTGTCAAGGATGGTGCGTCTAGTGCAGGTCTTCATCCTACACACCCAGAGGCACAGTCCATTTTGGGAACGGCCTTGAAAAGAAGAACTGCATGGGTAAGCGCTGAGCATTATCTCGAGATCTTGGTCTTTGAATTAATCGACGCTTAGCGAGGAATGGGTGTTTAACTTTGTCTTTGCGACAGCAATTTTCCAGTCCGAGTTAAACGTATCATATTCATCTTCGTACTTGTATTTCTGGTGTATCAGAAAGTTGGCTGGATGTGTCGAACCTGTGGATAAACCGCTATTACAACCCTATGTCCCGCAAAAATTCCTCCGTAAACTCGGCCAGCTGCCGTTGCCTGTCTTCATCCAAAGCCGCCGGTGCTTGCGCTATTGCTACATTCGGAGGGAATATGTAGGCGCCGTGTGTTATGTTGGGGTTATCGCGCGACATGCAAGCTGCAAAAACAGACGTGTACGCTCCCCTAGTCTGAGGATGCAAAAAAAAACCAAGTGACCAAATCCAAAAGGGAGGGTAAGGGAGGGAATTCAGCGAGCGGATAGCGCCGTCCTAAAAATTCATGTATGAGCAATAGTCAAGCAATGGAAGGAAGTACGAACGCTCAGTATGGCACCTGGGTGCGTGATCAGTACCATCACTTTTGATTGTCCTTCGGAAAGACGCCGCGCTAGATCATTCATCCATAGATGTACGGCGAGTTTTGAGTATTCTAGGAGAAGTTCAACTTGCAAATCGGGTGAATAGCGAATTACCTACTGTAACGCTCCAAACTGGGTAGCAAGAACCACCTAAACGGGTGATTCCATGCCTCCTTGGAGCCATAATCCAAGTACTTAACACGGCTATGACCGTCGGATCCGACCTGCATCGAGTAAATGAACAGCCAAACAGGCGAGTTGAAGAAAACTTGCATTGATTATCCGCACATCCGCGCCGGGCAACGATGCCGTTGACTCAAGAAGTGGAAGCAGTGTTCTTGTAAATACGTAGGGCCCTAAGTAGCTGGGAGATAGTGTAAGTAGAGCAGCCGAAGCCAACAAGGTGGATAGAAACACAAACTTGATCGCCATGCTCTCCCCAATGCCATCTGCGTTCATTTCAACCTTTTGAAGGTCGGCTATCCTGGAGCAAACGGGGATCAGTATCTATACTAAGAGATTACAGTGGACACAGACAGTCCTGCGTTGTTGACTAAACGTGTATATTAGTTGAATAAATAGCGACCGAACAGCAGGCGAACTAACCCAAGATATCAAGTCTGCTTTCCCTAGCGACGAAACGCTCTGCGGATTCCTTAGCAGAACGGGGTTCTTTGAGATCGAGTTCATGCCATATGATTTCTCCAAAACCTGGTTCGCGTCCCTCCTTTTCCAGTCGCTCCATAGCTTCTTTCGCTCTAGTTTCGTCTCGAACGGCCATATACACCTGAAACGACGTGTCAGGATCTTCGAAGAATATTATGTGTATTCATAAATGAATCACCTTTGCACCCATTCTTGAAAAGTGCTGGAGGGTAGCGAAGCCTATGCCTCTGCTGTGGAAGTGCGAGCAAGTTAAACAGTGTCTCAAGACCATAAAATAATAAACATATGATACCTGGATCCAGTTACTATCACCACTTTCCCAGCTAGGCTGGGAAGATCCTCCACAGGGTTGAAAGTCGTTGACGGAGCAGCGCCCATGAAGTATAGTCAAGAGCAAGGATCAGGATCCGAAGGATACGTCACTCCCAAAGCTCCTAAGTACTAAGTACCCGAGATCACCGAACGTTGGCACCTGTGGTTGTATACGATTCCCAATTGAGCTTTGTTAACCTGGATCTACACCAAGCTGCGTAGATCTTGCGTAGATCTTATTGTCCCAGTTTGAGCGCATCTTTACCTGTCTACCTTCAGCCTGACAGAAGTCGCACTTGACCGGAGAGATAATTTGAGACGAATGTGCAAGCATGCTATAGGAATTAAAGATACTTTTTGGTCAGTACTTGTAAGCATACTGTCATGATTAAGCACATACCAGGATCGCGCGACATTGACCTGCAGCTCCGCGATTGCAACAAAATATAGCGGAGGCGGAAGTGACGAAGATTGCTGATAGAAGTACGCGTCGATGAAAGGGCTGAGTGGCGAATTTCCAATTTTGTTTTGATGCACGGCAATTTCCTGAGATGCCATTCAAAATCTTCGAACCTATCCTTGCTCTCTATCTTGACATAACAGTGACGGTGCTTCTCATACCGGCACAAGCGAATGAAATGGTCACTATCAATTATATTTCGCCAACCAGAAAATGAACCAAGTATGCAAACAACACTCGTAACACAAAGGGAGTCCATGTGAATAAGTAACAGGGTATCCGAAGGTACGTACACCAAAAACTCGGTAGAAAACCATTGACTCAACAACATAGGTTCAAGAAGATAGGTCATGTTCCGAGAATGATATGGTATCTCTGTTGTGGGTTAGTACAAAGCACCTCGACGTTATAACAAGGCGAGTCTTACCTCTCCTTATTTACTGAGGGAATTTCGATACACAGCGTGCCAGAGCGAATGGTCTGTACCAGCACGTACGACGGGACGTTGCACTTGCCAACCTTACTTACAATGCTACCCAGATTATATGACCGGTTCGCAAGCATGGATGTCACTCCGCTGCCGTGGATTACGAGCGCAATCAAGGCATTAGGCTTGTCCGACACGAAGACCTTCACCATCACCCTACTATTACAAGGTCCCATTGACCCGTTGATCCTCTTCCTCCCCAGGCGGATTCTAGTTCGGGATGAGCTGGCGGTCTCCTCACTCAATAAGCTCTGTGAGTTTTGGGTCTTGGATGCCAAGGCGCTGCTGAGGTCCATATCCCCAGAGGCTGTCGTTGAGGAGTATCCACCCATCACGCTGCAGGTATATCGTTCCGACTACCATTTCTAGCAGGGCGAAAAGGATGGTGCCGAAACTAATAGTCTTGAAATAAAGAAAGACCCTTATCTTGATCCGAACGGCGATTGCAATCAGCTATACCAGGACGAGGAAACACCGAGACAGCCATTACATGTCCTTGTTGGTGTATAACCCAAAGGGATCCCTTTCCAAGGAATCTCGCAATCCTACTATCTGACTTGCTATGACACACATCGGAGTCATGATCCCCATACCATCTGCTATTCCCACTGGAAACGTGTGGACAATAAAATCCTTGGTTCAACTCTAACAACCACGCAAGATCTGTCCAGCCATCTTCTCCTTCAGATCCTCGAGCTGTGCTCGGCGAGGGAGCAACTCATAGGAAATTGTGCTCCTCAGATCCCGTCCCGGCAAGGTCCCGAGTAATAGCTTCAACCACGAGCACATGAATGGCGTTCTGCCAAGAAACTGAGCCGGCATTGGTCGAGTGCTGCATGATAGCATACAGGTGCCAACGATTATCATATGCGGCCTTGGTCTGCGTCTGCTCGTGAAAAGCAGGAGCAGTCTCCCGGTATGCATAGGTCCTCAGTGGGCCGTCTTGTTCTCGCTGTCTAGTGAGGCGAATGATGGCAGCAGCATGTAGGAGTTCGCCGAAAGTGAAAAGTCGAGTGCCCCACTGTATGCATGTGGTGGAAGTATGGTCACAATTCTCTTCATGACAAAAGACAGCGACCTGTGATGCGTTGCGAAAGATATCGGCAAAGACGACCGAGCTCTCGGGATCCTTCTGGGCTGTCGTCAGGCCGACTGGCGTCGAACAAGCAGAATTCGCCCAGCCAGATGTATTCTGTGCGATCTCCAGTGTCGCGAGTCGCAGAACGGTATTCAATGAGGAATCGCTCGACGATGCGTTTTTGGTCCCTCAATGTGAATCGACGATTTTTTGTCCGTGCATGTAGCGTCTGTCTACGAGAGGCTAAGAAGCATCTTGGGATAGGATAGTGTGGCTCTCATGGCAGATGATACGTGAGCCGGCGCATACAAAGGAAGTAAAGACGGTGGCTAACAACTCCCTTTGTGGAGTATATGAGCGGCGGGGGGCGACGACAAGGTACGGGCTTTCAAGTGGGAAGGGCAGGTAACAGCTGTAATGGTGAGCACGATGGCGATCAGCTCGCTACGTGGGGAGATGAAGAGGCCAGTGTCCTAAAATCGGCACCTCAAAACTGCAGATCATGAAATATCTGACTTGAGCGCCAGTTCCGACTGCGAGAACCACACACAACATACATGTTTGGACCGTGCAGATGTCTGTAAGAAAGATTAGTGCCGATGTGCCGGAGCGACATCTAAAAGACAGAGTAAAGAATCGAACAGAAAGTTAACAGGCAGGCTCGGAGGAAGCCCCTCCCGTGCCCGTCACCAAAGCTTGCCGCAGTTACAATACAACCAAACAACAAAGTAGCCAATGAGAGAAGGGGCTTTGAAACGATCGATCGAATCTTAGCGAACGAGTTGTTTACTCTTATCTTCCGCCATCGTTTCTTTTACTAGCCTAAGTCCGCGCATGTTTCTGCAGAAATCGACAAGATGCCCTGCTTGCCGCCAGGGATATACATAATACAGCGCTCAGTCATTGTTTTCCTGGCTACCCCGAATCAGCAATGGCTCGACGTCGATTTAGGAGGATGTTTGTGCAGTGACAGGGAGATAGTGTTACTGGTGGTGCTCACAGCCATTGTCGTCAACTTGGTGAGTTGGTCTATCCCATCGTCTTGCACGCCGTAGCTTATATCCTTCAGCAGAACCCTTTAGCAGAAGAAAGACGCTTATCAAGTTGTACTCATGAGCTATACTCGCAACGACAAGTAGAGCGAGACGGTTCTCACCACAGGTGCCGCTAAGGTGTCATTTTGGTCTGAGTAGAGCTCTCCTGCTGACGCTTCTATGTCGGTCAAGGACGATACAGATTTCAGCCTATTTTACGGGCAAGCAGCACTCATAGGACGATGGTGGATGCTAACGCTCAGCGACCGGTTATCTATTGATGATGTTGATTCTTACGTGGCGTAGGCTACGCTGAGGATGCTCCAGTTCACAAACTGGCCAGTTGTATGTCATATTCATCGTTCTTTGTGTATTGTATTGCGCTCATTCCTTCCTACAGATACTATCAGTTTTCTTAAACCTATTTCCACGATAGATGGTCCGTCTGGGACACCTTTTTTCAACTCACCCTGAAATTTCCATTCACTCTGCCATCTCATTCATCCAATGTTCGGTACATGTCGGCGTCTGCAACATGTCTTTACTATCCCACGCTCGTTCCAGTCCTTCGCAACCGCGTATATAGCGGTCCAAAGCCGTAGGCAAACAGAAAACTAGATTAATTGGCCCCTCTGCTGATACAGCTCAGGTACACAAGCGTAAACTAATCTACCTGAGTAGCTCATTGTAAGTGGATGGCTACTGAAAACCATACTTACAAAAGGATGGATGTCGTAACCACTCGGTTCCAATTAGATCTTTCGTCCTTTAATCCACGCCTCGGTGTGACCCTGCTCACCTCGTTGTCTCTTCCGAGGTATGGTCTGGAATCCTCCGTCAAGCTAACATCAGCAGTTCTCATTGAATTATTGGACTTCTTCATCCTCTCTCCTCCTCCTCCTCCTCCTCCTCCTCTTCCTTTCTCGACTGGCAACTAGTTCCTCGCGATGGGCTCCAATAATGATGAGCCTTCCGAGGTATGGTCTGGAATCCTCCATCAAGCTAACATCGGCAGTTCTCATTGAATCATTGGACTTCTTCGTCCTCTCTCCTCGTCCTCCTCGTCCTCCTCTCCTCCTCGTCCTCTTCCTTTCTCGACTGTCAACTAGTCCCTCGCGGCGGGCTCCAATAATGATGAACCTAGTCTCCTCGTCAGGTATAAAATCCACTGGTGCGTTCTTTCCCTCTACAGCAACGCTATGCCTCAGCCTGAATCGACGAAGTCCCCGGAGCTCCAGTTGCGTTTTTCCGTCTCTTGAGACTGTTCTTCATTTCACCTGCCCAATAGCGACGACAATGTATTGTATCACCTTAGGTGTCATCGCCAGCATGCGAAAAAGTATGTTTCGTTTTTTTAGTAGGTGTCACAACAATGTTCACTGAGTCTTGTTGGGCCTTTCTATAGAAATAGGTGGGATAGTCACTATCACCATCGTTCCCCGCTGAATGCCTTTCCCGGTAGGCTCGCCGATGTTGAGGAGGCGTGGGCCCTCGTTGAACGGTATATAAACGAGTAGGTCCTGTTTATTAGTCATGTCACGACAATGTTCGCTGAGCTGGTCGGCCATTCTGTAGAAAGAGGTACGATAGCTCCTCCTTGGTGCTGCTCTTCGCTGACGACCTTCCCGTTGGATTCGCAGAATTACTGCACTACCTTGATACTTTGCAAGAACCTACGAAGGTGTATGTGTCATTTCCTAGTAGGTGTCACCACAAAGTTTACTTAGTGGTCGGCTGGTCGGCCTTCCCATAGTGATAGGTAAAATAGTCTCTCTCGACCGTCGCTTCCCACTGATTTGCCTTCCCCTTAGGCACCCCGCCGTCAAAAAATTTATTGGCCATTTACAAGAATATGTGCGCAGGTATGTTTGCTTCCTAGGCGTCACAACGATGTCCACTGATTCTTGTCGGTCTTTCTATAGACGGTAAGATAGTCTCTGTTCTCGGACCATCGTCGGTCTTTGCTGAATAGCATTACCTGGCAGGAACCCCGGAAGAAGGGACGGGAACATGTGCGTTTCGTTTCCTCATATCTCCTGACCATGCGTCCTCACCGTTATTCAATTCTCAATTCGACACTGTTTCTCACTGGGTTTTGTGTGTAGGACCACACCAGATAGGTAAGACGTTCGTCTGTCATCGACCCTCATGAACTTACGTGAATGGGACCAACAGCAACAATGCCACCGGGACAGGCTCGTCTCCGAACCTGAACACGACGAAAAGCAAACCCGTGGACATGTATGTGATCGTCTGAATTTTCTCTATCATCCTCTAACAGTGTGCTCTTGTTTGCCTACAGTACGCAAAGCTCTGACACGGTGTTCATAACTTGCAAGCTGGACGAGCAGTGCAAGCGCCGGTTCACTCGCTCTGAATTGTGGGCTCCTGATGTAAAGCGGCATGTTCATGAACACCATAAAGCCAAGATACCCAAATTGGAGAACTACATACGTTGCGTGTGTAACGAGATGATCCAGGGGACCAATTACTCTCGGCACGTGGATATTCACTTCAAGAAGGCGGAGCCGTGCACAGTGTGTGGATGCATGATTGTCCCACGTGGCATGCCAGCGCACCAGAGCACTAAAAATTGTCTGGCGATCAAGGCACAGAAGGAGCGGGAGAAAGGAAGGAAGGAAGTAACGAAGGAAGGAAGAAAGGAAGCAGGAAGGAACTTGAACTAGTCTATTTGTAACTGGGCGGGCGGGAAGGCAATATTATAATCTTTATACAGTCTTGATCATGGCCGCACGCACCCTTACGGGGGAACATATACTGCCTGAGGTCGGTATCTGATTTCATGCCAACACCAAAGCTGATGCTTCTTTCCAGGCATTATTGTCCGACATGTGTTGATATCCGATGTGTCCTTGTCTTACAAGGCGAAGCACAGATTTGCCAGACAACGCTGATCAAGAAAGCTGATGATATCCTGCAGTAGCATGTCCTTGGATCCCGTTTCATCCGAAGTTGTGAACACGAAAGCCAATGGTATTGCCTGACCGTTCCCTTCTACAACTGCAGCATATAACTTGTAGCCCAGTGTGTTTGTTATCCCTGTGGTTTATATCTCAGCAATTATATAGTAGAAGGCATCCGGATAACATGAACACGTTGAGTCCATTGCGAGCTCCTCGATATCCTTTCCCACGTCGCCAAGAACTTCCTTAAATGCGAAAGCGATAGCATGGATTCCAGGGTGTTCCCTTGTGGGAATGACATTTACGGTGACGTCATTAAGGTTTTGGATCACTGACTTGACCTGATCTTCGTCTAGCTTCCAATCGGATTGGTTGACACGCATCCATTCACGGTGGATTTGTTTTTGCTAAGTTCGGTTGCAGGTTCCTTGCGTAAGATGTGATCGTATATCTATCTGTTAGGTGAGGTTGATTTCTGGGAAATCTTGTCATTCATACCTTTGACGGCGGTAGGTTTTTCAGCTCTTCAACTATTTTCCTCTCCGTAGCACCAATTCCAACGTCCACATAGCAGGAAAGGAAAGGAAGATGGTTTTATTAGTAACTTGGCCATCGCATTCAAATAAGTTTCGATGGAAGGTCTCGGTCGGGATAGTGGTAGGTAGAATTTTAGGGAGCTCTAGCTGAATAAATCCGATGTCGGGTCGTAGGTGTCTATGAGGGACTGATAAGTTCAAAGTAATAGACAAAGGATAATAATGTCGTACGCATGAAACGGCTGCCTTAGCAGGGCGTCGATATTAGCTTGACACTACTTTTAGCACGATCCAACCATACGTAATACGCGTAGGATAAAGTACAAATAGTACAAACGCGGAAACAAACAAAAAAGACACTACTTTACTTTCTCCATCTGTCGATTTTCCCTCTCGTCTTTGAAGGCTTTCACAAGTGTCATTGGTTGCCGTATATATCGCCATTAGGCACGGGCATACACTTGAAATTGTGATTCTCTCTGCTGAGAAAGTTACATGCAAAGTTACTAAGAAAGAAACATGGTATGCTTGGTTTCAAGAAAACACGTTGTTCTAAAGTGTGGACGAGTTGGGGAAAGGAAATAAAAAAGAAGGGGGTAGGTGTTTTTGTACGTATCCCGGACGAAAATGCCTTACAGTACAATGTCTACGAAAACGACTAAACAGAAACCCGCAAGGGCTAAAGCAGTATTATCGAGCTGCTGACCCGTTTCCTAGCGCCTGGGACAAGCATCCACAATCCACGGACAAGAGGTGACCGGTAACCTCTGAATTCCAGTCGCATAATTACCCTAGAAACTGTCCCAGAGTATTTTACAACTTGGATCCTTTGACTTGGCCGCTCAATGTTTACGAATCCGAAGGCCCATGGGCGCCTAAAAGAAGATCAGACCACACAGCATCCTTGAAATGACACGGGACTGACTGAATTATTCACATCACTGCATTACCTTGGCTTCTGATGGCGAATTTCCTTCTCTCTGCACCACCACAAGCATCTTCGCCTCTGCGTACCCATCAGCTGAGAAGACTCCTCCCGAATCTGTATCGGAGATATCGCTTTGACGGAGTGAGGTCTGCCCAAACGAGATCATCATGTAGACTTGTACTTTTCCTTCCTCGGGGAATTGTCGTAGAGGTCAAAAGGGACTATGATCGCGGAAGTCATGAAGATCGCTATAGCCCGGAGAGTTCTCTTGCGAATGATGCTTGAGAAACGACAGGAAAGAATAGTCCAGCGACGTATTTGGGACTCAGCCCTGAGGAATGAGCCCGAGTTTTTACCCCGTCATGTTGAGGATGTGAGGATAACGAATGATTAATGGTTCAAATTCACAAGGTGGATGAATTAGAAGTAGCCAAATGGTTTCATTTGACTGTACAAAATAGAACAGTGAGAACTCACCATGAAGCAAAATACCAGCGTACCGGAATACGAAGGACAGTATCTTCCGCACCCACGTCTCTGTTATAAGGCCGTTGCAGCGTTAAGCGAAACGCTTGAAGAAGTAAGCCGCATTTGAGCTCGATGGTGGCGGTGGTCATGACGGGCGACGGTTGCAAGTCGTCACCACTGTCCTCATCTTAATGCTTCCAGTCATGGTGATACAGAGGTGAAGCGTTGGGTTAGGATTCGGCCCTAGGATGTTCGGCCCGCAGCATTGTGACGTTCAAATTAAGCAATCCACACCCAGTCGAGGCCTGGACGGTGGCTCCTTGCAGGCGTCTGCGGTCGTCCAATGGTTGTCGGTCTGTATAAAGTTAAACTGACTTGATCCTGGTGATGTCACTGACGGTAAGTTGTCGTCAAATATTCGAACCCTGGTGATCTCGTACGGATAGTAGTAAATGGGCATACGAAGAGTCACGGTGACGATCCTTAACTGCATCAGCATCAGACATGAATAGTCCTTCAAAGAAGGGTAAAGCACTTACTGTAGACATCGTCCAGAATGGATGCTGCACATGTCGCCGGATCGAAGATTCGAACTAGGAAAAACACCGCAACTCTTCTGAGATCGATACGGAGGATAACACAGTGACGGATAGCAGGATCTGTCCTCTGAGAGAGCTTTTGTGGATGAAGATTCTGTGCTAGTGTCGTTAGAACCTGCAAAATGTTTGGCAAATCAATATAGGTAGGAATAGTACCTAGCACGTACGAGCACCGGTGAAAGACTCGCGCATGTGTTGGCTTTCGATTTTCTCCGCCACTGTCTAGCCCCGAGATCCTGTAAGTGGGAGCAGCGTCAGGCCCCAGTTCTGGCTGTATGTGGTTACTGAGCACGTTATCAAATAGCAGAGGGATTGAATCAAGGAAAGCGAAAGACAGGTTGACAAGCCTCTGAAGCGCGAAGCAGGATACTGAATGTGCATCGATGCATGAATACGAGGTGCTGCAGATATAATTAAGCCTGCAAACAGATATGAAGGAAGGAGCCGGTGACAGCCGAACAGCGTACAATGAGCCCGAACGGGCCGGTGGGCCGACCTACATGTAATTATTTAAAATGCACCACCATCGAGACCTTCGCCCTTTGCCACCGTGCGCAGGCAACAACACCAACACTAACACCAGGGTCCAGGTTGTACATACACGCCGTCACTCCCTCCCTCCATAGGCGTGTATCGTCCGTCTGTCTACGAGAGACTAGGCCATACCCAAACTTCCAAGAGACTATACTAGACTATACTATGATCGAGCGATCTTTGTCTCCCACGGTGAGGCGACCGAAATTTCTACAGGATTACTCGTGCTATTCGCGGCTAGTTGGCATATTTCTATAGCCTGTATCTGGTCCTCCTCCTCCTCCGGCGAGATTGATGTAAACTCATAAGATGCGTTAGGACCTGGCCTATGCGTTATACTAAATATAATAGGAACTGATCCGAAGTAACGCAGGGCTGTTTTCTCAGGGTCCCTCTGATCAAACGCGAAGGCCTCCGCTCCTCCTCCTCCCTCCTCCTCCCTCCTCCTCCTCCCCCTCCTTTCCTCCTCCCTCCCTCCTCCTCCCTCCTCCTCTTCCTCCTCCTCCTCCTCCTCCTCCTCCTCCTCCTCTTCCCGACTTCCTCCTTCTTCTTGATGGATTGCCTCTATGCTGAAAGATGTATGCCGGCCATCCCTTTCGGCAGTCGATTCGGTATATAATCAGATAATATTGCATCCTGGAAAGCTTAGGCGACGCTCTTCTCATGCAATCCGAACGCTCAACCACTAGTTTCCATTCCTCCAAGTCCGACATAACATGGATATCTTCACTGGCATCCTGTATTGCCGATAATCCGGTAATGATCGGGGCGCTCGCATCTCTTGTTGTCCTGGGCACTATTGCCTATCGCTTCTCTCCGCCCTTATCTCCTCGGACCCAGCTTGCGCAGCTGAAGAACTTGCTTGATGAAGTGATTGATCCCGATGACAAGTCCGGCTGTGGCCTACCTGTTTATGACCCCCATTACACGCACGATTCTTTGAAAAGGTTCGTTCCTTGGTTAGCTGTACTGTAAGTTTGCTGACGCAGTTTTAGGATACAAATCAATACTTGCCAACTTGAAAGACGTCTTCTTTCCGTCTCTGTGGAAAAGGTTTCATGGGGAGAATACTTGTGCTCGTTGAAGGAGGTGTACGTGCAAGCGCGTGCATGTTGCAATCAGATCAGGGCTATGAAACCCTTTATCGAGGTCAGTCACTTATAGCGCTTTTATCGTCGAATTTCTCTCCCGATGGTTGTAATTCAGATCGCTAACATGGAGGCTCGACAAAAGCGTCTTGAAGACGAACTAGCCAAAGACGAACTGAGCCAGACAATACGTGCAGTTCTGGATGAAACCTGGGTGATAAATGCCCTGGTGCTTCTCTACTTGAGTGAGTCTTTCATTATTTAAATCATGGTGTGACAGCGTCATATATGAAACAGAATTGCGCAGACTTTTCACATATGTATGCATCAGGTCCCCTGGAGGGCAATCATAATTAGCCTTTGATATCGACTCATGCTAAATCTCGAAGGATTGAGCGGTCTTATGACATCATAGAGTAGTAATTTAAAGCAAATTAAATAATTACATATATCCTAATGGTACGTAGGTAGCGTGCACGCGTAAAGATATCCAGGTAGCTGTTGATCTGGAACTTTGGAGATTGACGGGACTCAAATCAAGAGGCATGTCGTTGGTCCGCTGAGAGTAGCAGCATGGTCCCTTCTGATATTTATAATGCCAATCTAGAGAGAAGGATTGTAGGCTACATAGAATGAAGTACACTTGATAATACTTTTTACAAAATGACGTATTACTTGTTTCCCAGGCCTCCCGATGCCAATGCCAGTGACAAGAGTCACATTTGTGACTATGCGCGCCTCGACTCGAGTCTTCAAGTTGGGCCCCTTGATCTCTCTTTGCTCTCTCTTCATCACATGCCGCATTGCTAATGCCGCGCAAAAAAAACTAGTTCAAAGAAATTAATCAATGCACCGCCCCAAAGACAAAAGACGGCACATAGATCGAACACAGGCTGTACTTTTGCTACCTCCATTTGCCGTTGGCATCCCTCGAATTTCATTTCGAAGCTTGGACACAGACTGATACCTAATTGCATACTCCTGAAAACACAACTTCCTTGGCGATCCTCGCAGGACTGGTTGCCTCGTCGAAAATTTCGAGTTGTAGTGGCAACGTTGCATCGCCGTACGATATATGGCAGTAATCAGTAGCCTTGGAGCATGTTCACCCCGTCGAAAGCTCTCCGGGCCCTGAAGGCCTGAAGAGCGTTTGCGGCTGCTGATTATGAGTTGCTGTAGGAACAAATTTTCTGACAGCTCGTACGGTTATGCGGCTATGTACCTTCCCTCCAGGAATATCGGAAACGACATGTTTGGCACTCGGCATGATTGTAGTACCGAGGCTCGGATATTTTCCCAGCTCAAACCGCGTTCTTTGATGACATATATTCTGGGTGATGCCTCTGTCGCGTACTAGAAGCAGAATCGCGAAACCTTGCAAGGATGCACTGAAGAGTTGAAAAACGCAGCCCCGCCGGGAGGGCTAGCGCTATCCGGTGGCGACGGGAACACATGGTATGCCCTTCATTGAATTGAATCTACCAATGACATCTGATGGACGAAAGCATTACATACCTTTGCTAAAGGAATTTCAATCGTGAGAAACGAACAGCTCACAGCAAATCGAGACGGGGTTTCGCAAAGGACCGCCGGGGTGTGTATTCTATTCTATCTTGTGCTGTGCTATCGACGGGTATGTGCCAAGGAGCAAAAAAACTATCCTCCTATTGAAATTGGTTACGTAGTAAATTTTCCTCGAATCGAACACATGTTGAATGAAGATGAAGACGCGAGGAGGTTAGCAATTAAGGATTTCAGCGCTTCAGCATCAAACCTTCATGGATTCTGAGGAAAGTGAGAAGTTTTGCTTGCCCCAACCGATTTCATAGACCCTGAAGCTTATTTCGGCGTTTAACCTCGCTCTTGACAGTAACCCGATTTGCTGGATCTATGATGGACTGTTGAACTTTCAGAGCGCTGTCAATGGCGCGATATATGCTGTATTGGACCACCGTTTCTTATATCTGTATCACGACACATTTCTCGCCCTTCCCTCCCCCCAACTTCTGCCTTCAAATGTGCGGCTGCCCTTGGAGGCTCTCGCCGATATACTCCGCACACCCTCAAGTCGCCCCTACCATTGGCCTCGGCAAAGTGTGTTATAACTTGCGGTGCATCTCTGCGATACACTCGACAAGCTCCGAATATACACATCAGTAAGTATTTCTTTTGAGTCATTGGAGTTAACCGGGTCCTTTAGAGCCGAAAGGTCAATGACCTTATGATTGACACGTACCTGCCGACCTTTCGTCCTTTCAGCGGATGTCCTGGAATGAGGCTAACAAATGCTGTCAGCTTCCGCAATAAACACGGTTTTCAATGTTACACACCGTGTATAGGCCCTTACCACCTCCCCCGCCTTCTACCGCACCGGCCGGAACCCTCATATGTAGGAAATTAACCCTTCTTGTCACATCGGATTGTCGATGACAGCCCGTAGAACTCCATCATCCTCCTCATCCTCCTCCGAAGTCCACGTGTATCGCCTCGTACAAACAACACTTGAACATGAGGCTTACATATAAACATTTTCGAGCTCAACAGCTCCTTCTACTTACGACCACCATCCTCCAATGGCATATCCAACAGATCTGCCTGAGCAGTAAGTTATGCTTTTGTTACTTTGTGCTAAGATTGAATTTCTTCCGAAGGTCTTCTGAAGGTCTGTCTCCACAAGGTCACGGTGGAAATTTCGACCAATTCCAGCAACACCAGCCTATACTTGTCTATCGTTCACAAGGAGACAATCTCAACGTGTAAGGCTCACTACCTCGCAGGCTGCTTCTGCTAACCTGCTCTGGTTCAACCAGCAGTTACCATCCTGCAACACAAGGTCGACCATCTTACTACGGTAGTCAAGAGGTGCCGGGACAGAGAGTAGCGTATGCTCCGCCTCCCCCCATCTTTTCTTACTACTAGAACACCTTCCTTTAGCTACGCCGGCCATCCATCGAATCAGTTGGGTTTTCACCTGGTTTGTGGTACTCTATTGCTGACCTGGCTCAATGATCCAGCACCGGTAATGTCGGGCAAGGCGTGAGCAATTTACTAGGCACGTATGAGAGCAATATATCTGCATTCAACGGGTACGCGATTGTCTCTTGCCAACTTTCGTTCTCTCACGAGATGCCTCCTTCAGATCTCTCGCGACTTCACAGTACCAAGGAGGCTTTGGAGGCAACTTGCGACCTGGTCTTGAAGCGTATGGATTCACGACGAACAACTACGTCCCTCCCAGCCAGCCTGCTACACCTCGTATCCTTGGGAACCCTGCATTGCAAGACAGACCACGTAGAGCGACTTTGACAACTGGCAAGGACTTGTGCGACTGTGACCTAGGTTGTCAACTCGAGTACCCCTCTTCCAAAACGCAGCAGCATCTGAACCAGTATCACGGCGACCTGGAACGTGAAGGTACACAGATCATTTGCCCCGTTCACCGAGAGAAGATTACGGAGGACAACTTCGCACGACATATCCGTGAGGTGCACCACAAGGGCGAGGAAGTCCGGTGCCCTCAATGTGGGAAGACTTTCAGCAGGAAGAGCAACTTG
The DNA here is from genome assembly GCA_030407065.1 of Armillaria nabsnona. Lineage (NCBI taxonomy): Eukaryota > Fungi > Basidiomycota > Agaricomycetes > Agaricales > Physalacriaceae > Armillaria > Armillaria nabsnona. The sequence goes on along the minus strand of JAUDQA010000036.1, from coordinate 277,906 downwards.
TCGCGTCACATGAAAACGCACTAGAGTCCTCCTGGCAGTGCAAGATTTGTAGGTGGGCAAAGTTCTCGTTTCGAAAGCGAACGGTGCTGATGTGTAGACAGGATGCTATACGCTTCGTTTTTCTCTAACGACGACTAAATGCATGATCTAGGTTGTATATCTATCATAACGACTGTCATCGTAGCTCTAATTATAATCGTAATTGCGCCGTATTCGTGTTTTTTATCTCTATCAATTCACACTAGTTTCCGTTGTTCCTGACGAAACCTTGCCACAAAACAGAGACGGTCAGTCGCTGTTGTAGAGTACATACATCTAGAACAAAACAAGCAAATTCCTTGTAATGTCGAACGCAGCGGTACCCACAACTCTGCCAACTAACAAAGATCCTTCCCTCCTGGCCATCCCGAAAATTGCACCCTCGTTTTTTCCGTCGTCACGCGAGTCGCTTACTTCAATCATCCGAGGACTCCCAGGACCTCAGCCATGTCCGTCGCGTTTTAAGGCTGTAGGTGCTGTTATCGGCGACGACATCTGCTTGATGGACGTGCAATGCCGTTAACCCCCCCTGAGATTTCCGGCGTAGCGGCGGTACTAGCACTCATAGCCGTGTTAGAAGTCACATATCATGGGTGACATCAGCGACCTTCTTCTTAAGGCGTGTTGTATTGTGCGCTCATACTTGGACATAGACGATAGTTTATGCTCACACTGCTGTTATAAAATTAACATACAGCCCAGTTCCGTCAGGTCCTATGTTGCAAGTAAAATCAGTCAAATCATCGATGTTCACTGTTACTCGTAACAACCAGATCACCTCTAGTCTGCCTCACCTGTCGAGCAAGCTGAGTTTCCCTGAGATTGGCAGGCACCGTGTCGACGGTAATTTATTTTGAAAGAGTGAGCAGGTCAGACCAACAAAATGATGTTAGGCGGCAAGTAGAGAGAGGATCATAGTCAGGTGGAGGGGACTAATTGAAGGTTGACCAGCCCATATACAAGATACGCTGCAAAAGTCGTGTCTTGTCAACTTTGGGCACGATTAATTCTCCTGGTAGTCTCCCGTAGGCAGACTCTCAAATCAAAGACAGCCGAGATTTATTCTGCTGGTGGCCCGTGGGCCATGACAGCTCCGAAGGTTCATGAAGGATAAGGCTGGAGGGATATGCGCAGCGTTGTCAGACGTCTGTTGCTACAGGAAGCTCCAAATGATTCAAGGAAACCGGCAGGCAAAAGAAGGATGGAATTTTGGGGGGAAAGTGAAGCGTTAGTTGCGTGGGAATAAATGCCCAGAACGGCGGGACCTTCGGACCGTTTACGTTCAATGGGTTTTTTTCCCGCCATTCTCCAGTTTTCTCAATCTCTTCTTCAGCCCTTGGCTACACCTCATATTATTCCAACCTTCGTTCAGGCGAGGTTGAGTATATATAGCCCAATCCTGTGCAGTCAATGCTTGTTGCAATTCTTCCTCTTAACGGTGAGTCGAGCCTGTCTCACAGCCTCAGACTCGTGAGGCTGACGAGCTCGAAGGAATCCACTCAAAGTCTTGATAGACAAGGAAATACTTTTGGTGCTCGAAGATTTGCTTGTGGCGGTGAGGACACGGATCAAAGCCCGTTTGATCATGGGTCTGTCCCTGAACCCTCACGTTGTGATCTTTGGGCCCGGCAGCATTCCTGTGTTCTTATCATGAATTCCTCCCACTTGAAATCACTTTACGCTTTTCTTCGTGTCAACAGCGATGGCAAGAGCTCGCTAGAAGAAAACTCAAATGAAATGCCTCCCAGAGAAATAGGTAAATCGTCTTCGCTCCACGATCTCATCATGTTCGCTGATCGGTTCCAATCCAATAGGAAAGGATCTTCCTGGCTCTTCGAAGACCGAAAGTTCTTCAAGCTCTTTGATATTATGCAGTGGGATAATACCCGATGATGTGATCTTTGAAGTCGCAAGGCATGCATCTCCTCACAACGTTCTTCAAATGTGTTTGGCGGTGCGCAGTATCCTCACCCGGTATTCATTTACTCGGAAGATAACACTCTGCGACAGAATCACGCAATGTATAACCTACTCAAGCCTATTCTCTACTCTTCGGTCGACCTAGATTCTACCGAGTCCTGCCGAGCGTCCTTGAAACTATTCTCTCAACGTCCCGATATTACTGTGTGGATACAGGAGCTCACTTTAAGACCCAGCCACGCATCAGGATGGGCGAAGAGCTCAGAAACGAAGATAGACGAGGATTGGGTGTCCTCTGTTTTCGAAGAAATCATATCTGCAGGACATCTTCGTGGTCTTACTTCCTTTCTATGGGACGGAATGGAGAGTCCTAGAGATTTTTTGTGGACGGCACTACGATTCGGGCACGAATCTACTTTGATCTCGTCAATTTCGCACTCACCCTTTCTGTAGCTGTCCGCATCTTCGAACCCTAGGCTCAAGTGTCGGCCCGAGAACACAGGCTGTGAATCCGGACAGCGATGTATGTGTTCTCTCCCTGCTCCGCTATATTGGGATCATGCTCATGAATCGCCAGATATTCAACTTCAAGGATCTCAAAGGCTTCTCCCTTTTTACCCAGCGGTTGCAGCGCTGGACAAGTGAGTCGTCGGTTGTGACCATTCATTAGCAGAACGCCCGACTAACACGTCATACGAGGCTATACCGCACGCCGGAAACTTCCTGTTCGGATGTGGAATATGCTCCATATTCACAGCCCTCGACTACAGACCCTATACGTCGATGGCACTTGTCATCTTTCTCAGCTCTGGGAAGTCCGACCTATGTTAACATGCCGCTGGGATCAGCTCCGAAACTTTGCAGCAGGGAATATATTCCCCGTCGACGTTCCCATTCAGGAAAGCATCGCTATGATGTCAAGTTTTCTAGAGAATCATCCCTCGCTAGAGAACGTCGCAGCTTTGGGGTTCATGTCGTTTTCGCACCAATCGCTGATATCGCTTTCGAAACTTCCCAAATGGAACTCGTACAGAGGCAAGCTACTTCAGTTGAAGAACGTTCCCGTTGAATGTTCGTTGAGGAAAGTTGTATTGACGGTAAGCCTTTCCGCTGATCGGTTGGGGGAATTTAATCATGCGCCATAACAAGGATTGGCTCAGTCCTAGGGTCAATTTTAATGATATACCAATTCTTGCTTCGATCACCTGTCTTTCCATTTGCGTCAACTTTGTGGATAAGGGTGAAGGAGAGTTAACTTTTTTCAGGCGACTTTTCAGCACTTGTCGGAAGCTACAGCACTTGGACATTTCCTGCACATCGCCGGTGCTACTCGTGCGTTCCTCCAGCATAACTTCATTGGTAGCCATTCTTACCTTTCTGCTCAGACTATGTTCCTCGGTTCCCTCTACATAGCGCGTCAGCTGCGCTCGTTTGTGCTCACCAGGCCTCGGAAAGTGAATGAAGACGATTTTACAAAGGCTGCAATGCGTGCGGCTCGAACGCACCATGGCTTGCGCGAGTTCACATTCAGGGATGTGAATCCTTGGGACCATGTGGACTATCTTAACGGGACATTTAGGACGAAGAGTAGGAGCCTACATTGTTGTACGTGACGAGGTTTCGTTACCATTTGTTCGAGTGCGAGAGGCCGGCGTCAATGCTATGGGTCGACGTTACACGTGTTCATTCAATCGCAATCTTCCGGCGGGTGACGACGGTCCGGTGTATCCTATAGGCTAAAGTTGTCGTTATCGTTTGTCTCTCCTAGATAACTCGTCAATTAGTGGACGCAACTAAGGCACAGCGACTCGTTACATACAGTAACGAGTCCTGCGCAGTGCAAGTTTCTCATCAAGCGTGTTTGCCTTGTGCCACTGGCAGGCTAACTTGTGACTCACGTGAACTAGGTGACCTCATGTGCCGTGATTAGACGCGTAAATTTCAAATCAAATTTTTACCTTGCTACCACTATTTGACCACCATCGCCGCCGGTTGAACAGGCACCAGCTTGACCGTTTGAAACAACTTTTATTGCGAGGAGAAGGTATAAATATTGCGTTTCTCTCCGCCCGCAATCTCACTGTCAGCGTCCTAGATGTCCTGGGCTCAATGTCAAGAATGTGACTGCTCCAACCACCATTTGCCAAAGGGCCACAGAGCCTTCGAGACTGACCGTATTTCTCCGTCGGATCTGGAATCCTTGAAACATTCGAATGACGTGCCTCTCACTGCGCAAGCCGATGCTATTCGAGGAATGATCGCCCAACACAAAGAGGATCTCGATATCCTCGATTTACAGGTCACAAATCTCAAGGATTACAAGCAATACTTGTTGGACCAAGTAACCCGCGTCGAGGGCATAATCGAAGAACTTCATCAGCAGCACGAGAGGGCATGCTCCGCTATCCAGGAGAAGCAGAATATCCTCAGTCCTGTAAGGCGCCTACCCTCAGAAGTTCTGTCAGAAATTTTCTTGCAGACGGTGGACTTTCCCATCCAGCGCGTCCTCCTCATTAAGGAGGAGTCGCCCTATTGGAGTTTTCCCCCCACCCAGAACACTCTGACGTCAATCGAGCTCGTCTCGAAGTATTGGCGAAAATCGGCACTTTCGTTCCCAAAACTGTGGTCTTATGTCAATATCTTGATCACGGAGCAAATTTTCGGGGACGACTCTCATAGGACTATACGCCACATAGCGCAGCAGCTTTGCCGTAGCAAGCTGTGCCCGCTCTCGCTAAGCGTAAGCTGCACCGAGAAGGTACAGTCAAACTTCTCCAATTTCCCGTTGCCCTTGACAACAATCCTCCTTATGGTTGGAAGTCGAACGAAGGAACTACATCTTTCTGTTCCGTCGTCGATGCTTTCGCACTTTGCATCTCTAAATTTGACATTTCCATTACTTGACAAGCTGGTGTTACTATTATGCGATATGCCAGTGTCATGGACCAATTATGGACGCTTTCAGCTTTTCGGCGACACGCCAAAGCTAAGGGTCTTTGAGGTTATTGATGTGACCCATCCCTGTTATTCGTTTACACTCCCGTTCGATCAAATTCGACAGTTCAAAAGCAAACACGTAGCTATCACTACTGCATCTGCCGTTCGCAGTCGGGGACCGTATCCTTCCTCCATCTTGGATTTCCTTAATGCGGCGACAGACTTGGAAACGTGTGCTGTTGAGCTTGAAATGGGCAACAAGGACGCATGGATTGCCCAGCATCGCACTGAAATATATCCCGTTTTATGTCGTCGAATCGATTCTCTAGCTCTATTGTCGTCGTTTTCGAAGGATCACGCCATTGACAATGCGATGAAGCAATTCTTCAATGGACTTATTCTTCCACTCGTCTCTTCGATCAAAGCCACTTGCCTAGTCGGACACCAAGAGAGGGAAGAAGCCGTATTTACGTCCCTTCGACGGCTTCTCGAGCGTTCCAAGCCACCTCTCACCACCCTCCACTTTACACACGGATGCGTACTCCCCGACGACCTCCTCCATACCCTACGCATCATTCCTGCCCTAGAAGACCTACGTCTCTTAGACGTCGGTCCTGGAACAATCACAGACGAGATCCTTGACGATCTAAATGCCAGCAAGGAAAGCTGCGTCGCACCATGTTTACACACGCTTCATCTGAGCGGTGAGCTGGATTTCCCAGCGGGGACGTTCGTTGAAATGGTAGAATCACGCTGGACGTTGGCAGAAAATCGCCGATTACATCGCGTCGATCTCTGTCTGTTCACTGCAAATATGGAGCCTAACGTAGAAGAGATGGCACGTTTAGAGTCGTTGTCTGTGCTAAATCGACACCATGCACAAGGAATGTCGTTCACCTGTAACTTTCGTTTGTTAGTCGATGACCGGGTTCTATGATTTGTTTTTCTATCTACCTCCTTATGTTCAGTTAATATGCCTAGGCTAAACACCAATGCATTCTTCACAGTTATCTCTCGATGCTCAAAGACCTCGAACGGCCTTGACAGAAGGGCCTTCAAAGGTGGAGCGGATACCGTTTTCCGTCCTGTTAACGGCTTGTTGGTCATATGTCCATATGGCCAACATATCTAGGAAGAGGTGCACGTCCAGCTGGACAGGTACACACCATGGACGATAACAAATTCTGCCATCGCTCAGTTGGGAAGCTTGAACAGAAGATACTACAGTATTGGTATATTCTACGTAGATGCCTTTGTCCTCAGTCCATGTTATTTATAACGTCCACATAATCCGTAGCTTGGTGAAATGAAACCAAAATTCAAAATTTCTTTTGCTAGATACCAATCAATGAATACCGCGTCAAAACTGAAACCAGGAGAGCACTTACTCGATGGGTAACGTTGTACAGCTTCTCATCAAGTCCTTCCGTCTTACCACTGATATTGTCAATCCGAGTGTTCTGCGAGTCCAGCTCCTGGCCCATAGCCATACCCAGGGCCTTCAACCTCTTCGTCGCATCACCAATCTCATCGAGGTTATCATCGAGCTCATCCTCCATCTCGTCATCAGACGCAGTGGCCTCGTACTGGTACCGCGATCGTTGGGCTTTACGCTCGCTGAGCTGCTCTGCCGTCTTGAATCGACCACTCCCACTCCTGGCCCCGATGAGCTCCTCGTCATCACCGTCGGACCGGCCGTACGTCTGCGCTCGACCAAGACGGTTCTGGGAGTCACGGACATCCCTCATTGCCTTCTCGCGGTCCAAGCGCTCGTCTTCGTACCGAGCCTGAACTTTGGCTGCCTCGGCGGCACGTTTGGCGTCCTTATTCCAGGTAATGGCTGGTCGGAAGATGGAACGGTTGAGCTTCTTGAGTTCATCCGTTTTGTCACTGGCTCGGGCAGAGTGTCCCTTGGAGACGTCAAGGTGCATCTCGGTGTTTGCCAGTTTCTCTGCAACAAATGGTCCTTGGTACCATATAATAAAGAATCAAAGATAGAACAGACCTGACTGGTCACCGAGCCTTCCCAGAGTACCCCTCGCGACATCCTCAGCCTCCCGGGCTAAGCGCAGGGCATTTCTGGTAGAGTTGACACTCTCCTGCTTTACAAACCTCGTTTGCTGTTTGATGCCTTCAACATCTTCATCGTTCTCTTCCCCTGGAGGAACATCCCTATTTGCTCCTCCGTCAAAGAAACGACCAGATCCTCCTGACTTTGCTGGGTTATAGCCTGAGAATAACTCGTTACGATCCTGGTCCAGTTGAGCATCACCGCGAGAGTAGATGTCGCCAACGCCGTTACCGCGACTGTATTTGTCTCTATAGTCATCCTCTAGAGGTGTATTGTCGCCATTGCTGCGGGTGCTTTTCTCGTACAGATTACCGTCTCGGCTAGGAACGTAGGTGGCAGCATTAGACCGATGGCTTGGCTGAGGAGAGGAGTCCGATTTGCCTGGCTGTCTTTCTGACTCGATAGGCGGGATGAGCGGTTTGTTGTTATTGCGCTTTAACAAAGGCATGGTGGTGAGTGGAAGAGTGTCAGCGGGCTGTGTGATCGAAATCCATCTACGATCAGCACTGCCACATTGCCTTGGTGATCGGGCAAATGGACCGCATCGCTCAGCCTCTAGATCTGGGCACACAAAATCTCCATACATTGGATCGTGGATACTGTATAAGTATAAGAGCTGTCAGATAGTCAATACCCTAAATGGGTCCGAACCCCCACCCTCTAGTCCGCCCAGAACACCTTGCCGTACCGCAGCCAAATAATCACCCAACCGCCGCCCATCCTCATTGGCAAAGTCACCGTACAGCTTATACCGCGAATCGGCAACGATGTTGATGAGTTCCAGCGTTTGCTTTATATTCCTAATGAGAAAAAGCTTAGCGGGCAAAATGGAAGGAAGGAAAGAGGGCACATACTCAGGGAACAATTGCCGTGAATTGAATAACAGATAATGCAGCCGTATAATCAGCTCGGGAATGTATATCTGGCGGATCCGTATGAGATCCTTCGTCCGCTGGTCTGCGTCGGACGGATCGCTTTCCGACACAAGCCACTCAGAAGTTAGCAATTTCATAATGTGAAACTTTGCTTGATTGATCGATGACTGGAAACCAAACCAATGAGTTTTGGTCCGCAAGTTGGCTATCATCATACCTTGTAATCCTCTAGCCAATCATTTCTGGTCTCCTTACTCATCTGTAACACCTCCATAGCTTGGATCTCGACGACCCTCTCCAGCGCCTCCCATATCACAAAGAACTGCCGGTAGTACAGGTATTCCGTGGCCTGTGCCTCTGGTTCACTGATAGATGCCAAGTCTAAGGGCAACATTCCAAGGAGCTGTTGCGCGACTTGTACTCTTCCGGACCCTACACAAAGATTTAGAATTGTGAAGACCGGCAATAAGATGAACGCACCCAAGAAATAACGTAGAATCACATTCGCTTGCTCCAGAGCTGTATCATATGTCGATTCCATGAATGTTGTCCACTCAATCGACCGCAGCAATAGCAGCTCTGCATCAGTGGGTGATGTCTGCAAAGTAGCAAGTGAAGGCAGGGATCCCTTTAGAAGAGGTAGAAGCTGCATGAAAGCTCATTAGGAGAAAATCACCAATGTCCAGAAACCTACGAACATCGAAGGCCTTGACGATAGTCTGCTCAGCAGTGGCAACTGCTACTCGATCCACATCGAGTCCATGTTCCCGCGCCCGCGTTAAAGCTTGCCGTCTCTCAGCAAGATCCGCACTCAGCTCTAGCGAGACTAGGAAGACCGCATATCTGTTGATAGCATTCTCTCCCAAAGCACCCGCGTACATCGCAATGAGATCTCTTTGACCAGCGGCCTAAACACAGTCAACTTCAGAGTCACCAATATGCGAACTAGACAAACCTCAAGAACTTGGAGATATGCTTCCAGAATTGTTTGTACAGCAGCAGGCGGAACATTGATTTCAATCATCTGTAAAAAGAGACATAGATGGGCGAAAAATCGGCAAAGTGGTGCATATCTGTTCTTGACATTAAGAATGTGCGAACGAGAAAATGACAAGTATGCTCACTCCGAGGACGATCTCTGGTACAAGCCTTGTTTCAGACCATCAGAGAATGTAGTCAAAAGCACACTCGTCCGATCGAGTATTATAAGCAGCTGAGAATAATGCAAGGGATGGTCCCCATTGGTTCTGGAAAAGCAGACCAGATTCAAGACACGGGAGAAGAAGCAGAAAAGATTTCCTTACCCATCTTCCACGGGCACAGTTCGTAGACCTTCCAACACCTGAAAAACCTCCTTTTGCCACTCTTCCTCCTCCTCTTCCTGCTTGTCTTCAGCAACAAATGTAACACCTTTCTCCACCGCAGTCTTGCCGCCCTCCCAAAAACATCCACCAAGTTTGTTCATCTCCATCGACTCCTTCTCCTCACACATAATACTAACATGGGCCCATAGATAATCCTCCCATGTGCGACACGCTGATTTCAGCACACTGAACGTCTGTGGCGAAGGCGCAAGCGCGGCATAGAGCACCCTTTCGTGTTCCGGCATATTGGTGTTCAAGGCAGCTCGTGTACACGTCGTCTTCCACAACCTGCGGTTTCGATTCCCTATCCACATATCAGGGTCATCTTCGTCAGATTCGTCGCCGGATGTTTCATGTGCTGAGAAAAGAGAGAAGATTAGGAATAAGGGCTCTCCGAACGCAGTGAACTCTTACATAGTAGACGCCACTGAAACAGTCGTGAGCCACGTATACTAGCTGCTCTCCACGGTTGGTGCGCCTTTCGGCATAGCTCGATCGCCTCATCCAGCCGGCCCGCTCGAACAAACGAATACAGCGCTTGAGTGAGATTTTTTTCAAAGTTCTGCGTGACATAAGTCCGCGTGTAAGAAATAAGATCGACTATAACTCACTGCATCATCCGAAGCCAAAGCTCTTCCGTCTCCTCGATTGACAGCATCTGGATCCATTTCCTTGACAAGACCGCTCCTACCCCCAGCAGCCGTTCGGGCGGCTTGAACGACATTATGCTTCGTGAATGTCCAGTACCCAGTGGTGGCTTCAGGATGTTGTGGTGCTGGGGCTGTTTCTTGCAGCCATTCACGTATCACAATGAGTTCAGAGAGGAGTGGCGAAGCATTCATGATAGCTTGGGCGACGGTCGACGTCGGCGTGTAGGGATTTTCGCGCAGCAAATCTCGCGCAGAGTCAAATGGAGGATATTCTGTCTTTCGAGCGCTGTGATCAATCAGATTTAGAGTAAAATTTACAGGGAAAGAGCGCACGGCATGACAGCTTGCAGTAACCCCCACGTATTCTCCTCTAACTGCAAGAGATCCAATGTACTACGAGCTGCTTGGTCGGGGGATTGCTCCTCATACTCTGCTATTCTGTAGTTTTGCGTGAATTCTCAAAACATAGAATGAATCTGGGGAAAGATTACAGGTTTCGACATATTGCTCTTAACTGAGGCGCAAATCCTGTGTCGGGGTCAAGGATGGCAGCCAAGTCGTCTGGCATTGATTGGAAGAGAGATAAAACATCTGCGCAAGCTTCATAGGCATTATCGGCCATTGGAATGGAAATACTGTGGAGGTCGGGAACAAGTTTGACACAACAAAAAGTCGCGTTTGTCGCGGCGCACGTGAGCAGACCTATAAATAGTAATTCATCCTTTGCTACTTACTACCACTACTTCTCGGATGTCCGGCTCAGACTGGATTCCTATATCTGACACGTCGGACTGGCCACTAGAATTAACATCCTTGTCTCGACTTCTGGATCCCAAGATCCCTTCGGAGCTTGCCGACGGAACATGCACTTTAACTTCACCAAGATCCTCTCAATTGCTCGATGAAATTGCCACACAGCTCAAGCGCTCACCAGGACTATTCAGCGATGCTCATGGAGACTCGCTGGTCCTGTCAATGTTGAACCTGATCCTGTCAACTGTCGCAGCTCTCCGCGCCATTTCTGATATGTCAACGAACGATATTCCACGTCCAACCACACCGTTCTGGTCGTTGCTGCTCCGGTCACTTGTTACTACCTGTTATGAGAAATCTTACATCCTGCAAGTATCCACCGTCGTGAGGACGAGCCATATTTTTAATAACAATCTACAGGGAAAGTGTGTCGTTTGCTTTACCAAAACCATTGGACTCAAATTGCGCCGTATTGGATGGCCACGCCTCGCTTCTGGTATCCCATCTTGCAGATCAACTTCAGCCGCCGAGAACCGAGGCTGTGAACCAAGCTGCAGATGATCCATCTTCGATAACAGAACGACATGCTGTAGGGTCTAATCACGGGGAGAGCGGCCGCAGTCTTTCAGACGGAGACGAGTCGTTATCTGAGCACTCCGCTGAAAATTCCTCTTACGAGAGTATGGAAACTTCGACACAGCCGACCTCAGCACTGTCGTCGAATGTCCCGGTCGAAGCTCATGTGCTTTCTCATTGGCGACAACCCTATTGCGTCGCCCTCCCATTCCTTTGCATTGCCGATGAAGAGAGCATTATACCACTGGTGAAAAGCACAGTTTATCAGCGGTATACATGGGGAATATCCGAGCCCGTAGTGGGGATGATCATGTCAGAAACTGGATGCACTGGACGCGTGGTGATGAGCTGGACTGACGAGCCAAGTGATTCCGACCATGCTCTGGTGAGTTGCTACTTCTTTGCGACCGGCTACATTCTCTCAAGGGTATCCCCGAAGCCCCGAATAAGGATTGCATACTCCGACGAACGCTGCCCAAACTCTTCTCTGGGAATTTACGATTTGACTGACCCAGTTTCTACTATTCAACTAGCACAATTCATTCTTAGCCTTCGTCAGCACGTAGAAACGATTGTCTCGAAATCGTCCAACCCTACCTTCAGGCGTATTTTATGGCGATCCGATTCGATTCAAATGGATGAAGATCAATCCGGACCGGACGATCAAAAGGAAAGAAGGATCCACATTTGGTTGCGCGGTGTTCCTTCACCTCCTCAGAGTGACTCGTACGTTTTAATCGATAGATGCTGGCTTTAAAATTTGAGTTCCTTTCTTGTACAGGGCGTCTGAATTTATCGATCCTCCCCCCACGTCTGAAACTAAAGAAATGACGAAGCCCTCAAAGTCTAGCAAACAATCGGCGTCTACATCCCAGAGCAGTCTCAAGCCCCCAATCGACACAAAGCAGCGGAATACGTCGCAGTACGTTTCATCGTCCGTCTAGCCGAGCGCTATCACTGAATTTCTTGTAGTGGATCTTCGATCGTGAGCTCGTGAGCTAACAATGGCATTGCCTCTTGATAGTCGTTAAGCCATTCTTACCAGATCTTCCACCCGCGCCAAGGCGGCATCAGTGTCTGTATCCTTTCACTCGTTGCTTTTTATGGTGCCTTAACTTGACATTGTCTATGAAGGATGGCGAAGGTCCCTGAAGCTGGAGTAGCACGCGGCGATCCTTTGAGCATTGGAAGCTTTCTTTACGACCGAAACGCATTCAGCGTCGCTCGTTTATCCCTGACCAACCTTACGGCGGAGGATCTGAGAAATTTTATGGAGGAAGATGGACCCGCGCTTTTGTATCAGGATAACGACGCGATTGTTGCCGCAGAGAACGAAGAGGTCACTGCCATGGCCAGGATCTACGATGATCTGACTGAATATCAGAAGCCATCGTGGGTGAGCCTTACCCAGTTGTCCCTGACGACCGAATTATGACTTAGATCTCCAGGATACTCCGCCATCTGTTGATGCTTCCGTACAACGTAGTCTTGACTTTTTCATGTGCCAGTTGGCGGATATGGATGTGAGTGGGATATCTCGCAAACTTCTGTCAGTATCCTCACCTTTCGTTCTTCGAGTCAAAGTCCACAGAGGTTCAACATCCCACGCTCGATTCCTCCCTCATGGAAATCGTCACTTCGTCACTCTCCTTCCTTTTATGTGTCTCTGTGGGGGGCTTTGCGAAAGGCCTTGCATACAAACCTAATGAAACCGAAGCCAGGTATTGCTGGGACTTTCTTCTCTATATCTCTTTCGTGGTTCCAGGCGAGGTCGTCTCGCAGCGGCTTTTGTATGTGCAAGTTCATCGTCCTTGTTTCTGTCAGTTTACTGTTGTTTAGGTTGGAGAGACTATTGTCACTTCCGAGAAATATCGTCCTTGACTTGGCATCAGATATGGATGATGCTAAGTCGAGGACCGAAGCGCAAGCGAAGACTTTCTTGGAGCTTTGCTCACGAGCCATAACGGAGGCTCATAAACAGTACGGAAGCACAAGCCTTGTTTGGAATCAAGCCCTTGAGTGTGCGAGGGATGCGTCCACGCACCATCAGAGCGTAGAAAGTCTCATGAAGGCTCCCAATCCTGCTGAGGTGATCAAGAAACGTGCCCGGGAAGAGCCCAATACCGCCAAATGCGATTCTTTTCTGGCTTTCCCACTCTCTATCCCTGAATCGGGGAGACGTAGCCGACCAGAACCTCTAGTGCTTGGCTGGGACAATCTGAAGCCACCTTCACCGAACGAGCAGTCCAAAGTCGAGAAGAATCCCCCGAGGGCTGCTAGTACCGAATCGCCCGAGGAGAAGATGCGGCGGATGAAGAGCCCTTTTTTCATCAATGCCTCCGAGACGAAAACCTTCAAGCTCACCCAGGTGGCACTTGAGAAGATTGTCAAGGATCTTCTCGGAAAGCATCTGCTTTCTGTCCTCTTCGGAGAGTACAAGAAGCCCGACGAGGAGGATGGAAAAGCCGTCAACCAGTGCAAGATGTATCTTGTTGGGGGAGTGATGCATCTCAAGAGTCTCGGCATAACCAGGTATCCGGTATTTGGTCTGGCTACTAATGGCACCGTGGGTGCCCTTCTTTGTTGTTGGTATTCCAAAAGATTGGACGTATGTTTTATCTGCATCGAAAATAATGTTTGACTGATGGTTTCTCAGCGTGTCTTCATCATGGAGCGGAACATCCGGCTCTTTGATATCTCATCCCCAATTCAAGCTTACCATTTCATGACATTCCTTCTTCGTTTGCGACGATGGAGCGATGAGCAGCTGAAGAAGCACCAAATTAGGATTTCGGAGGACGCTGGTGCGCTTCTGCCAGATCGCTCCTGGACTCGGAAGGTGCAGAAAGAAGCAACTAAGAAAATCTTGGTGGACACGCCGGGTGAAATTGGCGAGGATGCAGAGATCGTAGGGCAATTTGCAGAGATGACAGTCTAGAAGTTGTCAGATTTTTCTATTCAGTTGCTGTCGAAAATGCTTAGTACTTGTTTTCGTTTTCGTAATATATCCAGCTCTGTCTATGCTTTGAATTTACCTTAAACCTGTTTTCTCAGTACCCTACAGAGTTATCGCCTGTGCGCTTTCTGTTTCGCAGAATTGCGCAAAGATACCGTTTCGGGACATTCGAGGCTTGGTACGAGCACTGCACAAGCGTCGCTGGCCTGAAACTTACCACCTTTGTTTTCATATGACATACCTGCCTCAAATTTCTGCTAAGGCATTGTCCGTCATTGGAAAGAGCTTCAAGGACTCAAAGGACTCGCGGTGCACGTGAGCAGTCCTTAAAATTTAAATAGTAATTCATTATTGCAACTTACTAATACTACGACTACTGCTCGAATGTCCGGCTCAGACTGGGTTCCCATATGATATCTGACGCGTCGGACTGACCACTAGAATTAACTTCCTTGTCTCGGCTTCAAGATCCCAAGATCCCTTTGGAACTTGCCGACGGAACATGTTAACCAATGTGGCACTGCTCTTTCCCATGGTCTGGCGCGAGCCGGGTACGGAGACTCATTGTTACAAGCGTTTCGCCGTCGTAACGAGAAGGACATCTGTCCTTCTCCACGACAATGGCGTGAAGACGTTAATCGCGAAATTAACACGAACTCTCGCAGTTTTCTTCCCTGGAGACAGGCATCATTCGCTCTTCCCGTCGACTTCCCCAACCTGGACGTCTTCAATGCTTAGGCTAATCCGGTCTGCCATAGCAGCTACGAACATCTCACAGATAGAGGCGAGATGTCCATTCCCCATCTCGCTGCGTTTTGCGAAGAAAAGTTCACTGAATGGGGTACACGCTCCATGATCATCAAGCGTTTCCGAGATCTTATATGGGAGGTGGCTGTCATCCGGGTGCTACGTCCGGCAGACCTTGAAGCTAACGACAGGGAAAGAAGCAAACGACGAGCGGCAGGGAACGAAGATCGGAACATTCGTGGGTCCCTGCAGCCATTGCGTACAGAAGCCGTTGAACCTTCCGCAACACTGGTGAACAGGTCTTTAGCCCTCAAGAACAAGAAGGACAATACAGGCCTCAAACAGCGCCGTCGGAATGCATTCGTGAATCAAGGCTCCTTTCAATCCGCACCACGCGTCGTTCTCATTCCTAATACCGACCCACTCATCACAAAAATTGTAGACTGCCATCGACACGTGCCGACAGACCACCTCCTTGAATATCGCGTCGAAGTTTGTCCCATACAGCTTGTTCATCCTGCAAACTCGGGCATACTATTACAAGGAGTCAGGTTTGACGACGGAACGACGTCTTTTAAACCAACGAAAAAGGAGGACGCTGATCCTCATAGTAAAATGCTCATGTGGATACCAGCGAGTATGATGCATCAGGTTCATCCTGGGTTAGTGGAGGATTTCTCCGTGGCTGAGGGGGCCAAGAGTCAGAAGAAAGCAAACAGAGGGAAGGGAAAGGCTAGTCGCGGAACCCAAGAGGAGATGGGTAGTGGAAGGAGAGATACAGCCCCGCAGCCGCGAGACCCACAGCAAACTCGTCGGTCTGCAATGAGTTCCGGTATATCCGTGGCCTCAGATTCCGTCGCCCCGTACGCTGAATCTGAACTCGAGCCGCTCGGCCGGTCCACCCAAGACGACAACGGCGGGGGATTTATTTTCACTTTTCCGAATCCCGATATATCTGAAATTGAAGAGGAACATGCGGCAAGTCGTTAGCCACCTACTATCGACGACGACGTGGTCATTGTGGAAGATCTTGATGACGAGCACTTTGACCGCATATTGAGGAATGTGACGCGGGGTCAGCAATCTGCACATGGCCGGAAGAGAAAATCAACTGTTCCCCTCGAAGTGGGAGACAACAGCTTAGACTCTTTGTTCAGTGATATCAGCAACACAACATCAAGGGGAAGTCGCCACGAAACTATCATGGACGATCTTTTCGACCAAGTAATGATGGTGGGAAGGAAGCCCGTTCAAAAAAGAAGACTGGCGAGGGCAAGGAGTTCGGAAAATAATGTTAGCGTGCAGGCCAAACGGCCGCGCATTGCTTCAAATGTTCGGGCACATCCATTTCCGTCCAGCTCGCAGACCGTCATTGACATAGACGATTACTGAAGTTGTGATTTTGTATATCTTTACAATTATATATCTTGTAGTGTTTTCGCTGATCGTAGCTTTCTGGCCCTTAATATTCAATTCTTCTGGTGACAGTATTCAGGGCAAAGTCGTCGGCGACCACGACGAGAAATCGGTGCATAGAAACCTGGAAAAATATATTTGCAAGGTCAAGTTAACTGCATAAATATAATAAACGGAGAGCCAACCTTGTTGAATGCATATAAACACACCTTCCTATGAGCACTGCCCGCAGACAAAACCAATGTCTACGGGACGTCCTCAGCACAACTTGAACAATGAAGATGGTATGTAGGCGAGTAACCAAGTCGTTTCGGCAATCGGACTGAATTCCCGGAGGACATGCACGATGGGAAGTTCGACAGAGAATAAAGCAGAAAGTTATAAAACTTCATATACATAGGTGAAAAGATAAAAGACCGAATGAGTACTGACTAGAAATTCAATTAGTAACCCTCTTGCAATAATTGTAGAACAACTTCGTCTGTCAAGAACTCGTAATGGCCTCCTTTAACGAAAACGACCCGTGCATCAGGGAGGCATCACTTTGTGCCCAAATCAGCCCACATTTTTCTATCTTCTTCGGAAATGGCTCCCAATGCTCCTTCAGGCGCAACAACTACCGTTATCGGCACTTTTACTGTCCTCATCCACTGCGCCATCAATTCGATGGAGGACAAGCCTGTCTCGTCTGTGGTCAAATCGTATACAAACTCGGCGTTAGCAGTACGAAATCCTTTGGTATTGCGGATAGCATCCCGTATGGTATCATTCGCGTAGACGCCCTTCCACCCGTCCAAAAGAAGGCTCTTTGTTCGCTGGAGCGCGTCGCGGTTGGAGTCCCGATCCATCAGTCCTGCGATTGTATCCATGTTCATGTCGAGCATGTTCCGAATATTCTCTGGAACCCTCGGGTCAGGGTTCCCTAACCTGTTCGCTGAATATACGAACAATGCTGGAAAGTGATCAAGCATGACAGCCTGAGCAACTTCATCCCCGTTATCCCCAAAGAGTTTCACAAGGGCGACAAGGAGGAAGCTGGAAGAGGAGTAGGGTACAAAGCGGTAGGGACCATGGGGCCTTTCAGCTTTGATCTGCGCAAAATAGAAAGACGCAAGCTCGGACAACGAATTCAAAGGAGTGCCGGGAACGATGGTCAAAGCCCAGACTGCGGTCCTGAATTTATCAGCATAGGATGCATATGTGAAATAGAATCCTACTGCGCCTGGAATATTACACTAAAACGTTAGAGGGTTGTTTCGCATAATAAGAGTTACGGACTGTGGATTACAACTAAGGGTGGTTCGCCAGTACCGTCTCGCAACTTGATTATGTTCCGATCAGAGACATAATTGATTTCGGAATACACTGCTTCGCCGGCCTCGTCGCCCTTGGTAAACTGCTCAGCTGCAGGCGAAATATGTGCAGCCAATACGATTCCGTGGACAAAGGTGCTCATAGCGGCAATGGAAGGAAAATCAAAGACAGTTAAGCGGAAGACCTCTGGTGACGACCACAGGAACTATTTTTGACCTGTAAAGCGCACGAAGAACAGAGTTTCGGATTGACATCGCTGTTAAGCTACAGTTGTGATAAGTAAGCAATTTAGTGCCGAACCGAACCAAAATGACTGCCATACCTCTCACCCCAGCAGCAAATATATCGTCCGAGTCGCCTATTTCCCGCTCCAAGACAGCTGTGACAATGTCCCGTATCATGGTCATGACATTCCTAAGAGACCACAGCTGCGGAATAACAACATCCGAATGTGATACATCGTCGACAGCCTTGTACAAATCTTCTATTTCTTGATCGTATGCTTTTAAGATGGCTTTCCGTCGTAGGGTTCCTTTCGCAGTAAATTCAAAAGGCTTCGGTGGCTTTGCGATAAGAATCATCTTCCGAGATAGATAAATAATCGTGGAATGTTATAAGTACTACGGAAGGCCCACCTCTTTGTAAATTCGAGACAGCTGCGGTGCTTGCTCATTAACTTTCATGATAGTATCCCTGGTAACCTCAAACTCAGCAGTGCCCAGGGGAACGAATACAATGACTAACCAGATCTTTGTCCTGTATTCCAAGAGACGTGTAGTATCGCTTGGGTCAAATGCTTCCTCTGGCGCAGGAAGGATGAGGATGCCTGGTTGAAATTTGGACCGACCAAACATCAAGGCTGCTGCTACACGGTTGTCTGCTGCCAAGCCAGCCTCTGTACTTGCCCTGTTAGTAAAGGATTCATGCATCCCGTTGCTTGCTCACCTATTGGGCCAGGGTTTGTCTATAGAGTGTGATTAGGACCGAGGAATATGAGTCAATGAACCTGGTTCACTTTCTCCTGCAGAAAAAAGACATGAATAAGCCGACGGTATTAAGGACACGAGGAGAAGCTCACCCCTGTGCTATGCATGATTTGGTCATCTGTAAACTAGTATGAGAAGTGCGAGGAATATAACCGAAGGTACCAACTCACCAGCACGCCCACAAATCTCGAACAATTTCCGATTTGAAGGATGTAGTTGCACCAGGTCCTTCGTGTCGAAGGCCCGCACTCCGTCGATTTCAGTGTTGAAGACAGCAGGCGAGTGATGACGACTTTCCTACCGACCATGACACATTCTTAGGTGTGTCATGAAGTACAGTCGACGGTCACCTACTGTGGAGTCGGTAAATATCTTTCTCATCGGTCGGCACGACATCGACGTTGCTCCCCGCCTATGCATGTCACAACAGATGACCAGTGGCGTTTAATTACTTACGGTGATCCACTCCCACCCTCCCATCGGGATACTCTCTGGCAGCAATTGAGACTGGAGCGTGGTAGAGAAAAGATATACACACTAGGCAAGACTGCGGAGACTCCACATTCGGTGCTAGAAACGGAGATAAGTATTTGAAACAGTCATGGAGAACCATACAGCATTATACAGTCCATAGAGACATATGACAAAGATGCATTTTGCAACAAGGGTATCACCGGCATCTTTCTCGAGGGGTCCACCACCGTACATCTGAAAATGCGGTAGTCACAGCTGGTTGACTTCCAAACAATTAGAATAACCTGCAACGGCAGTTGTGGATTTCAGAGCCTCCGTGGCCTTGGGATCATGAGCTCACTCCTATAATCGCCATGTAATGTATTAGCGGTGGGGGCCAACATTTGAAGGGCAATTCATACCACCAGGAATGAGGGCACAGTGACGACTATAGTCGTTTTAGTATTAATTATGCTTGATAGAAAACGTTCAGCGGTTGGAATCAAAGGCGGCTCTACCGGAGGGAAGGACGCGATAATGGCACAAGTCGAGGTCTGACGGAAAAAATCAGCAGCACGAAAAGGTTGGAGCTCAAATAAAGCACAGAAAAGGAGAGTGAAAAGAAACCCATCGAGTCTAAAGATGATATTCATTCCGTCGTTAGAGAATATGAATGATGAGATACTAACGGTACATCGGCATTGCCTGTAATCCAAACACTTCCCCGCAGATGTCCATTTCTCCATAGTCTGTGGAACGTTGAGGCTGGACCGAGATTGAATTGGGATGCCCTTACACGGTCTCGAGGCATTCCGCAATGCATTATGGTGGGTGATATAGATAGGACTAGGAAGACGAGTCGATCCTGAGGAATATAAGACCAGCGCCGTTTGTGATCAGTCGGGGAGAACATGAGGAAGCGGATCGTATTCCCCAGGTTTCACAGAAAAGAGGTCACCGAAATGCCGAGCTGGAATGGTGATAATCTTATCGTTGACGTCAACTTCATAGAGTTGCTGACAGACTATGTCTACAGTGTTTTGTAAGGATGCATCCTGACTGACAATCAGATGCCTGACGCCCGTGGACTTCATGAGATGTACAATAGCAGGAACGGGGTTACGGATTGAAATAGGGAAAGGAATGAACCCGACACGCATCAGGCTAGCTAGTACCGCGAAGTATGTGATCGAATCTGAAAACGAGATTTAGAGGATGAACACCGCAAGGAACCAGACTTATTGATATTGGCTAAGATACCAACGGTGACGGGAGCATCGCCACGAATATACTTCTTGAAATAATGGCCAGCAGTGTGGAAGGCGGCAACCCCTTCCTCCCAAAGGATAGTACGAAATCCACTGTTGTCAGGATCGTTGTAACGAAATAACGGGTGCTTGGGACTGTGAGTTGCATTAGTAGGAGTCAGAGTGAGCGATTATGGTCGATTATGGGATCGATTATGATAACAATTATAAGCCCGATTATGAGCTATAATCACCATGATAATCGCTCTGACTCTGACCGTGTGCTCTGCCACGTCGGATTATTTACAGTTATGTAAAGGCGAGTTGACGTGAGGTTCATAATCGCTGTTCATAATCGTCGCCATAATCGTAGAAGCGCCTCTGGAGTCGCTTCTACGATTATGCTCGATTTTGATTATTCCCACGATTATGGTCTTCATAATCGTTTCCATAATCGATCCATAATCGTCTACTCTGACTACGCCTATTGTAGTCGAATAGTTCCGGGAATGTCAATGAGCCATCGAGAGGGGGAGGTTTAAAGGTCAAAGACGAGACGCCTTGAGGGGTTGGTAGCATCATTGTAAGTACAGACCTTATCCGGCACGTCTTCTGCCTTGCGTAGAAGACTCCCAGGTTATTAAGCTTGTCGTCACAATAGGTGCGTGAATCTCGTACTTTCTGTGAAGCACGAGACTGAAGGCAGCCTCATCGGCACTTCACCCATTGCTGGTCCAAAAAGAGTTCACACTAATATAACCATAGAGTATCAGCAAGGGAAAAGCTTCCATAGTTTCCTTACTGGACCCGCAAGCGCGTGTGACCAACGTACACACCAGAGAGAAAGCCTCCATTGATACCGCTATTTTTGTACATCGCTGAAGTACTGATTGGAGCCTTCGGTCTTATTGCGAGCGCAGCGAGTAGAATTGGCTAACATGTGAGATATCAGTCCGGTGCGGTGTGCCAAACAACTGCAAACTGTACGTTCCCCGATAACTTTTCTTCGCATCGTCTTCGCCATCTCTGGCTCATATCTCTTTCCTTTTCGTATCGCTTTGAGGCTCGATGATGTTGTTTTTACGCGTATAAAGAGTGTTTATGTCGCTTCTCGACGGGTGAAAGTGGGTACATTATCGGATTTACCGGAGGTACCGCCTACACCCAAAAGTTTAGTATACAACTATACATCTTGTGCTTGTCTGCGCTCGCAAAATGTTCGGCCGTCTTTGATTTGAGAGTCTGCCTACGGGAGACTACAATTTCATGAAGAAGCCTGGATCCAATAAACGGTACAAGTTACTACTAGGGTCGGCCAATCCGACGGTTCGTACATGAGCCTTTCCATCCCCACCATTTCAGAAGAATAAGTAGACATTCGAGGCAGGTATATTGTATTAAAGTACAAGCCGCAATTCCAAGGTAGTAAATGTAGGCAATTTATTGCATGAAGGAGCATGATGGTCACAAACAGATCTTGAAATCAAAGAGGAAGAAG
Organism: Armillaria nabsnona; assembly: GCA_030407065.1. Lineage (NCBI taxonomy): Eukaryota > Fungi > Basidiomycota > Agaricomycetes > Agaricales > Physalacriaceae > Armillaria > Armillaria nabsnona. Next base: position 256,104 of record JAUDQA010000036.1, on the reverse strand, counting down.
ACGAGCGGAAACAACACAACGCAGCAGATGAAGGCACGGATACAACTGCTTCTCCACACCTCACCGGCTCAATGGACCCGGGGGCCGGGGGATGGACGCGAATAACTCGCAATAAGCAAAGCTTGCTCGTTCGTTATCATGCTTAGTAGTAGACGCGGCAGGACGATCTGATCGTACGCCAGCGTGTAGGATATGCGTAGGAAATCGGACACAATTGGATTTTTTAAAATAAATAAAAAACGGCCAACGACATCTGTGTGCTCCAAGTGTCAAGGCTTCTCTTTCTTCGAGGTATTCACAGGCAGCAGTATGCCAAGCACTGAGAAGAATTCCAAGACACGTTCAAAGCATAGATAGCGGGGGACATATTGCAACAAGGAAAACAAGTACTAAGCATTTTTCGACAGCAACTAAAGTAGAAGAATCCAACAACCTCTATACTTCCATCCCCGCAAGCTGGCCAGCCACGATATCTGCATTCTCGCCATTTTTACTCGTATCAACTTCGTTTCTCTTAGCTGCCTCTTTCTGCGCTTTCCGAGTCCAGGAGCAATCTGCCATAAACGTGCCAGTATTCTTCCAAGTCCTTCGGCTCATTCGCCCGGGAAGTTCAGTGAGGCTGATCACAGGTCACCGCTCAGGCCATGAATATGCTGGACTTGAACCACCAGTTGTAACTGCGACATAGTACAGTGCGGTGTCGGACATACGGCCGCCGCGACTCTTCTGATTAGAAAATATCCAACTCGAAAAAATACATCGACAACATCAAGACCAAATTTCTGTCATTCCTCTTTCCGCTGCGATTTCACAATTTTCACCCCAATCAGAGACCCTCGCTTTTTGACTTCTACCGGTTTCGCCGTCGGCTTCAGTTTTTCTGGAAGTTTCGCCGTCACTGGTATTTCTATGACCCTCACTTTCGTATCAGACATAGGCACGGCCTGCAGAGAACTTTCTGCCGGCTTCGTGGGGAGTGAATTTATCATGGCAGGAGGCTTCGCGGGAAGCGAGGGATGGTGCTGTGTAGCGTGCTCGGCACCTTCCATTTGACGAAGCTTTGCTTCCATCATAGCAATCTTGTCTTGTGTCCTGCGAAGGTAAATGTGTGCTGTCCAACAAGATGGGATGGAAGACATACTTATCCTTATGCCGTCCTTTAATCATGCTCAACGTCGTGGGACGTCCGCTCTCCATCATCGACTTCCGTTTCACCCCCAATACACTGCTCCCACCAGCCTGATCGAGGGGCGCTTGATGAGCGTATGTTACGACAAGTGTGCGGCCGCGAAAGGGTTTGTCATGCGCTGATGCGAGAGCCTTAGCAGCATCCTGGATGTGTAAAATGGTCAGCCTTCTATCTGCTGCTACCCCCGGGTCTTTTGATTCGGAGATGGTAGTAATAGTTGATGGAAAAAGCATGAAAGAAAAAAAAGACCCGGGTCAGAAACAAGGAATCCTAATAACAACAAGGTAACTCACGTTGGCATTCTCGTACTCCACAAATGCATAGCCTCGAGGCTTGCCCTTGTGGGGACCAGCCTTGTGGAAGAGAAAGTCTAGTTTGGAGATTTTGCCAAATTTCGAGAAGGCTTGGAGTAGCGAGTATCTACGCAGCAGCATCAGTGCCAGTGCCGCCTTGAGTTGACGGACCGGCTCACTCGTCGACAGATGGATGCAAGTTTCCAACGTAGATCCTATCCTTGATTATCCTTTCCTTCGCTGGTGTGGCGGTCGTAGTCGACGAGGACGCCTCCAGAGCTGGATAAGAGAGGTGTTCCGAGGCCATACAATCCTAGAGCGGTATCCGAGGGAATATCGTGGACGACGAGGAAGGGCGTAGCCAACGCGTTTCCAGGTGAATGGCCGTTTCGTTGCCAAAAAGACGTAATAAAAAGACTGGCCTTATCTCATAATTGCCTCATAAAATTCCCTATTTTGGAGATAATCTAGAAAATTTCGTGGGAATATTGTGGCGCACTGCCACTTGTCGCGGATGCGAGTGTGCGCTGACTCTGCACTTGACCACCATCATCTATTCTTCGGTGTCCCCCTCTTCCACAATTTCTGTGTCGTTGGAGGCCCGATAATCACCACAAACAACATGTTTTCAAGTCCAACTCCCTCACCAGGGACACTCGCGTCGAATACGCTCCGAAAAGCAGGACTTATCGACAGAGACGCCACCATGCGGGATGTCACAGACAAACCAGGAGGCCGAAAGGGTTCCTCCAAGATTCGGTCACATAGAACGCGTGCCATAGAAACCCATTTGGGGCCACGAACGGTAATTGTCACTCTACTCATCTTTTCAGCAGCGCAGGGATGACGCTTTCATTTCCGTCGCTGGACTTTGTAATCTTGCAACTTACGCTCGCTCGCAGTCTTCTCTGGCTACGCGCATGGCACCTTCTTCTTCATCATCATCATTACCCGTGACACCGGCAGCTTTGTCTATCCGTGGCGCATCCTTGAGGCGGGCAGGTGATCGGCGCCGTGCTGGTGCAGTGGCTCCGGGGCTGGTGGCCAATAATCGACGGAACGCAATAGAACCGTGGAAAGAGTTCGTTACGAAACGTTACAATCCCGAATTGCAACTGCTCAACCTTTCAGTACGTTTCGTTCTTTTTTTGCTTGGTGCCACTCATTTCACCTATTTATTCTAGAACATGATCGAAGATGAAGTCGTCAAGAAACACAACTTGACACCCCCAGGTCACGGCGGGTCCGCAAAAGAGGCGGGCGTCATCTTCAAGCTCGCGAAACAGCTCCAGCCCCCAGTACGTTATTCCTACATTTCCTGATTCCGAGTCTCACGCTATGGCTAGGTGATGAAACTTGATCTCAGCCATAATCGTATTTCTGGCATGCACCTCAGCCTTCTCTCCCATTATCTGGGAGGGCTCGAGGCACTGTCACTGCAAAACAACAACATCAGAACCTACAAGGACCTTGACATCATTGTCGGCAAGGCTGGAAAAGAGCAGATGTTTCGACTACAAGAGCTCATGCTGTCTGGCAATCCCTTACAAGTGAGCGAGTATGAGAAAGGTCGCGCGGAGTTCTATAAGAGGTGCGAGAGTTTCTCTTATCTGGGGTTTTGGTTTCTCAAAGCCGTCGCAGCGAGGTCACCCGACGCTTCCCTGCAATTACACTACTTGATCAGGAGCCCATTGTTCGAATAGCATTCGACATTCCTCAAGCGTCCTCGTCCTCAACACCCGTTCCTAAGCCATCCGCCACTTCTTTCCCTTTTGACATGGGTCCTTCCATGATTAACGGAGCAAGTCCGGATCTCGTTAATTCTTTCCTTTTCCGTTACCTCGACACCTTTGACAAGAATCGCGCGGCCTTACTGGACGTCTATGATCCAGCGTGTACTTTTTCCCATTGCGTCAACACTGTCATACCAGAGCGCGCACGACTCCAAGGTCTTCACAATAAACTACCCAATCAAAAGAAACTTGATTGGAGTAAATGGTTGGACGTTAAAGACGGTGGTTCTAGAAATCTGTCCAGAATGCGGTCGTGGGCGGATAAGCAGGACACAAGACTCAATGTTGGGTCCGACGCGACCATCAAGGCACTGCTGTCACTGCCACAAACACATCACGATATCGCAGGTCCAGGAGAGAACTTTTGCGTGGACGGGATAATCGTACCTCACGGGACTGATGTTGCCTTGATGGTCATGATTCATGGACAGTTCGCAGAAAGTACGTCGCCATTTAAACATCTTCGTAATGGGTTCTTGGCTCTAATCCTTCTCTTGCAGTGCCAGCAGAAGGCTTGAGGTCTTTTGATAGGACTTTCATATTGGCACCAGCTGCGGCGGGCTCCAGGTACGTGACATCGAAGGCTTGCTATGTCATATCTAACGGAAGTGTTGGTTAGGGCCAAGATAAACGGTTGGGATGTCGTTATAGTGTCAGATCAGTGGACAATACGTGCCTACTCAAGCCCAGAGGCATGGAAGCCAGGCCCCATGCTCGTGCAAGCCCAGAAGCGAATGCCGAGGAAGGCGCAGGATCTGTCAGGACCTGCCGACTCAATCCCACAGCAGCAACCTAGCCAGGAACAACTTTTACAGCAGATTGTACATCTATTCCACCTCGTTCGAGAAGCAACACTGATGAATATTGTAGGATGAGCCCGCACGATCCGTTGTCCTGCAAATATGCCAGCGAACCGGAATGACTGTACCATTTGGATACGACTGCCTGTCAAGAAACAATTGGAATTTGGAGGCTGCTATTGCGAATTTTGAAGCTGTGAAGGTTCGTGTGTTGTATCCTGGATTTCATACCGCTGTATCACTGAAACTCCGTGATCACAGGGAACATTAGGCAGGGAAGCTTTTGTCTAAACTGAGTCTGCCAACCAGCGCTCCGGGGTGTTCATCAGCCCCCGCACGGGTTCCTGGGCCTTCATAACTTCCTCTCATCATGTTCTATCTGTTGCGTTTTCACCTTGCTTTCTTATTTTCATTTACTCTTAAAGCAATCACAATTATATATCACGAACTTGCACATCCTCTATGAACCGTCATTGTATATTTACAACCGCATCTCATCACTATACGTATGAATATTTGAATATCTGATACTAAACTTCCTTATGAAAGGGATTTCTCTGTCGAATAAATTCGTTACTGCATAAGTATGCTGTTAAGTTATCAAAGTTCGAAGAAGCTGAATGCGAGTAGGAGGATGGATATTGCCCTAGTCTTCCTGCAGGTGCAGGCGGCAGCATCGGGTGAAAATTCTGCCTACTCGACGTCGGGTCCGACGGGCAGCCTCCTCCCTGAAGAGGGATGATTACATCCGGTTAGTCTCTAACTACCCGCACACATTTTCCGGAAAGCGACTCTCATGATTATTACGGCGTACGGCAGTTCCAACTGGGTAACCCTTCACATTACCAAAACAGGCACCATCCCTCAAAATTCGCCGGTCCGTACGTCACCTGCAAATATTAACACAGAGGGCCTAAAACGCATGTTCTCCGGGGACCTTTGCCGGGACTTGCCTCGTGTGAACAATTTGTATCTGGGCATATTATGTGCGCACAAGTTGCCCAAAATGAGCCTGTCCTGAAGGGAAGATTCTGATGCCTCGCCTCGTTCTTGCTATATAACGAACTCGTGCTTCTCTCGATCGTCCCTTCGCGCACACGCACTCACAAAAAAATCCACAAAAAAACAGCTTGGACTTGGCGCGCGCTCTATCCTTCGTTTCTACTTTGCTTTACCCTCCCCAACCCTCGATTTCTTTTTCTTCAAGTTCTTCTCTTGGTCGATGGCTCAACATTCTTTTGAAAACTCTGGTTTGCATCGGGCTGCACTGGTAGGCGACACAGAGGGTGTTCGTCGCGCTCTCCAAAATGGTGCCAACGTGAATGCTCTCGACTCCCTTGGCAGGACTGTGATAATGTGTGCTGTAGCTGGGGAACAGTGAGTAACTCTTTTGATTCTATATCTCTAACCCGCTGTTTGCTGAAATAAATCAATCATTAGTTGGGATAACATGGATGTCCCACACGAAACCTTGATGACTGCCGGCCGCCTGGATGTCATCAGGATTCTTCTTGGGTGTCCCGAGATTTCCCTGTACACTCTCAATGCGCCGCAAGAGGCGTTCAACGGCGTTACTCCCATCGGTATGGCAGCGTGGCTGAACATGTACGACGTCGTCCGTCTCCTTTTGGAGGGCAGCCTCCACACTGTCTCTGTCGACGGCATGGACACCCACGGAGCCACGTCACTCATGTGTATGGACGCGTCATTTTCAATCTTTTTCGCGTTCTGACATGGGTACTTTTTGGCAGATGCCGCCCGGGATGGCAATCTACGCGTCGTCCAGCTCCTAGTAGGTTTTCCCACCTGGCGTAAAACCGCCTTTGTATCTGACATCGCTGTTTTTAGCTACACCATGGTGCCCGGCCAGATTTCAGGGATCGGAATCACCGCACGTCCATACAATTCGCCATGGCACATCCCCGGGTACTTTATCTCTGTGAAGAGATTCTGCGCCGTCATCGTTGGCGTGAAGCCAAGGTAATTCCTCGCTCTCCTCTATCGCCGCAACAATTGAACGTCTTGTTATAGTCTGCTTCCGGAAGCAGGTTACTGTTGAATTCGACTTGTATCTTCGAACTTTCATGTGGGCAAGATGGATCTGATCCTTCAATTCCCGCTACCATTTCTCCTTCGTTCACATCAAAATTAACTCGTGCAATCATTCGCTCCGTCACATCCTCTGATTTGGCATCTCTACATTCATTATTGACTCCACTGTTTTCCTGTACAAGTTCCCACTCGTCACATCTTCTCGTGAATGCCCCTGATCCCAAGGGCTGGAGCCCTATCCATCATTGCGCCGCCGTCCGGAGTCCTTCATTGGAAATTCTTGATACACTGTACTATGCTGGAGCCGACGTCTCTTTATTCACCAAACATGAGCATTTCACACCACTACACTGTCTTGCCAGTTCTGCATATGTTTTCCAGGATGATGACCGCGTTTCTTCATTGGTCCACTTTGTTTCACGCCTCATTTGGGATTTTAAAGCTCCCTTGGCAGCCAGAACCAAGGAGGATGAGACATGCATTCATATTGCAGCCGAGCATGGCTGCTGTATTAATCTGTTGATGATTCTCCTGGATTATGACCAAACTGGCGCAGTCCGTGAACTACGAAATTCGCGGGGGTGGGTCAATCATTATATCCGCCGTCATACTTCCCACTAACGCCTATATTTCCAGACTCACAGCCCTCGAAGTGGCAAAACCAGAATTTCGAGTAGCGTTTGGAGAAGATGCGGAAAGCCTACGATCCGCTTCGTCCCTATCAATGCGCACGATTCGTCCACTTACGTCTTCTATCCCTTCCTTCTCGTCCTTCTCTGACCTGCGAGCTATGTACGCTCAGGACCGCCTAACTTCTCTCGACTTCGACATGCCCACCGCCGCGCATCAGCTCATTAACAACCTCCGCCTTACATCCCTCACCTCTCGACACGACATGCACCCTTCCTACCTCGACTACCTCGACCGCCTCGTCTCTGACCTCACCCGGCTGTCCGCCTCTCTCATGCAGCATTTTCGCGCACGCGTCGGGGAAGCCTCTGACGAACTCATCGAACTATCTTCTGCAGCCGGTGGACTTTCGAAGCTCCTTGACGTAGTCACTCGAGATGCAGGAAAGCTGATTCAGGAGCGCGGGATTGAGCCTATTAATCCCAGCAAGAAGGACAAGAGAGAATCGGAAGACTCCCAGAAGACGGCTGTAGCGGTGTCGTTATCGTTGACGGATTCTGAGCCCCCTACGCCTACTAAGAGTAGCAGACCGCCTACTCCCTCGGACATACCTCCGTCTGACGTGTTTCCTTCCAAAAAGAAGAGAGACCCTCCGAGCGATGAGGAAAAGTCTCGAACGGCCTCCAAGTGGAAAGCCTGGTTCAAGCGAGTGGTATCGGATTGGTCTTCCAACACGGATATTCAATCGGGGGTATCCGAAGAGGTGCAGGTAGATTCCGGCAAGCCCCTCATGCCCCGTGGCATGGCCATCGATAACGCACTACGGACGTCATCCGTTGTCCTGGCTGCCGCTCAGCGCGATCTGAACGGCATCGCGGAGGCCATCGCATGTGTAAGTCCCGCCCACTCAATCTTGATGCCGCAAAACTCAAAGTTTACCTCGCAGGCCCAGCATATCGTACTAAAAACAAGCCAATCGATTTCTCGTGCGGAAAAGATCATCTCCAGGGCAGTCAAAGTAAGCCCTCCCCTCCATCTTTTTTTCCCTTCATTGTAACTCAACCCTTCACAGAAAAGAAGGGCTATGATCTCGGATTACCGACAAGCCCTAGAAGAAAACGAAGGCGGCGTTAAAGTTCCGCCAGGTTATTCTCAGCTTCTCTCAACACGCGTCAGCAACGCGTCCTTATTGTCACTGGCATCACACGCATCTTCCACCCTTTCTGTGGCGGATACTATGGTCGAGAATGACGATGAAGAAACACGTGCTATTCGTCGTCTGCTTTTACGAAAGATAGAAGCAGGAATAGGTGGCGCACTAGACGATCTTGACACAGTCGTCAGCTGGCTTCGCATTGTCAAAGAAGCTGTGCGTGGTGTAAAAAGGAGGGCATACCTCTAAGATCAATAGCATTCAGGTGTATTCTTACACGTGTAAAAAAAAAGTACTGTATTTATATAGAAAGAGTTACAAAGTAGATGAAATGTAATCTAGTCGTTGTATTGGTATATAGCACTGTTGTACAAATGAATAGCATCCGGATTGTTCATACATGTCAGTCCCTAGTGAATGAAATGGATGTTCAACAAGCTATCGCCTCGTCTCATTCAAACGACGAGAAAATGCCTCACGGCACTGATAGTGTGTAACTTCACCTCTAAAAACCTTATGTTAGCGCTGAAAAAGAGCGGAACCGAAATTCTCTAAATACCTAGGTGAATGCACAGCGATAACGCTATTCCCAAGCCGCTTATGACATTGTGGGCATCTGCAAGGGATAAGCATCTAAGAATGACTTTGGAGCCACAAACGAAAAAGACACACATGCGACTGTCCGTAACCTTGACGCGCTTGGTTTGCAGGATCATCAACTTACGCGATAACTGGTCATTACGCGATTTGCTGATACCGCGTAGAACGCGATTATCAAAAATCGGGGCTCGCAGTGCATCGACTAGGAAGGTACGGATGTCTTCAGCGGTGACAAGTGGAGGAAGGAGTTTGAGCGTCTCGACAGCGTCGAGTCGAGGGCTGTGTCGACTAATCAGGTCCAATGCAGGATGCAAGTAGTCGTGCGCATCTTTGACCGTAGGCTGGAGATATATACGCAACAATGTGAGATAAATGCTGCTCGTTTCACTCTCTGCCTGATAATACCGTTTGCAATACCTACAAATATCAGTCAGCCGTAATATAACAAATTTAACGAACTCACTCTTCTGCCTTCATGTAATCATGTAACCTGTAGGCGTAGAGCTCGAGAGCCTGGTCGTGCCGTCCTAATCGGCCGAGCAGTATTGCACGGGCTTCGAAAAGATCTGGCCCAGGGTAAGACTAGCTAGACTACGAGAGATTCAGCCGTACCTTCTGACGACAATATTCCGTACAAATGATCGACGCTGTAATGGCTAGTCGAATCGATGAACTGTAAGAGCTTTGCGTGCATGTCCTTGTGCAAGTCTAGAAAGTCAATATGAATGACCGTGATGGAATTTGCTCATCAATTGCCACTTGCCACTATCACCCCGTTTTCTGGCGATGAGAGTCATAGACAGATATAACTCTGCCAAACGATCGTGAAACTCTGTAGACTCCTCCTTTCTCTCGTCGATTAGATATTCCAGATATTTTGCACAAAGGGACGGCTCAATTCCTTCCAAATAGTCGGCCACCGCCGTTCGAGGAAGCTCGACATCCTCGGAGGTGAAGATCTGTTTAAATTAGAACATGCGAAGGCAAAACAAGGTGACAGGCCCCACCTCGAATGCCATATTCCGGTCGGCGTCGAATATCCAACGTGAAGCCATGAAAATTAGCTCCAGATATTCCGGCCCAAGCCTCTGGAGATAGAATATAGATGGCTGTAATTTGTCCAACATGTCCTCTTCTTCTTCGCTGAGCCTGAAGGAACATAACATGAGGATAAGTATATTCCATGGGATAGTGCTAGTATCCACATACTGTTTTAAAAGCTCCAGTGCCTTATCATGCATTTTCTTCCCTTTATAGAGATCGATAAGCTCTCCGAATTTCTGTTGAAGTAAAATGAATGACGCTTTACTCCCGCACTGAATGGAGGATACTCACACGGTGGGCCCGAAGTTCCTCCTCAACTTCGGAGACTTCACACCAATTGGGGACTCGACACAAGGGGCCCAGCAAACCCGGACGAATGATCAGATACGACTTAAAAAGTGCAGTGTACACGATTTGAGCGAAGCGAAGCAATTGCTCAGGTGTCAATGCTGACAAGGGAGCATTAGGCAGAGCGAACAGGTCTTCAACTGAGGTCTCATTGAGAGACGGTGTCTTGTGAGACTGGTTCGCAGGTGTTATACCCATAGCAGCCAGCGCTGCATCGACTTTGGGCCTACGATCCGACAGGTACCTGACCAAAGTCTCAATCGACCGCTTAAAATCGTCTTTGGCAAGCATGAGAATTTGACAAAATTGAAGTCGAGAACCCTACCAGGAACAGTGCGTTTTGTTTTGCTACTTATGGACGCCGAATCATCATCTTTGGGCGGTGTTGGAGCTATTAAAGCACTGAGTCCGGTCTTGAATCTGCCTCTAATACTCCCGGTCGAGGGGAAGGCAGCCAGCTGTTCGACGGCGTCAATAGGGGCTTTGTCCTGGCTAGCATTTTTTGAACTGTCACTTGAAGGCGTTGCAGGCGCATCGTCGGGAGGAGCCGGTCCGCCAAACAGAGGTATCCACCGGTCCGGCACGGCGGACAATCGTCCCGCCACAGTATCAGGGTAAAGCGCGACAACCTTCGCCGGATTGATATTTAGTTCGGTGAAAGTGTCGATAGCTGCATCGAATTTTGACGTCCGGAACAGAGAGACAGCATGGAGAGCACGTATTCTCGTCTTCCTCGCATCCTGCAATGGACATTAAAATGAATCAATAGACTGTCAAATTTTTGCATACCTTGTCGGCAAGTATTTTTGCGTCAATTGTGTCGACAAGAGTCAGCGCATCAGAATATTGACAGCTTAGAATTAGCTCGTCGATCTGCTCAGACCAAGGCTTCATGCAGAACTGCCATATTGCACTGCCCTCGGCTGCAGCCGCAGTACGGTCCGTAGGTGTCGTAACAAGATACAATGGGGATTTCGATACAGGGCTGGCAGTAAGCAAGCGAACCGACGCATTCTGTGGCGTGGTGCCGGTGGGAGTTACAGGAGGGATGAATGGATAAGAAATGGTCTGTGTCGGCCGTAAAGTCAACGACGATCGGATCTGAAGAACAGTCGTCGGATAAAAATTTGGATTTTGATGCTGGTCGGATATTGGCTCAGGAGCTGGAACTGTCCCTGCCGGAAGTACAGAAAATATGTAAGGTTTGACAAATGCTGCGCGAACATAAGAATGAATACGCGGAAAACGCCTAAATTATGAAATGGCATACCTATTTCTTCTGGTGGCGCTGCCCACTCGATGGATCCTATTTTTGAGGGTCTCCCATCGTGTCCGATGAAGTAACCTTCGTCTAAAAGAGCCCAACATTAGTATCATTAAGGAACTATGAGGTGAAGACATACGGTCTTTGAAGACAAGAGTATTGTCTTCATCAATTTGTGCGACAGATGGTTTCGCTTTTGCTCCAAGACCAAGGGTCATATACCCCGTGAGACCAGAAAATGCACCCATACCAGACGCCGTGGTGGATGTAGTTATTGGCATCGTGACATCGACAGCTGTCATAGAGGACATGTTGAAGACGGCATATTCTGTTGGAGAATATGCAAAGCAAATGCATTCGTTGGTCATGAATGACATGGCTCTGGCTGAATGCGCTAACGGAGCTTCCTAAAATACGCACAGTCAATGTCAATTCGACCAAAAGCGCGTGTTCCGCACCTTGACCTCTTGGGCTTCACCATCTTTCCATGTGTAAATGACCACTTTACGTCGGCAGCCCACAACGAGGTACGTGATCAATGTTGGAATAGTCTTTACATCCGGCTGGCTTGGCTTTCCTTCCGCATCGAAATGCAGCGTAAAACTGTGGATAGTGAACGAAAAGGCGGCCTTTGCCTGGGTGAGAACTGTCGGCGGGGAGAGAGTGGGCAAAGGAAAGAGCGTTGTCGTCATTTCTACCCAACGCTTAGCTAGAAACGATAGTAAACTTCGGGACGCGTACCCGACAATACGACCAATGAGTTGATGTCCCGAATGAACCCCATTTGTTCGATGGCTCTTCGTGTCAAATTCTTCTTCACCTCCACCAAGGATGCAATTTTGCTGTCATTTTCTGTTCCAGCAGTTGAGTCTAATACTACCTGAAAGTCTGATTTCCGGGTCCCTCTCACCAGCAAGTTCGTCGATTCCATATATCAACAAGTTTCCTAATGCCGTACCGACGTATAGCCTGTCACCTATTAGGAGTAAGTCGAACTATCCGTTCGAAGATGATGTTGGAATACACGCCTTGGACCGTAAGAGACTCGACCTTTTCCTTTATTCCTGTGATGACAGTCTTGGGGTCGGAAAACGGGGCCATCCCGGACGCCACGAAGGAGTTGGGGTACAAGTCGACAGTGACGTGTGTTGCGGTTGAAGGTCCACCGGAGTTCCGGTCCGAACTAGAAGACACCGATGGCAGCGAACTGATGTACGGGGATTTTTTGTCTCCGTTTACCTTCCATTACGACTTCATCACCTTGGCGACCGCACTGAAGAACGCTCTCTACTAACGCCGAAGTATTTAGCGAAAATTTCTTTCCGAGATCCTCTTTGACAAGTTTCACCGCAAAGCCAGACTTGTACGCCTGGTTCTACATCCGCTTCAGCAACGTATCCGTAATAGATATCCAGAATGAGGACTGTCGCGACTTCCAATCTTTTACACGTACTTTTACATACAGTCGTTTTAGCTGATCAACAACAAAAGCGCCTGATAATCATTTAGTAGTATCTTCTAAACAAATGGACCCATCTATTGCTCAACATACTCATCAATAACACTTATTGGTAAATTAAACTTCCCAAGCGGTTTGTAGTCAATGTCGATCCCAAAGGCTCTCGGCCCTCCAATCTCTATACCCCTCGGTATCGCAGTCCACTTATCCGACGCCTGTATCCCAATTACCACAACCAACAGCCCATACTTATACTCTGGCGTACCAATCGCCCCCCCATTCGCCGCATCGCACACACATATCAAATCGGGTACAGACGCAACAACCTCCTCCGCCCCATCCTCCGTCACAGCCTTCGCAACGAGGTTCTCGTTCTTGAACGGGATCATCATACTCCCACTAAATCCATTCCCGCTCCCGCTGACGTCCGCGGCTTTGATGGTGATCTCTCCAAACAGGTGCCCTTTGACGGCGCGGCGTTCGACTTGGGCGATCTTGCCTTTGAAGAGTACTTTGGCGGACTCGGGCCCTCCGGCTTCAGAGATAATTGCTTCGGACACGTAGTCGATCTCATTTTTGGCTCGACATAGAGCGACTGCGCGTCCGATTCGCCATGAGAGGGAGACCGTGTGTTGGACAGCATATGCTTTGGTCTTTGCCCCAGTAATAGGCCCTCTAGCACAGGCGACATGGCTACCCATCTCGGACAAAGCTGCGCGAAAAGCGCGTTCCACTAATTTTTCCGTTGCGCCCTCAAGGAAGATCTAATAGATGTTATCAAAAGACGTAGAAAGACATTAAGGTAGATTATGGCTACCATGGTGTTTCCGTTTCCATCACAGATTACTTGCGGGATGAATTGCGGTTTGTCACCTCCCCATACAACAGGTGTAATCTGCCACCCGACTGGATATGCACGGCCCATCCAGTCGCCGTCAACCGTGGGGAGATTCATATTGCAAGAGGCGCCCAAAAACAAACCTACAGAATAACAGTGAAGGCTCGATAACATGACACACAAGAAGACCCATACCTTGTAATCCATTGCCACCTCCAATTTCTAGCGCAATGGTAGCAGTGGGTTGATATCCAACTTGAGCATACAAGACCCTCTGGGAGTGCATCATCCTATCCAAATGATTACCGAGGAACACATAAATTTGGAACAGACGCACTCATCCCCAGATAGTTTCTCAATACCAACAGCCGGGCTGCCCTTTCCTCCTCCAGTAGCAACCACTGCATTATCCAGCAAGTCGTCGGGCGAGATGACCCTCATCACAGCACCCTTTCTCAGCAGCTCCCGACACTTGATAAAGTGAGGATACGGAGTCCCACCACCGCCAGTTCCCAGGATGTAACATCCAATCGTTATCCACTCCAGATCAATTTCGCTGATGATCCACTCTCTTGAAGAGTTTACCGTTGGTTTATATGCTATAATTTCAGTCGCCGTCAAGGCTTGAACGGAAGAGCCACCTTGGAGAGGTTTTTTGTCCGCAATGGTATCTTCGTCGGCATCATCTTCATCATCCGGAGGAGAAAGGGATATGCTCTTGGAAGTAACGGAAAAGTCAAAATCACCGATAGCTTTGACAATAATCCTCGATTTGTTTGCTATGTACTATTAGAATGTGAGTGATAAAATTTTCGGTATTCCGAACGTGGAATAGCTTACCGGGAGCGGAATATCATCTATCTCGGCAATACTGACTGTTTCTCGAAGAGCACCACTACCAACAGCTTTCTCGATGGCAGCTTTAGACACCTCCTCCATCGCAGCATGGTTCGACTGTTCTGAAGTGCTCACAATAGTGTCAACAATTCCCGAAACCCTCGCAATAGCTGGAAGACAACACAAGTAAATCTCATGCTATAACCAAATCAACAAAGAGCTGACCTGCGCCAATAGCGTTGGCTACGCCGGCATACTCTGGTTTCTCCACAGTACTCGCACCATCAAGTTTATCAGGAGCAAGAACGGCACCCCCACCAACCAGAAGCACCGGAATATCTTCAGCATTCGTCTTCATCGTGTCAATGATCCGCTCCAGCATGTTCTTCACAACCGCCTCATACTCTTTAACCACGTCTTCATTAAGGACATTGAGAGACAGAGTGGCATCTCCAATCGAAGTAAGGTTTTGTGAAACGACAGCATAATCTGTCGCCGTATGGACCTTGCCGCCAAAGACGAGAGCTTCCTGCTGTATACGATGTCCGACAGAGTCAGGACCGATGGTCAACGGCGAGGATGGGGCCGACTTGCGGACGATAGAGCCACCACCAAGACCGATACTATAAACGCATACTTGATGATAAAGCAATAACACATCCAAAATAGACATACCTCTTAACGTCCGGGCAAGAGAAATTGAGTCTTACCCCAGACACCTCTGTCACTGACGCCGCTTGCCGGGGAAGTCCACTGGGAAGGAGCATACCACAATCGGTGGAGGTGCCTCCAATATCAACGACTAACATACTTTCCTTGTGATGACGCCCCTGAACAAGGAAAGCAGCGCCACACATCGAGTTCGTAGGACCGCTGGAGAATGTACGGATGGGTAACCGGGCTGCAAGAGGCGCAGGCAGAATTGTACCATCATTTTGAGTGATGAAAACAGGGCAACCGAGGTTGAGTCTGTGAATCGCTTTCTGGAACGACACGATAGTCTTTCGCGCGAAAGAAAGGATGGAAGCGTTCAATATAGCCGCGTTCTCGCGCTCCAAGTACCCGAGGTTTGCGACTACAAACATAACGTTCAAATCATGCTTTTCTGCAACAGTCCGATAATCAGACGAACCTTCTTTAGATAATACGACATCCGCTTCTGGATAATATTTCTTCACCCAGTCACCGACTACTTCCTCCTGCTTCTCAATCACATCCAACGGTGAGAAGATCCCATTAATAACGACCGACTTGATACCCTTTTGCCTAATCTTTTCGCATTCTTCGGCAATCTGGGTCTCCTTGATACTCTTGATGAGCTGACCATCAAGCTCCAGTCCACCATCAGCGAAGCCACAATACGCGCAGATCATATCCCGTAAATCTGGCGGCCAATCTATGCCCGGCGGCACATCTCGTGAGAAAGGACCGCACAGACGGATGACAGCCACAGGTTTCAAGCGGTTCTGATCTTTCTCCACCACGGCATTGATGAAGTGCTGCAGTGCCGGTGATTAGATACCCTAAAGTAGAGGAATAGATGGGCGTACCGTTGTACCAATAGTGACACTAGCCACACTGCTCACGTCCACCTTTGCGTCGCGCAGTAGAGTCGTGATGACATTCTCAATTCCTTCGCTGGGATTGGGAGTGGTGGGGTGCTTAGTCCTGATATAAAATGATAAGCATGAAGAGCATAGCCTACGCTAAACATACCAAGCAAGGATTCCTCGACTGGAAGTAGAGTTGGCCAATGGGTCGAGAATAACACCGTCCGTATTCGTTCCACCGACGTCGACACCGATCCGAAAACTTTCGCTCATGTTAAACTTGAAGGATCAGAGATAAGACCGTCTTACCTTGCTAGTAAAAGGCTCTCGTAGCTATCATCGTAATTCTGATTCGCTATTTCTATCCATCATTTGTTTATCTTGCCTAATTTCCAACGCATTGGGCCGGCCGTGCCAATGGAAGGCAAACTTTTGAGTCAAGGCGAATGCGAATTGGCAGACCGGTACGCAGAAGAAACGATGTGCGATGGCATCCCAGACGGCAACGACGGCGTAGAAGCACCAGCGGGTTATTTAATTGAATAGTCGTAAGTAGTTGAGAAAGGGACTCAGAAAAGCTGTGTGGCAGGCAAAAGCCGCCGGCAATTTCGGCCGGACCGCAAAGCCGCAACTTGAGATTTCCGCGGTGCGACAGAAGATGTTTAGAACTCTGTCGATGATTGCACAAAGAGCCCGTAAAAGACCGTAGAAGATAGTATGCACTGGGATTTAGATAATCCGTCATTGATTTCTGAGGTAGATCATTGGAGCAGTGAAGGACGAGAGTCACAAGACCGAACCTGGTTGCACGCTTTTGAGACTGGTGGTTTCATCATTGCTCATGAGGATGACACCGGCCAGACTGAAGTGTGCTGTAAATGTATTGGCAGCTATTTAGTGGTTCCCTTTAATTGAAGCGTCTAGCACCCATTCAACAGATGCCGAGGAACCAGGTCAAGATAATTCACTGTTGACAAAGGCCGACGCCCAGGCATGATACCGCCTCGGCACTCTGTAATTTATTGTTATCCACGGAATTAGAAAAGCCTCGAAGTTCACTGGCATCTTCTACGGTTCCAACAAAGCCGTGGACTGTCAGTAAGTACTCGGTTGTCCGCTGTTTGCCTATGAGCGGGGGTGATAAGACCTAGAATTGGGGGTATCCTGTATCGTTATTGCCCCAAGTAATTAGATAGTTGTGTTATTCCCATTGTCAACACGTGCCTACCGCAGCGTAACGGCGTGTATCCATTGTTATCCAAACATATTCCGCATCGGGGTGGCAAAAACCGATTCTTTCCGAACTCCCAAGACTCGGACCAGGTCGCAGTGACCTAACAGTCCGGAGTAGCCGGAGCCTTTGCAAGCCAGAGATAGAACAAGAGACAACGAGGCCTGATTGTGCTCAATTGCTATGAGAACGGATTTACACGTACCCCATGGGGTTCGCAATGAAAGAGTGTCCAAGGGTGCAGTGTCCAAATCTCCGAGAAACAGCCGGAATGTGGCAGTGCTTCGATTTGGCACCGCCCTGGTTGACAGTCAAACCAAACAACCGCCGCTTTATGTTCGGACTCCCATATTCGAAGTAATGTGATGAACTGCGGCCAGTGTCTCTTTTACATAGCACCATGGTCATCTGCTGTACGCTTCTTCCGACATTTGTCTTTCAGCTTCTCCATGAAATTGTCACAGGTGCAGTACATACTTATTAACCCAATGGCCGTGCTTGAATACTACTAAGCAGACGTAAACAATTCCAGGATCCAGCGGCCACGGATCGATCGACGGTCTCGGAGATTATAAAGACTCCGCATCTGTAGCTCAAGTTTCTTCAATCAAGCTACCAGGATAGGAAGATCTAACAGTACACCCCAGCCTTCCCCAATCGTTTCATCTGTACATATGCTAGCCCGCACCAGGAAAGTTACTGGAGTAATCCTCCTAATGGTAACAGGCGTCGTATTAGAATCGAAGATCCGGGGATCATTACCGACCTCTGATTCCGGCTATCTCCCTGCAGGTCTCTTTCCACTTCTCGAGGTCCCCCCTCTCCTAAAGCGACTACGAGGTCGTTATGTTGACCTTTTGATATCACGTTTCAGGAGAGCGCGTATCCAACCTCTTTCGGTATGTTGTATCTCGTTCGGATTCATCTTGCTTGCTGGGTGCACGTTATCTAGCTCGATAGCTCGTATTTGACTAATGTAAAGCGTGCATACCCCACATGCCTACGATAATCATTTTGTCTTTGAAACCCGTGTCTCTAGCTCCAAGTTAAAGCTGTATTCAATACTCATGATCCGGCGAGGCTCTTCTAGTCTATCTGTGGCATTGTAACGTGCTCAGCAGAGCCCTACCGCGTGTCGGGCCCTCCGGCGGCGGCACACCCTCGTCCACGTTCTGGTTCATGGAGGGCCTGCGGATCAGGCTCAAGTTCAAATAAACGGAGTCGGGATCTGAGTCTGGAATCAGCAGCGGGTGCAGCTCATGATCAGGGTCGGGGCGTTAGCTCAGGTCGTGGTGCTGGGAGCGATTCTGGTTCAGTGGTAGGCCGACGGCAGCATTGGAAGACCGGAGCGACTGTCGTCCCCACGATTACACGTGTGTATCGCCTATGGCGGTTGTCAACGTCGACAGTATGCTTCTGCGACCAATTCGATGTTTTACGAGATGCGACTTCTTTCTGTAGACTGTCAGACAGTATGTCTTGGCGTCGGGCTGTGCTATGCCCCGAAACAGTGCAGAATGTTGGGGCATCTAGGCCCGGGCTGTTTCGTCCTCACAGCATACTGGGACAGCAGAGGACAGCAATGCAAAGACGAACAGTTCGAAGGAACTGACCTCCAGTCTGCATGTCGTCTCGTCTACATACTACATCTACGCTCACTGATGTCGGGGGTCAAATTCAACCTAACGGCGGAGTCACAGTTTATCTGACAGCGATGCAGCGATGGTTACTACTGTCTTGAATGATCCTGTCATCATCCTTGTTTCTATTCATGTCCTGCTTCGAGAGGGTGCTTGTACTATTTTATCAACGCAATTCATGAACAAGGCTAAATTGTATAATCACCGTATTTTTTCCATCGCCCTTGACGATTAAATCCATTCGATGACAAGGACGTGCTCGTGAAAAACACAAGACGGTCAGTCTAATTCAGTTATCAGCACAGGCACCCATGCGTACCTATCTATGTGCCTATATCATCATGAACTGCATGACGCTCTCTCAAAGCCCCAGAACACCACTCATGGTCTCATGCCCACCGACATGCGGGTCAAAGGATCTGTTCGGATCTGTGGGCGATGTAATTAAATTAAGAGGGTCCGCGGGACTATTTTGTTCGCCTCAGAGCTAATCCTTCTACGGTCAGCTGAATAGTGCGGTGGGATTCGTATCTGTGCACCAGAACCACTTCCATCGAACCGGCCCAAAGTAAAACATCGGACCGTCGTCATCATGTTATCGATTGTATTTTGTGATCAACAAGTCCCGGAAGTACGCTTGTATGAATAGAAGGTATCGCCGTTAAGCAGCGGACAAGGTGCCCCACACGGGCGGTCGAGAGATCCGAATATCGTGAGGAACGCGACAAGTGAATGGAACTTGGAAACTGATCGGAACACGTTGAACGCGTGAGGCCGGAAGCACACGTGATTTGCCGAAAGAGTATAAGACGCGGACCCTAATCTTCTTGATTGTTTTACATACATCAGCTCCACCATCGTTGGATTTCGCCAGCAGACGCCGCCGTCGCTGTTCCCGCCGTTGCCCAGCCCGCTCTCGCTGTGGTCGCCATCGTCGCCGTCGCCGTTCCCATAGCTGCAATTCATCGGTGGTAGTGCCCGTGATTGTCGCCTAATCGTTCACCCTTGGCTAATTGTCAAGAATCCCTTTCAAAGGCCGTGCAGTCTTCATTATGTTTCCTGTTCTCATCGACAATACCTCAGATTCACACTCTGCCACCATGCAGCCGTCATCCAACAAGCGAAAACTTTCCCTTTTTACTTCGACATGCAAGCGGCCCAATCGTTTGTCGTCCTTATTATCTTCTTCACCTTCATGCTCGAGCTCGAGAAAGTCTGCTCCCACATGTACTATCTCGCTCGAAAGTGTCACCATTAATTGTACAGAGTCGTATTGTGTCTACAGTTCGTCGTCTGATGTCAACTTCATCCCCTTTCCCACCACCACCTCCGACTCTGACTGTGAGCTTGAGCCTCGGACCGAGGTCGGGGTCAAGGTGCGTCGACGGTCTATGCAAGCGACGACGCCCCGCTCCAACGAGCGCGTACGCCGGGACTCGCAATCGCGCCGTCGAAAGGCCCCCTCTACTCGTCACCACGCTCTCCTATCACCAGCATCACATGTAACTCCCCCACCAAAACGCTTCAAAGGCAAACACTCCGACCTCCGGTTCCTCGCCGTCGTATGGAGGAGTGTCAATGTCAGCTTACAGACGCGAATGGACGTCGATGGTCAAGGGGACCTGGATGCGCAGGACAAGGTGCTTTCAGAGCGGCTAGGGGCATATCTTACCGAGCGTGGGTACTCGGAAAAGAGTGAAGAGCACGAAAATGTTCTTTCGCCGTCGCAGCTGGTCGCTCTAGCGACCCTCCGGCGAAAGGATCGCACCGTTGTCCGCCCAACAAGGAACAGCGCCGAGCAGCGTAGACGCTCTCCCCTGGCATCAGCTCAGTCATCATCGCCGTTATTAACGGTTGATGATCCATAGTCTTCTCCGGCAGGAGACTTTTTCTGGTCAGAATTCGCATGGCATCTCATCACGGCATTGTATAGTTATTATCACATCTGAATCTTTTGCATGAAACGGAATCATCATCATCGACGACTGCTCACGGCCCGTTACTTACCTTGTGTATTTCCTTTATCCGCTCTTCTCTTCGTCTTATACCCCGTCATCGCCTTAATCACAATCTGATTAAAAACTTGCATTCCTCTTCAATCGTAATGGTTGAGGATACCCTGCCCTCTTTTTAAACAAGTAATGTTTATTACACTTGCACTCCTTAATACCACGTTCCCTTTATCGTTAGTTTATTAGATCCAGCCGAGGCCTACAAATCAGCGAGTCTGGACTTTGGATCTACCGTTAAACATGAGTCATCGGTCATCGGTCATCTCCGGAGAACGTGACGAAATGCGGTGTAACACGTACACGTGATGGAGTCACGCGTCCGCCACGTACGTGTTTTCCCTGAGTTCTCAGTTCACCGTCTCCAATATGCTTCAGCTGACATCCAGAATGTCTCCTGGCTCCTTGGGTCACTTGCTCCTTCTGAAAATCTATTTAGACGCAGCTGACTCATCTTTGTGCCATTAATATCTGCTGCTCCCACGTCAGGTGGAGGAACGCCCGCTGCACATAGGACAATGCCCAATTCGAGGAACTACGCTCTCATGGCGTCCATTCACCGCAGCAGTATATAACTTGTCTCTTAGAGAGATTTACTTCTGGTATTACTGGTGCCATCATGATTGTAAACTTCATACTCGGAGTCCTACTCGCCGCTGGCCCAGCACGCTCCTCTCTTGACGTACAACTCCCTTCTGGTACTTTCACAGGACAAAACACCCAAGGCTTGGATCGTTGGCTGGGAATACCGTTCGCTCTTCCGCCGGTAGGCGATCTAAGGTTCAAAGCTCCGGTTCCTGTCCCTACGAATTCCTCCCGGGTCCAACGCGATGCCACGACCTTCGGTGATGCTTGTCCCCAGCCCCCCGGTGATTTGGGCGCTAGTATCAGCGAGGACTGTCTCTTTCTCAATGTGCGTAGTTCCGCTCTTTGCGACTATGAGTTTAGGATGAAGCGTAACCGGTAGATTTGGAGGCCAGAGGGGATAAGTAGTAATGAGGGCCTTCCGGTTTTGTTTTGGATCTATGTACGTCTGGGATCACTTCGCTTGTGCCATTATTCAATGTGTATTGTGTTTAGGGTGGCGCATTCACCAATGGGTGTGTCTACTTGCCCCTTGTGACCTACGCCACACATAGAAATATCTATTTAGTGCAGCATCAAACCCTGCTTATGACCCTACCCGTAAGTCCCTTAACTCATACCAGCTCATACCAGCATACAAGACAGGCCCTGTGAACAGGTATTCTGAACCGAAGTATCGAAATCGGCAAACCTATTTTGTTCGTCTCTACGTTAGTACCCCCAAACGTCTTACTCTCGCAATCCACCGGCTCAATTTTGTTACCTAGCAATTACCGGCTCAATACTTTTGGCTTTGTACGTCCGGAGTTTTCTGCCAATATGACTGACAAGTCCTGAGGGACAAGATAGCTCTCTAGCGCCAATGTCCCTCCGGAGGATCTTAACGCGGGTCTGTTGGATCAACGGCAAGCTCTAATGTTCGTTCAAGAAAATATACGTGCTTTTGGCGGCGATCCGTCCAAGGAAAGTCCCATGACCTCGTCTTTAATACCAGTATTTCTTTGACATCATGAACAGGTCACGATTTGGGGACAGGTACGTTGAGTCCTTCTTCAGATGAGTTAACGAGGGTCGATTATCCTCCGTAGTCCGCTGGCGCCGGAGGTGTCGAAGCTCACTTCGTATTCCCTGCCCCTCTCACACTCTTCCGAGCTGGAATCGCGGACTCGTCGACAGGACCCTTGTTCGTTAACGTCAATATATGATTTCCCTGCACTCCCTCATTCTCAAACGTTACAGTAAAAACTCCCCCAGTGCCAGCACATATGATAAGCCAGGGAAACCATTTGACAGATTGCTCACGCAGACGGGCTGTGCTGCCGGTTCAGGATCTGTGGAGTGTCTGAGGAATGTACCTTTCGAGGTGATTGACTTTTCGGACCTATGCACATGCTTGCAACACTCAACCCTCTTTTATCAGACCTTAATGAGCATCAGTAACACGATGATTGCGAATACGCTCAATAGCCAATTATGGCAACCCTCAGTTGGCCCACAAGGTAGCCTTGTCCCAGAGCGAGCGTCAGCTAGAATTCAAAGGGGTGACTTTCTACACCTCCCTTACATTGGCGGTACAAATGTAGGTATAGGACAACACTGGTGTCTTCTCTCCTCACTCTTCTCAGGTGAACGAGGGAGCCGGTTTCAGCATCACCTTACTCGGCCTCGACGTTCCTCCCAGCGATGAAGACGCAACTTTTGACAACTTCGTGAATCACCTTGTAATTGACAACAGCACTCTCACCCCAGATCTGTTCGCGGAGCTCCACCAGCTATTCCCGGCGAATGATTCTTCCCTCGGAGCGCCATTCAACACAGGAGACTCCCTTTTTGACAGAGCAGAGGCGTGGTATACCGACGAAATGTTTTTATCCCCAAGGAGATTATTCTTTGAGCACGCGAGTGCATTGCAGCCGATGTATGCTTATTACTTCAGAGAGTTCATACCAGGGAACAATCCGGAACTTGGCGGTTAGTAATATTGTTCCTCCTCGCGTCCAAATACTGAAGGGACTCGGTATCAAGTTGCCCATGCATCGGAGTTGCCCTTGCTTTTCGGACCCGTACCTACGGATGTGGAAGACAAGTTCGCCAATCAAATGTTGGACTTTTATATCAATTTTATTGGGGATCTCAATCCTGGAAGTAAGCGTGTCTCCACAGCCCAATGGATTGAACTTGGGGTGCTTACGGCCCTTGACAGGTGCCTGGAAACGGTATACACCGACGTCAAAACATGTCTTGCAGCTCATGCGAGACAACATCACCATGATACCCGATGGTATGCACTCTTGTCAGTGTCACTTCCTCGATAAGGCTAAGGCTACTTTTTCCCTAGACTGGGATGTGGACAAGACGAACTTTCTGAATTCGCAGTTTGTTTTGGACGAGTTTGAGAAATGAGGTTCTAATTACTCAGGATCATCGCACCCCGTTGATGGCGGATAGCTCTTTTGATGATTTGGAAATGCAATGAACCTCGTACAGCCGCGCCCTTCTCCGTATACGTATAGTCCTGGTGCAGTAGAAGGGACTGGCTTCAGTCTACCCTAGTCGAGACTTGCCTGACGTTCAATACGCGAATTACGCGAATAAGGTGTCTAAGTCGTCCTTGGATATTAATTGCTTATGTGCAATATTGTCTCGAACCGGGATTTCCCATAAGGTGAAATATATGGCTATCCTAAAAAGGCTCGAACACCTAGCAACACATCATCGTATGTTCTGATATCAGTATAAAGATGATCGCTGATCTCTTCTCTTCTAATGAGTATGTAGTAAATCCGACTCCTTCCGTAAGGCCGAGAAATAGAAAGTGATCAATTCGAAATCTACAAGTGGTTTGCATGAATGGCCAAGAATCCCCCATAAAACCGACATAGGTGAGCAAATGAGTGCTAGTATACAGCGAAATGTACATCGGAACCCCGTCCGAGCTCGTAACCAGTGATCCTGCTATACAATCTAAAAAAATGATGAGTTGGATCGCAGAAAAGCTCAGGCAGTAATGACACGCGAGACCTGGACATCGCTGAAGAGGTTCTTCGTGCCCGCCACCTCGCCCATATGACTGTCGCTACTGTTCCTCCGCGCACGCTCCCTCAAAAGCCCCCACTCAACCCACCAGTTATCTGCATCGTCCTCCGCGTCATACCCAAACACTTCCTTGATTTCCACCCATTCAGGCGTCTCTTCGAGATCACCCGTAGCGTCGAGGATACCAACACCAGCCTGTTGTTTCGCTCGCATCATATCATCACGAGCGGACTGGAACTCTCCAGGTTCAGCAGTCATGTAGTGGATAATTCCGGCCTCTTTGCCATGGACAGCTGCACAACGCGGTTGCCGCAGATCTTGGAAGGCCCACAGGAAACTTTTAATCTGGTCTTTGCAGTGAAGGTGCGAAAATAGCTTTGCTAGCACAGCGCCGTCTTCCACTGTTAGTGCACATTCTTGAATGGACCCGGGCTAAGTGACATGAGTAACGTATCTGACATAGAGTGGAGATTGCGCACGGGCATAGGATGGACGGCAGCTCCCATGACGACCATGAACCCGTCCACCCAGTCTTCAAGAGGCGCTTTACCATCTACGTGGACACAAACTGTATTTGTGGCTAGTTTACTAAGTCTGAGCAGCCTGGTTAATGCTGTGTTAGTGACAAGTATAATAGCGACCTTCATGATGAGTTTACCTTGATTCGCTGGATTCGAGCATACTACGTAGACCAGGTAATGGCGCGGGCTCGTCCCAGGATCCTTCATATTTGTCCTGGGGGCCATATGCACATAATCCAAACGCAGGGTTCCTTCCACCCTTAAGACTTGTCAGATTGACTCCCTACATTCAGATGGACACGTTACCAGGGGTATGCCAAGCACAGCATGTTTATCGCCAAACCATGTGTACATCGTGGGCTGCGGACAATGAGCGTGAAGTCTTTTCGATAAGATAGAGCGCACAATTTTATGGTCGTATAACTCTTTCAGTTGAGGATCTTTCATGATCAAAGTTTTGGGTATCGTCGTGCTTAAGTACATCAGTGAAGCACACGAAATGGTAGGTGAAGAAAATAATCACCAGTACATGCTCATGTTTATTGGCACTTCATCGTCATATTCTTCTTGTTC
This sequence comes from Armillaria nabsnona, assembly GCA_030407065.1. Lineage (NCBI taxonomy): Eukaryota > Fungi > Basidiomycota > Agaricomycetes > Agaricales > Physalacriaceae > Armillaria > Armillaria nabsnona. The sequence continues at coordinate 230,659 of JAUDQA010000036.1, read as the reverse complement.
TATCAGTAACACCTGTCTTGTTATGCCGGAGGGTCCATCACAGCCTACGATAACGTCTGCTTTGAGCACCTCTCCGGTGCTGAGGGTCACCGTCTGAGCATCGGGGTTTACGGTTTTTACCCGGGCACCCAGTCGAATGTTTGCTCCTACCGCCACGGCGGTATCGTACAAAAGCCGTCGCAAGTCGCCAATCTTAATGTCGGGTCAGATCGATCACAGAAAGCCGCGAAAAAATGATCGGCGTACATGAGCTAGGGGAGCTAGGGCATGAGAAAAATGTCTGTTCATATGTCCGTCTCATAACGCACCGAAAATAAACTCCCCCCGGGTTTCCCTCAGTACTTCCTCGTCCCAAATGTGCTTCCCAAGTAGCTCTCCGGTACTTTCTTGAATGAGGTACGATAGATGAAAGGGAAACCATGGAAACACCCGAAAGACTCACGAAGACAAATATTAATAGCTCCAGATACAACGCCTATCTTCCTCAATTCATCTTGGAGACCCCAATGATAGAGAATTTTGCTGAGGTTTGGGGGCATCCGACATGGACCCGATATCTGCAAAGAGAGCTGTAGCGCATTCGAATAATTTGACAGCACATATGACGAACCGGTGGAAATGTTGCATCCTTCTCGAGGACAAGTACGCGGTGACCAACTCGTCGTAGGGCTATGGCGCACGCAAAGCCTGTGATACCACCGCCAACAATCAAAAAATCTATAGGTAACGCCGCTTGTTTCGGCCGATTGCTAAATCCCTTTGGTTAAGAGCGCAATCAATGCTTGGGGTAGAGGAATAGAGGCTGCATGCTCACCGGAATTCGCGCCATTGGGCTTAACGGAAGCTGTCGCAAAAGGTCTGTTCACGACGACGTGATGATGTATTTAATAGGAAGAGTAATGCATTTGAAATATTGCGGTTGAGTCCCAACGTGATGTGGACGGGAGAAAAATGGCAAAACATAATTGCAGTGTTGCACACAGATCCGATCGACGCCACCTAATCTGGAAAAGAATCTAGCCCTCTTGGAAGTTCCGGTTTCCCCCAGAGCTGAAATTCGAAATGTTGCATGCTTTGATTGAGCTGGTATAAGGCACATATCGGATATCCTCCCGATTCTGCGGATTCCGTATGTCTGAAGAGGCGGTCAGTCTCCAGCCTCATGCCTTTGATAGGACTTGCATACCATCAAATTTTAGTATTCCATGTGACGAGTGGCAATAATGATGTTCAGCAAGCCGCAAGCGACTAGGACTTTAGCCCATTTGTTTCAAAGCAATACTTGGCTTAGGAGTTGTTCTATCGTCATCTCAGTGGGAGCGTCCGAGGGAAGAAAAATGTTACAGCAGTCCCTGATACATACCTCTATCGAATGATCTTGCGCTACGGTGAACTCCAACTTTTCGAAGTACGATCCGTAGGGTTGTATAATTGACTGAAAGGTATGTTTCTATGTGATAGCACATTATATTGCGACCATCGAAGACACTTCGCATCTTTAAGCGGATGTTGCCTCTAGATAGGAAGGAAAATTCCAGGGAAAGGCGCTGAAAGGCGTTGAATGTTCGAAGCGTAGCGATAAGGGGGCGGGTTTGGCCGATTAAGGCCATTGCCGGATTTATTTCCCTTTTCAGCAATCCTAAATTTGCTCATGTCGGATATCGGACCGTAGCTCAATTCTTTGTCTGGTACGGTGGCAACATTTTCAGTGCCATCCACGACAGCAATGACACTATCCGGTTCAGCGTCGACCGTGAAAGACCAGGGAAACATCCATTTTAAGTCTGGACGACTCGAAGCGTACGCCCAGCTCCACCCTTTTAGTGTTTTAAAAATATTCTAACGCCATGATTCCTTACCAGAGCCGCGAAATTGTACGGAAAGGTTCGTAATTTCCTAATGGTACAACTCTTAACAATCTGACTGCCTACAAAGGCCGAGAAATTAGAGCCAAAGAACGCGATTTATCCCTCAAACCTCAGTGCTGCTTACTATGAGTTAGGAGACTATGCCCAGACCTATCATGCTATTTGTCGCTCAGCAAAAAAATGCTGACCAGTGAACCAAGCCCTGCGCTTGCCATCGAGCTAGTTACACGCCTTTCCAAAACATTAAGTTGCGGTGTTCAGAGTGGCTCAATAACGCTCAAGGATCTTGAAGATAATCTGTCAACCGTCAACGAACTTTGGGTCATTGCTGAAACCAGTGCTTCCACAAGCAACTCCAACGCATCACCCGAAGCTTCGAGTGCGTGGGATGAATGGAAACGCGTCGCCCAAGACTTCGAAAGAGTTAAGAATGGGGCTCAGGATGCACGTTCAAGACTTGCCGCTCTTCCCTTCGGGCGAAAAATTGCGTACGTATAAGTACATCATTCGCTTTATTTACGTTTACCGACGCTTCTCTACCAGGGACACGGGTCTGGAATACTATACTGTACGCAGCGCTGAAATTGAACCACGTTTGTCTCTTAAAGGATTCACAGGTCGGTCAAGATCCGCCTATGTCGATTGTCCACGATTGGGGACCACAGGACAGAAACAATCCGTTAGAGCTCGGAAAACTGTCAGAGGCTCGCCTGTCGTCTTTGGCGCTTCTGTGGGGCGTTGGTGACGGTAAGTTCGCGCAATCTATTTTAAATAGTGTTAAAGCCTCTTCCGTACTAGGTCGACACGTTCTAAGTTCAATAATTGGGCTTCATCAAGCTTTCACAAAACTTAATGCAAAGAAGCGCTGAAAGTCCACTTTACCCTAATGACCTGCATCCTAGGGCATTGGCGCACGACCTTTGTCTGCTGTTCCTGATCGAAGACCTCATATTAATGCGATCGCAAGAAGAAAACAAATTGAAAGAAGCCGAGATCAAAGCTATCATCCTTTACTCGTGGACAGGATTCATTATGCCTGCTTACTGCCAGACGCGGTAAGTGACCAGGGAATCTCTAGGCTTCGAGTATTCACTCGGATCTTCTAGATTTAAGAAGATTGTGAAAGCTTTGCTCAAACGCCTCCAAGAGTCGCCACCGAATCTGCCTTCCTGGATCTACATCACTCAAGAGACCATCCCAGGAATTATCGACGCGCTCAAGTATTGGGACACAAAGATATCTCAAAAGAACACGAAGGATATGCTTCGCCACCTGGCTAGAACGGCCAGGACTCCTGCTGAGCATTCCCAGTTCCTTAATAGTCCCGGCATGGCATCAAACTTTCTGGACACCTACCACAAACGGCAAGAAGAGAAACAGGAACAGCTCAAAAACTTTGTGGACGTGGGATTGTCCGAGGAGCAAGTGATCGATATGGCGAGTGAATTGATGTCACGGCCCATATCTAGAGACCCTCAGCGGCGCAAGAAGTGGTTGGCCGACGGTCGCGCGGCCGTGGTCAACCTCCTGTTGGAAGACAAGGGAGACGGGCAGGCAAAAGCCCATCAACGCAACGAATTTATCCTGGAGGAGGGCTGGTATCAACTGACCCAATGTTTCATACCACCAGCTATCTTGCGATCGAGACGCGATGGTTTCAATGAGCTCTGGGGCATATTCAGAGAGGAGGAAAAAGGAAAGACTCGTACCTCGGACGGTTTGGACGATAAGGTACTGTCCCTTGATCGTTGCGAAAATCTGCGTTGAATGTTGTTCAGGTCCGCAATCACATAGAAACAACGTGGAAGCCCAATCCATCACTCTTTGTGCGTACCTTACACCCTCGAGGCTCCACGCGTTCACTAATGAAGACCCATATCTGTGCAGGACCCTAGCCAGGAACCAAACTGATCCATCATTGCAATGGGATATCCAGACAATAATCGAAATCCTTTTCACATGGTGTCCCCCATAGAGCCTTTCAATGAGCGAATGCGCCTCGTCAAGGGTAGGAACATGAATGCACGAATTAACCAAGATTGCCCCGCATATTCGGTTATCTCCGTCTTCTTCGATGCGGTCGTCGATGCTCTCATTGCCTTAAAGAGACGGATTCTGCTGGAACTTATCCAAGATGATATCTCTGCAGCAATAGTGAAAAATGCGGATTGGACTCGACGTTTCTAGGCTTGCCCATTTCCCGAGGAAATATAGTAGTATATGGCTGAGTAATGACCCGTACGTCGGAAGATTGTTTTCCCTCCCGAGGCTGATCCACGTCCCCGCAGTGATTCCACCCACGGACCGCCGTCTACATTATGCCAAACTTGGAGTGCGAATCTTACGCCGCGTTAGCTTTCAATTGCATGTTCAACAGCGGTGTCTGGCAAAACGGCGACCACTATGTGCACAAGTGAGATGCTTTCAATACTAGTCTGTCTTCCTAACTGACAGCTTTCACAAAGCTACACGCTTCTCAGCGTCAAGGACTACGCACGCTTCTTTGGCTGTCGCGCCCTAACCATGGATCCTGCTTGGGTAACATGGTGTTTGCGCCTGAGCCTCTGCCTCGTCCACTGTCGACTCTCCCCTCTCGAGAAGAACTTACTACATGGCTAACACGTGTTCTTCTGGCCACAATCTTTCCTCCTGCGTTCGCTAATCCCATGCAACAAATACTCCGTGTGCGTTACCCCAGCAACCTAGTTGCCTTCATCACTCTCTTCCTGCGTCTCCTCGAAATCGGCTATTCGTCACATTGGCTCTCCGAGTACCTGCAAACGATTCTTTCCGATTCATTGGTGACAGATATCGCGCCGTACGCCGGGGATCCCCCCATCCCCCTGTCAGAACTCGGCCGACGAGGAGCCACGCGCAGGCGAATGAACCTCGACCCTTGGAGGGTCGAATTCGAGAATATCCTCGCCCTATCGTACGAGGCTCTGCCATTCCCGATGGCGCTCCCGTCAGACTTCGCGCGGTGTCAAGACGAAATCGGGATCTTCGAGGCTCCGTTCTCTGAATTCATGTTCGATCACGCAACATCGATGGGTATGACACCGCAGTTTGAGCCGGTCCTTTCGCTGGTGTTTTACAAGCAGGGTCTGGCTCCCGTGGCTCGTGTGAAACAGGCGATGCTGCGACAAGTCGGAGAGGGTAAACTCGTCAAGAAAGGTGACTTTTATGTCTTGATTTCCGTCGAGACCTTGAGTTTGAATGCAGATGTCGTAAGGTGGAGGATGTCGAAAGCAAGGATTCAAGCTATGAAAGCGGCAAAATGGTGTTTTGTTGCGTACAGGTTTGACTCTGATGCGAGCGGTAAGTATCAATGCCATCTTTACCAATTTGGGTGCTGATTATTGCGTCGTTAGGCATACCAATATCATCCCAGGAGTGGGTAGGAGTGAGCCCGATGCGGACGAAACTGTTGGCTTAAGTTTCTATTAAGTCCATCATTCATAATTCATATAAAGTGAGGCATATTGATAATGTATACATACCTTTTTTGCTTGACCTAATGTAGATTATTTGTTTCCCGATTTCTTCTGTTGAGAAGTCGTCTGATCCAGAGGAGATTGCATAGATACATCGACACGTTTCCCTACTTGAGCAGTGTGCTATCTTTGCATAGAAGCCATTTGAACAAGCACTCGCCACCCGCGGAAATCACTGTGGCTTTTGTTCGAAGCTGTGGTCAAGGAGATCCGAAGCTTCCATTGCTTGAATACTTACTAACTAGAACAATGTTCCTGCGGTGAAGTAGCGCCGGGGTAAAACGTTACCCGTATACTTCAGCTGCGCAAGCAGTCCGTTTTATCCCCTCTGTGAATTAGCACAAGTTCGCCTTTTGAGTTGATGGCGGCGCGTCGTTATGCATGTTATGACGGGTTTTTAAATTTCATGCAAGTTTCCCAAGGCACCAGCATCCTTTGATGGCCGGGACAGACGGACAGAGGCCTATCGGGGACGGAAGACAGTAGCTTTGGTGACGTGTGGGGCAAACGACGGACATCGCTGTCTCGAGACATTGCCACCGCCGCCGAGCTCTGTCGAGCACCTTGTTTCGTAGATGACTGAAGCGGCATTCGCGCACCCCTATCCCAATAAGTCAATCACCGCCAAGATCAGCTCCACGAGCAAATCGGGCTTTACTGTGAGGCACAAACCGGGTTAGTATGATTTGAAAAGGAGATCACAAACGCATTTACTTGCCGCTTGCGGTCTGTCTTCTTTCCCTACAAGAAATTTGCGGGCATTGATCGCACGCAGAATTGCTCTTGCCGTTTCAACTCCGTTCCCGCTCTGTGCCTCCAGAACATTTGAACAACCACACAGGCAAGACGCTGCGGATAGGTCACAAACGATAGATTCTCAGGATCTGATCCACACGAAGTTCGCCTCTTAAAGACAAATATACGTAAGTAATCGCTGCGTTCGAATTGCCCTACGTTCTATGTATTATTCTTGTTTTACAGTAGTTTTGCGCTGTCGTAAGGACGAGGCAATGTCGTTGCCCAACCTATACATAGTCAAGCTGGATATCGTGCACCAGACACTAGGAATTGATCGCATGTTACGTTGATGGTGGTGTGGCGCAGAGAAGGGGTGACTTACATGTTTGGGCATACCCAATAAGCCAAAACGTCCACAAAATCATTGTGCCCTATAGCGCACCATCCGCAATAGTACTCCTGCGCCAAATAGAGGATTGTCTTCGCCAAAGTCACCGTAGCACCCGTGTAGCCAAACAGCGGCGCAATGTCAGACTTGATGGCATATACAAGAACGAGATACGTTATCTTGATAGGGGTGTTGAGCAGAAGGAGTGTTCCGATGAGTGAAGCTACGTACCGCGGCAAAGTTTTCAAGAAGGTTCAGAATAGCTGGTGGCGCACAGAACAGAAGTGAGAAGTTCAAAACATGAATCGAACGTGGTAACAGCGTACCTGCGGCGTTAGCGAACCCATCGCCATCCTCAAATGCTTTCACACCGTAGATCTGCATTGAAGAGGAAAAAATTTAATGGTAGGTTCTGAGCTAGAAGGGTACAACCGACGCACCTTGTCTATCTGTCCATAAAAATCATACAACTTCCACGCCCAATGCAAGTCGCCGCCGACCATTGAACGAGGTCTAGAGATGAAGAACGATGAGCAGAAATACAGCTGGCCAGGCAAGGTACTCGCACCTCATGAGACAGTATCCAGCATCCCATATCATCAGCGGGGCAGTGAGCATGAACCATATAGTTATCCAGGTGTACACCTTGGGAGCCATTGAGAGGGGGGGAGCAGAGAGCTATACGGAAACGAGCCTAGCGGTCTTTAAACCTATCAAAACGAACACTTTTTGAAAGAGAAGAGCTCTTCGCCTGCTTCCTGGAGTTTAATTAACAGCCTTTTAAACGGATCTGACGCGGTTTACGTACAAACCTGGACCGTTAGATAGGCCCTTCCAATGCCATGTTGAAAATGAAAGCCACGGTATTCGAATCAGCGACGTTATGATCCTGTTATGTTCAAACGAATAATCGACCACGCCATGCTTGCCCTTCAAATGCTCCCAATTATATTGGTTAAATGAGAAATTTTATCGCTCTCCTTGCTGGCATGGTGAAGATTCCCAGCGTCAGCTTGAAACTGCAGTATTTCGGCTCGAGGCTGATGCCAAGGTGATGCAAAAGCACATGGGGGAGCAACTGGCGACCAAACTCAAGACAAACGCTCAATAAGTCTCTTGATTCCCAGCGTTCTTTCCAGGGGGTCATACGCCGATCAGAACATATCGTCGCCACGGAGAAATACTGGAGATACGATCACCTAACCGGCATGCCGGTCCTGGCTTGTTCGCCCCCAAAACTGTGTGTTTTCCTCGCAAAACACATCATGACATAGAAGATCGGCCCAAAACAATCCGAGCTCATGACGTGCCCCAAGATTTCCACTGCCGCCTTTGGCCTGTTAGCCATCACCATGTTAAGCAATCATGACCAATTTCGAAATGTTGTACAGGCACCAACGTTTGTCGACGTCGAAGTACAAATTCGTCTCTTCGCCGTTTTTCCAGGATCTTCGCGAGACGCGTGGATCAGGTCCGTGCGCCGGAGCACGGTCGAGACTCGAGAACCAATGTGGTCGCTGCATCCGTTCTACTGACTGCCAGCCAATAGAATCGCTTCGGGCTTCAAGGAGCCATGTGAAACTGCCCAACTCAGTTGTGCTCTCACCTGGTCGTGTCGGCTAGAAGTGTGGGCGCATGGTGACGATAGGCATCTGAGATCTCGCTATATCTCGAGCCGCAGGCTGACGACCCTACACGCGACCCTTCGAAGATTCCATTCAGCGCTCAGCACCAGGTTTGAAAACTGGCTGTTTGGTGTGGCAAAGAAGCGAAATAGCAAATGCATTCAGCGCCCTTATTCCCATTTCTCTCGGCTATCAAAGAGCCAGCATGGTGCCTTGGAAGTAAATGCACCTAACAAGAAGGCAATTTTAAAAAGTTGCAGAAATCCATAGGCGTTGACGTAGAGGTGTCCAATGAACAGGCAACATCGGAACAGGCAGGCCCGGTTTGACACCTCCTCAAAACAGGACTCTATTTGAGGTCATCAGAGTGTCATAAGCGTTGAGTAAGGGCCGGTGGAAGTACGCAATGCCGCAACGTCATTGGTCCATTAAACTCGAAAGAATATCTCCAAGAGTCAGATATCTCCAGCCGGTCCAATGCGCTCCCTGCAGGGCTTTCAACCTGTTGATACGCTATCGTAAGTAAAACCCCCTTGGATCTTGGATTCATAAAGGCCGGGAAGATAAAGCGCTCAAAATGTTCATACAAGGTAGTCGATAGAGAAATCTTGATGCAGGGTATACAGCTAGAAGCATTAGAACCACACGATAGCACAACAGAAAAATGACCAGAACCATTCAATCCACCTGTCAATCACCAATCAGAAAGCTCTTGCTGCCTCATGTCAAAGAAATGTAGCGCTAACCGTGAATTTTCACAGCACCTTGTGCCAACTCCCACCTTCATTGCGCACCCAAGATATTACGACATCTCTGTCGCCGGTCATCTGGTCGTAGAATCTTCGTATGTCACCGAATCGGTAGATCACAGTAAACCTTTCAAACTGCGGTGCATCTATCGCCATCTTGGTAATTGAACTCTCGAGATCCCGGTTCATATCCATCAACGACACAGGCGTCATCACCAGAAACAGATGCTGTAGACTCGCGAGGGACGACACAAAATAATGCAAGCAATGTTCCTGTACACACATTCAGAACAACGATGAGTCCAATCCCACAAAACCACCCACCACATCGTCATCGAATAAATACACCGAATCGATCCAGAATTCGCGCACGCCACGCAGCCAACGACATAAAGTGGCGAGTGGGGTAGTCCGCACATAGTCATAGGGCAGCCGCACCATCTCCACAGAACACGTAGTCCTAACTAGCACATCCAAAGCGCGAACCGGGGGGGATGTGAAATGTAGCCTTGCCACCCGACGTCCCGGCAGGAGACTATCCACCCACGACGCCGCAGCATTCAATCTGGCAAGCCTCGGCAACGACGTATCCCTAACCGTCAAATGGGAAGGCAGCGAATGCACGAAAGTCAGATCTTCAATTTCGCACTGGTGATCAAGAAACGCGAGTAGGTCTTCATCGGTGTAAAAGTCCACCTCAAAGGAGGACAGCCTAAACGCATCTCGGCAACCGTTCAACACCCAGGAACCCTTGCACAGGATGCGTAACTTCAAGTGGCGCAGATTACGGAGGCACGGGAGGGTTTGCGCTATGAGGGACAGGTACTCTCTCTTCCTCGCATCATCATGCCGCCACCGAGCATCGCTCAACTCTAAAAAGCCGACCCGTTCCGCGAGACTTCGGTTGCCTAGCAAGACGGGAAGGGCTTCCGCCGCGTTGGGATGCCATATAACCCCGTATATTCCATCTCTACAACACCGCAAAAATCCTTTGCAACAAACACTGAGAGCGCACAAGTCCTGGAGCGAAACATAGCGAAGGATCTCCAAGAACGTGTCAACAGGTAGGGTGGCGAGCATGACTGTGTGGGTCTAATGAAGGACTGAATTGAATGTTTTATGCGTGAATGACAAAAATCTGTAACATCTGACTCACCGCCTTGATCAGCTGTTTTGCGGCTATGCAACAGCTGACTGGAAGCGAGTATACCAATACACATGAATGGCCGTCGCTAGAATTGAGTCCATAAACAGGTTAGGTAGCGGTAGTGCAATTTTTTTTTACCAGTGATAGTAAACGAGATAGCATCAGCGGCCCGTCGTGGAGACTTCCCAAGTCTAACGCTTAATTTTGAAGTTTGCAGATGAACATGCGCAGTCACAATTGAAAGGACAGTGCCACACCTGTCAAGGGTAGTCAAAGAGAAGGAACGGGCAGCAATGTGTAGCGCAATACCTTTTATATAATCTTCTCCCATTGCCCGTCTATACAGCGCTTCCAGTTAACCACCCTCCTTCTGTCATTAATCCGATAGAGCACAGAAAAGGTGTCAAACTGCGACGCCCCTGTCGCCACAATCGAAATAAGCTCGCCCAGGCCCCGCTCGCCGTCCCAGGACGTGATCACCACTGTAAAACGCCTTGAAAGATGTCACCGTGTATCCTTCAGATGCTGTCTCCCAAACAGCCTATCGTACATCAGTTACATTCGATCTAGAAACACCTAAAATCCACTCACATCGATGTCACTGGAATACACTCCATCTATCCACAACTCGCACACAGTACCAAGACAACGGCCCAACACCGCAATCTCCTTGTTCCTCAAATAACTGTATGGCAACCGTACCATTGCCGCAGGACAGGCAGCCCTGCATGAACGGGGAAGACATACACTGTCGCCACTTGACGGTCCGGTAGCAGGCTATCAACCAGGAAGGCCTAGCAGCGAGCTTGGCTAGCTTCGGTAATGACACCGCCTTCATATACCCCGGAAGCCCTCCGGCTGGTGATCGAGAAAGGCAATAGGATCTTCGAGTGGACACAACTTGATCGCGTTTCGGCAGTGGATGAGCGTCTGTGAGCGATTGTCTACAATATGAAACCTCAAATAATGCAGATTGCCCATGTTGAGGGGAGGCTTAAACTCTTGCAGTAGCGAACGAGAGCCCACACAGGTATCAGATGATCTCCAAGGTGCCGACCTGAATTGAAGCAAACATAGGAATATCAGTGAGTCGACACACTGCTCGTAGAATATATAACAACTTACCGCTGTGATAAATATTATGATAGATGGTGGCTATGCAATATGAAAACAAAAACCAATGACGTACCTCCAAGAATCAAGAAGTGCAGACCCACAGTAACCTCATGGTAGTGAGATGGAGAGAGATGTCAAGAATCAAGGTGATAATTATCAAACATGTGCACATCTGCTTTCTACCACAGTACCTTGTGTAAAGCCTAACAAACGAACCGGTTGGCCGTGCCACTGAGGGATACTCCTCGAGTCCAATTCCTTCTCAAAACTCGGTAGAACTTTATGCTTGGGTGACTGGAGAAGACGAGGAGACATAGGTTCGTACTTCCGACTAAGCGAGCCGCGCCTCCGAACACTTGACTTCCTGCAATTGATCGAACGCGACGGAGATGTTTCATATAGTGATGCAGAAGCCAAGTTTGGCGAAGCGACGGGAGGATGGGGAACGACCAGAGGTATGGTAGAGAAGCCGGCGGAAGAGGCCTTTGTTGCTGAAGTCACCTTTTCAGGTATCACGATACTGATACCTCGCACATCGTGTCTAGGTGAAACCCCAAGTCCGAGCCCGTTGAGTTGTCCAACCAACAACTCGGTAGCTTCGTTCACAGAAACTGGCAAGAGAACTGCCGATTGTGGCTGAGCTGGCGATACTTGAGATGTTGTATCCAGAACATGGTCGGTGTCAGTCTCGCCAAGAGGAGAATAGCAATTCGTGACATTGATAAAGGGTGGCGGGAGTAGGATGGGTGAAGGAGAGTCAACTAGATCAACGGCAACTAGACGAGGTTTCTCGGGAAGAATAGGCGAGTCATCAGGTTGGCTGATAGTAGCATCACCGGAGAGAGAGTATTGTGACGGAAGGCCTAAACCCAGACCAACTGCTCCTCCAAAAGGCGTTCCCTGCGTGGCAAGAGAGAGGCTGAGCACCAGGGAAGAAGCGAAAGAACAAATGCTTACCTGTGCACTGACTCGTCGAGCACCAGAGCTCCTTCGACCCTCGCGTTTCTTCCTAAAAACCTTGGTCTGATTCCACGATGGCGATTTGTTACGCTGCTCTGGCTCCGCTTCGTATCCCAAATCATCGTCCGACAATGACAAGGGCTCCGTTTCGCCGTCAGGGCGTTTCCTAGGAATCGAATAGGCCTGAAACGAGACCCGCTCGTAGGTAAATTCAACTTTGAAGACTCGCTCGGATGTTGATGCTTTACTGGTACATCGGGAAAGCGACGAAGAATAGTCTGTTTGAGATTCTGACGAAGTGTTATGCTCGAATAGAGATGAATTTGCACGCGACGATGCAGAAGAGCTCGAGAGTGCCAGACTCAGCGACATAATAAGGATAGAATGAGATGAAGGATAGGAAATGTGGAGGAGAGGGTTGGAGGCAAGGAATAGAAATGGTTCAGTTGGCGTCCCTCGCCGTTTTGAGGTCGGAGCTTAAATTCGGTCCGACCGGGCCGCATCAGACATCGCGACTTTAAACCCAATTTTGCATTTATGTGTTGGTACCGGCACAGTTCCTATTTACCACTTGGCATACGGTAAGAATTTACCACTAAGGGGGGATAACATTAGCATCTGACATAAAATGTTAGAGAACAAAACATACTCGAATGTTAGAACGACGCGATCCCCTTTGGGATCCGGTTTCTTCGCTATATTAATCTTGCAATCAATCATGGACATAATGCCATCTCCAAACTGTCGTGAAATGCATCGGAAACTCGTGAGAAAGAAATGGGTATATATGGCGTACTTTCTCATGTATAATGGCCTTCAATTCACCTGCTGTGAGAGGAAAGTCACATAATCATGCTGGACAGCGTACCTTAATCGCATGTCCATACACCATGACACTCTGGTGGTAACGGAACAATAAGGACACGAACCTTCCAATTCGGATGCTGATTACACACCTCGTACAACCGATAGATGACAGGATCGGTGGGAGGCATAGGACCAAGTCCACGGTTCGGCCACCAATGATCACCCAGACCCCCAACCAGGTCACTGCTTGGAATTTCAAGCGTCTCAGCTACCTTCTGTAGTTCTTCAGGAGTGAACTTGGCCTATCAATGTCTGAGATTCGAATTCTGCAGTTATGGGAATGATGAACCTGGCCGTAAAACGCAGCGGCGAGCCAAACTTCATCCTTCCCAATCGCCTTAGCGATTTGATCGAATGTCAAGCCTGTTTATTCATTGATCTGAACTCCTTCTCTTGCAGCGGGGCGCCTACCTTTCCTTGCCTTGGCTTCGAATAACTTCGAGTTGATGGGTGGAAGGTCAGCATATGGTGAGTTGTTCGCGGGAATAATCTGTTCAGTAACGAATGAGCACTGTAAGAAGCTAGTAGTTGTGGAATTTACCGCAGCTTGAGCCATGGTGGATGTTCAAGACAGGGAACACTTAGTGGGACACATGATCTTATATCGACCCGATAACGTGACAAGCGTCCTAAACTTGGGCCTACTTGCGCGCGGTCCCCGACATTCACCGAAAGGTAGAATACAGAAATATATTGCATGGCGTCTAAGTTCAGGCGACGTCAGCAAGGTCGGCTATCGTAGGAAGACCACGTACTTACTGTGGTACAAAAGCGAGACCGAGGATAGCTATACGGCAGTAAGATCACTATTCTTTCGGATCCTTGGGTCCCTGATCCTCGACAGGCTTCCACACCTCCTTAGTAGCATTTCTTAGTTCATAGAGCTGCCCAAGTTGCTCCGCAGACATCTACCACCGGCATGCGTGTCAGTCAGGAATCCGAGTACGAATAAGTTCATTCACTTTCTCAATCAACTGAGGGTCCAATCTCTGCCCAGTAAACTCCTCCGGCTTTGATTCTACGGATAACTTGTCCAAGTATGCCTTCCACTGCGACAAGAAGCCAATAATATGCAAGGGGTTTGTCACCTCTCGATGGCGACGAAATTCTGCATTGAATACGGTGTCCTCAGCCCAATTTTGAGCTATCACTAAAGACTCGCGCACCAGCTGTCACATAGGCATCTCCCAAAGAACGCATACCATCCGGTAGAGGACGATGAGCCCTCAAAAGGCGTCGGTAAAGCCTGAAAACGATTTAGACATCAGATTCACCTCGTAGTTGGGATTCAGACCTACACTATGGGAGGTAACAGCGACGCACTGGCCTCTTGCAATTTCAGCGGTCTCGTCCCAACGGACTTCGCGAGCCTCTTTACCGATGGGTGCATTCAATTTCGAGGAAAGTTCAAAGTTTCGGAAGAAACCGTAAATTACCACGTGGTGAGGGGTCGGCTGTCACGGCCCGATAGCGATTCACGAAATCGTCCATCTGGAGAACTCAATAACTTCAGAAGGCCTTTGATCTCTTTTTTCGGCGGCTTTCTGGAAATTTTCGAACTTTTCATTCCAGGGTCTGTCGCCGCTTCGTCCCGACTCGGCCGACTGTCGCTGTCCGGTTTTCCCGGCTCACAGCATTGGTGGCGTCGAGTGATTATTTGTCGAATTCCCAGCCGAGCTCGTTTGAATACGCTGGCTTGCCCCTCTTGATCTGCACGCACTTTAGGTTTCTTCTTCATCGCTGTTCTCTGGAAGACATAGTATCTAGCTGGCGGTCTCCTAAGCAAGCCGCAGGATATTTCTACTCTTGACCTTGCGGCGGAGGAACCCCCTCGTAGATATCGTATCGTAGATGCGGCCCTGAAAAAACCACCAGGAGTTCGTTTATAGATGTGAAACAAATTTCCTCACTCGTGAGATGATCTAACTAGGTTTCCTATAGTATAGTACGTACAACATTCCATTTTGCGGATACTGTTGGGTCAGTGGCCTTCGCTGACTGATTACCAGGTGGACTTGAACCTTGGCTTACAGACAAAATCAAATACGGATTTCACGCCGTGAATCGAAGGTCTTTTGGCTGCGTTGAAGCTCTAGCCCCTGGGAACGACATCAAAGACTGCAAATATAAAATTGTCGCTATCCCAGGCTTCGAACTGATCCCATCGAACGGGTGGCAAAGTGACGAAGCCTGCAGACCTGAACACGACCGTGGTCGGTCCCATGCTCCTTCCGCGCACTGCGGGAAACGGTTTGGGAGGGCTGAAAGATGAATAAGGCCGGATCTCGACACATGTAAGGCTTCCTCGCTGATACATTCTTTGTCACCACCGGGGATGCCTCCGAGCGACTTCAACTGTTGGTCTAATCATAATTGGATTGATGCCATAGAAAACATCTACTGATCCTTAGAGTCTAGGGAGGCAGCTCAAGAATATTTTTTTATTGATTTGTCTTAGGCCGACAAGGACAGCCCCTATTCACTAATATTCTGCGCGGAGCTAACATGCACCTTATGCGATAGAAGTGAGTTTCAGGCATCGCACACAACCTCTCCTCACGCTCTGGTCGTTTTGGAAGGGAAATTTTTTACGTGCACCTCTGTGGTGTTGCAGCTCTTGTGTCTGCACAGGCTCTCGCGACGGTTGCGTTCAAGAATTATGGCAATAGAGCGCTAGTGAATTGCAGGATGCGATTCACTTCTGGCGAACCTGCCTCCTTTATGGACTTCTCGTCCATAGATAACCTGTTATCCGTGATTCTTATCTTGGCAATGACCTGGAGCCCAGCTGACTTTTCCTGGATTACAGAAACGGTATTTTAGCTAACCAGTTTTATACACTCATTTGTCACCTCCGTCTTTGGTCTTCTGCCCCAGTAACAAAAGGTCGTACAAACTTTTCCTTCCACAACAACGGTGAATTAAACCTGTCATTTCGTTGATAGATACATATTCTTCTAGGTTCATGGAATCGATGTTCAACTTATGATGAATATGTCAGCCATGTCTTCTTCATTGACCGGAATACAGTTCGTCTCTCCGACGTCTGCCCATTTCAAGCATATCATTTCGTGGATCTCCTTCTTCGTTTTGTTTGCGCGGGCGGAGCTGAGAGTGATTGCAGAAGCACCGAGAAAGAACTTTGACAAACCCTGACACTTTTCAGCCAGAACGCTCCAGAACTCGAAAAGTGCAGGAATGTGTAGCTACGAGGCAGTTGCCGGATACGAAGCTGTCTAGGACAGGCGACGAGGACGCGGATGCCATGGCTAGACACTTCGCGGACATGAAAGTGCGAGGTCAAGTTTTTGGGAAGCTCGTACTAAGTCATCTCGGTGAGAGGGAAAGGGCTTAGTTTCGTTTCCTTCGTTACGGTTTACCCACTGCTGTCAGTGGTTTTTTATGTGCCACTTAGGGAGAGCTTCTGTGTCTTGTACCGGTAATATTATCAACTACTTATTTTTGTATTCAATGCTGGGCCTTTACCAGAGTATATGAAGTAAGCGGTTCCGAGATGAGAATTCCCTGAACAGGAAATAACAACGGCGCTTCCTACCTCCATCTTCTCTTTTCACTGCCATATGATCTGTGCTATCTCTCAAGCGCAGTCAGAAGTTATTCCTACTACATCACCGTGACACTTCGCTTGGCGCGCGAATTCGACGCTATCTCTGGTTTCCCCATTCTTCTAGGCAGCTCAGATATTTATGGTCTCTGCTGTAGTACTACATCGCGTCATCTTCAAACTTTAATTATGCTGTTGAGTCATAATGCGATAAGCCACATCACGATTAATATTGTCTGCGTTGACTGTCTTCGACTTCGTCAGCAATATACCTCGTAATATCTATCTGGTTCCTATCCTATGGTACGGCACTTGCATCGTACATAATATAACCGTCGTCCCCTCTATAAAATCCCTCGTGATACGGTCGGAGGCTCGTCTCATTCATTCATAAATTATAATGGTTCATGGCTGTATTTATTACTTACCAGCTCGTGCGGTCGACATCGCCGAGATCGTTTTCGTCGTCAAGGAGTCAATAAGACGCGGGCGCCACTGACTTTCATCCCCGCTTACACAAGCTCTTGAACCTTCAACTTTCGATTTATGGGCACATTATCTCTCAACGCTCCCGATAGGCATTATCTCCGTTGCATTATTCGGAGCGCAACAATGTCATTTTTCTCAATGCTGCTGCCTTACTACTGTCTGCTACTGAGCTAGAAGCTCCACAATCCATGTCCGACTCTGGTCCTGTGGTTTTAACCTGTCGAATCCTGGCATCAGGCTCTTTCGTAAGAAGACGAGTAAGCTCGTTCAAAGGTCTATAAGACGTTCAACAGCCACAGAGACTTGCCTAGTAAGACTCACATTTTCCCTTCCCTCCCCTCCGCCAGCGTCCTCAGAGTTCGTCTTGCCATGACGAGCCCGGTTCTCCTCGGTCATGGTGCGACCCTTATTATCCCTTCTTATATTCTCCCTTCACCTGCTACCGTCATTAGATGTCTCGGTACAAACTCAAACGACGATATTCAACAGTAGCCTGGTTATCAGTCTGGTACTTCTGACAGCTGTGCTGTTGCCTGCGTTGATCTCGAAGCATATGTATCGAATGCGGATATGGTATGCGTTGATATGCTCAGCGATGGTGTATTGCGTGTCGTTTCTCCTTCTCGTCGGGTACCAGATAGGCCCTGAGGAACCACCGTTCGGATTGTGTGTAGCCCAGACGGCGATGGTTCATGCTGCACCTGTTCTGTGAGCGGTTCCAGTTCGAACTTCAGCACAGTTAACCAGTTTCAATACAAGGGTCGTCTCATATGCATTATCCTTCTCGATGGAGGTAGGTTTCCAGCGTTCTTCTGCGTAATGGCTTTGACGAGTGGCGCGCAGCTACTCCTTGGAATACAGGCATATTCACGGGGCAAGGAAATGAAATCTAGTACACATATATCTGTAAATCTCGGCGCTGCATGATGCGCGACATACTGATTTTATTGCAGCTATTAATATTCCCTCCGTTCGTATATGTCGTGGTTATTATCGAAGGCTTGGTGGTCCGTTTCAACATCTTGTCACTCATGCGCTCCTTATTGACACATGTCTCTAGCTGGCCCTTACGAACAAGAATGAGGTTGAACGAGATCCGGCGATGTTTTACTGTCATCTGCACTCGAGTACGCCGTCAGTGTCATTCGCAGTATCCACACTTTATAGGACTGACCGTTACGTCGAACTAAAGTGCCCTGATTAGCGCAGTTGTCATTACTATTGAAGCTGGACTGATGATCATTCTCGAAGGTACGCACATGGGACGATGAGGGCGTGCCATGGACCGACATGGCTTCCTTCTACAGTGATCACGGGAATCTTACTCTATCAGCGCAAGACACACCTGGGGCGTAGAGAATCAGTGACTGCATCCAACACTCCCTTTCCAGTCGGTCTTTTTATAAGGAAGATTGTTTACACCATGAACATCGGATTTGCATTGGGGTACGTGGGTGTCATTTACATCAAGTCACCATGGTGAGCTAACCCACCTGCTTTCACAGGCTGTACGCATTTATCTTGGCTAATCCGAACAAGTCAAACGCGAAATGGTCTTTGCTTCTGACAGGACGTGAGTGAATATTTTGAATAGAGTACCAACTGAAATGTGGCTTACGCATAAACCTCGGCAGCTCCTCTGGTAACTGCGCTGATATTTGGGCCTCACCGTGTATGTTTCCCAAGTCCTCCGTGTTGCACCTTGATCTGACACGCTTCCTGACCAGGACATATCTCGATTCTGGTTCTGTGGACGACCGAATACAGCGGAGAGCAGCGGCTCCGTTAGCGAATCTGGCCATGGCTTGATGCATGAGTCCAAGTTGAACGAATTGCACGGCGAGACTTCCAGTCCCTTGCCGCCATACGAACCCGCGACGAGAATAGACTTGTAATGCCGTCACGTATGATAGACGCTTGGAAAATACAACCGAGACCTCCTTCTGTATGTACTATATAGGTTTTCCTCTGCGCTGGGGCTACGTAGCCGAGAGCTTAGCCAGGCAGGAGGCTATAATTGATGTCTTTTGGAGCGAAAAAAGAACGAGGATGGGGAAAGAATGGGAAAACGATGGATGTTCATCATGCAATGGGGATACGAGAGTAAGCTGACGTTGTCATGTGCCAGTGATACCGTTTTCAGGCCGCCTCCCTTATCTGTGATCTGGCTGAGAATGGATAAAATATCCCAAGGAGGTAGGGGACACAGTGAGTTACGCGTCGTCACCAAACGATAGCAGCGTTCTACTCTTAGCGGCCTTCTTCGCTTTCTTCTTTGATGGTGCTTTCGATGAGGAGACACTGGCGTCCTCCAGAACTCCAATATGCTTCCTTTTCAATGTGGAGGTCTTTATTGCAGTGGTTTTCGATGAAGAAAAAGAGAGGCTAGGTGCTGGCTTTTTGCCTTTGGCAGTAGCGCTCTC
The DNA here is from genome assembly GCA_030407065.1 of Armillaria nabsnona. Taxonomy (NCBI): domain Eukaryota; kingdom Fungi; phylum Basidiomycota; class Agaricomycetes; order Agaricales; family Physalacriaceae; genus Armillaria; species Armillaria nabsnona. The sequence goes on along the minus strand of JAUDQA010000036.1, from coordinate 211,230 downwards.
TTTGGGCGTAATTTCGACGGCAGGAGCCTCGGCGTCAGCCGTGGAATCAAGAGGCAGTGGAGGCAGTCCTTTCTCTACAGTAACTGTCAGTAACGAGAGATACAGGTGAGAATACTATACAAATACCTTGCCGCCTAACATTTTCAGCTTCCCTTTCCGTCAAATGCTTCCCTTCCTTCAAGACCACGACCTGGGGCTTCTCATCTCTATCATCCTCGTCTTCACTTCCAGGCTGGCTCTCAGGACGTTCTGGGATTGCCGGTCGTCGTGGTATCGGTGGGCGCCCTGAGCCATCATACTCCCACTCATCGTCGTCCTCGTGGTCAGAGTCTGGTATCCCAGCAATTCGATTCTGGAGTTTCTGCAGAAATGCTGGTGTATTCTGGCTGTAGGATAACCGTGAAGAGAGCTGTGCGCGAGTAGGCTCTTTGGGCGCCATCGTGGTTGATGGTTTGGCCTTGTGGGCCGATATTCCCACGGTTCTTCTAACTGTCCGTATATCTCTTACCCTTTCTATGTCCTACAGGATACCGTTGGTTATGCAATTTCTCAGCCAGATTTTGCTGCGAAAGGAACTCAGTAAAACCTGAAAGCTTTCTGAACATTTTGGCCCCTGGACGACCAGGTGAAGTTGAACTTATGGAGAAAACGTCCAAAGGGAATATTGACGTTCTGGGATTTTTGATGTGCGTCGATCAAGGTGTCGCATTGCTAGAACGGCTCTTGGACGACACTTGGATCAGCGTTACTCTTTTTATGCCCCAAACTGGCACATCCAGGCGAACTACAGAGAACCAAATCTTCGCGTTCGGGTCACTGACGCTCTTCTTGAGTTGAGCCGCATACTGCATGTCTTTGTTTACTTAACACGCATACTTTTGATTCTAAACGAAGTAGACTTGCCTAGGTCCTTTTCTATTTTTTAATTTCCGCCATGTGTATAACCTGAGCATCTGTGCAAGAACCTCTCCTGGAATTTATGGTTTAAGTTCAGCGACACACAGGCCGACGCCAAGAGTTGAGGCTGTCTGTCAGTATCGGCCTATCCGGGCGCTTATTTGGGAGGTCCTGCAAGACGTGGTTCAATCCAGGAACAGATATCAACACGAATCTGGGATATCTATTGCGTATGTACATCCGCTTTCATCTCTTGTTGGAAAACCAGTGGGCCTATATGGTGCTACTTTCAACAACCCTGACTGATGCTGTCAAAACCATTCCTGATGACGATGTTGATGACGGTGATGATGACGAAGTGTAGGGCTCAGAGCAGTGAGTACCAAGTAGCGAGTAACGAGCCTAAATGATTTATTTTCCAAGGTCTATGGTGACACTGAATTGAGTGGAGTCTGAGCCTGGATACACCTCACGATGCAGGCGGGTTTCACAGTGGAAGTCCCAACGCGTGACCATTTACATAGCAAAGTAAGTTCCTCTTAGCCGATCCAAGCTTGCGTATCCTCAATATTTTTTCAACGGTATAATAGGACCCCAATACACAAAGTATGAACTACACGCCGCATGTAATTGGCACCAATTTTTATGAATCTCGCGGAGTTATTACTCTGAATATCTGAATAGGACCAAACTCCGAACCACGTTTAATCGCTGCACCATAGAAGCCGACGCCTGCAGGAACCCCGCTAATTATGAGTTAATCGCTTATGCTCTTCGCCCAACACCACCATATGCATAATTTAGAGCAGTGGTCGAGTACACAACTTGTTGGCAGCCGGCTAAGTGAATACCCCCGATCGACTGCTATTCAATAGGAGACCAGCTTGAGCCTAATACCCATGGAAACACACGGAAGCTAGGAAGGTGGCAGGTTCCCTGAGGATCGGGGCCGCCGCCACGCCTTTGTTTGAATTGTAAAAATTCTTGCATGTACTTCATGTTTATGGAAGTCCTAGGGGCCGCTCAAAGAAAGAAATGAATGAGGTACCTGGTAACGTTGTGGTAGCGATTAACAGGCACGATCTACGGAAATAAACTCGAACGAGTGTTTGTAGTAAGGGTAGGTGTGTATGTGGGAATGCAAAGGTGGCTCAGCATAAGTACCGGGGCTTATCTTCCCATGTATTAAGCCTAGTCACTCAATAGCAAAGGCTGGCCCTGTATTCAATACGGAAGGACATGAAGGCGAAGATTATGAGATTCATGCGTCGGTGACCAGATACTTAATCATCGACGAAGACCTCGACAGAATCATTGATAACAGCATGACCAGTATAAGCTGATTCAGCTAATGAAAGCCGCGGAGTTCTTGATACAAGGGAAAGAGGAGCTACATGGCCGTTTCGGTAGCAAGGGGGACGACTCAATCTGACCGATGAGAAAGGCGAGAGCAATGTCAGAAACGCTGGCGAATTTGATTGGTCGTAGAACGTCCACCCAATCTCCAGGTCCCCTAAGTGAAAATAAGGCAAACATTGGTCTGGATGAAGTGCATTAAACGAAAGCAGCCTTCCTCAAGGTTTATGCGAAAGACTAGGTCCACGGAGATTATCTTTTGAAAACCGCATTGGCCGTTCAAGCGCCAGCACTGCAATCTGTTAACCAAAGCACCGGCATTTATTACTGCGATGCCTGCTGTTCCAGCCCAGACGGATTGTAAATAATGAAAGTTGTGAATGAAAAGAAATGATTGCGTAATAGTCAAACACATACATGAATCATTACGCAGTGAGGAAATTACACGCCGATCAAAGAAGCGTATACAATCAAGGCTGCGAAAAGCAGTACAGACACCTTTTGAAGAGATACTACTCAGCATAGCCGTACTAGAGATTCGGTCCGAAACAGTTGGGTTATCTAAATAAGGTTTATGAAAGCGCGCATTCGTGTTTGATGTGGTTCAGATAATTACCTGCATTTACGAGTCTGAACGGAAATTTCTTGAATGCGAACCCTCATGCAACGGAGGGGTGAAGGGACCAGAATTCACGTTCCGTTCTCCTCGTAGTAAGGTACCTTTCGGTCAGGACGGACCAGCGCAGAGAAGCACCTTGTTCCGAGTCCAAAGGTTCTGGAAAGCAAGGTCTGGATACAGGCCTGTGTACGAAGGAATATCAGCCTATCGGCGTAAAGGAAGGCTGCCGTAATAAAATCGAAGCGATAGCAGTCGGAGGTATTCCATGATTTTTCCAAGAGGAGGCTTTAAAGAAGGCTACCCGGTGCGAGATGAAGAAAAGAACAGTCGGACCGGGCATATACAGCGAAACAAGTTTGCGTGCTGTGAACCGGGACTAGAGAATCTACGCGACAGGATTGCCGCTGAGGAACGAAACGGAATAACTAAACAAGTGATCAAAACAACTTCGCATATACAAATGCCGCGCTACTCACCCCAATCATCGGCAGCTTATTGTGTCAAATCCCAGTGAGACTGATTTCTGTGACCGTTTATTTGAATCAAAAAACTAAGCGATGCCTTGATCTAGATGCGTAGCACTTACATGAGAGTATATGGTCAATTAGCTGAATCACACAGGTACAGGCTTGACTCGATTTGGAGTATACTGGGAGCCCAGAGCGACCGCGGAATATCCTTTGTCCAAGTGAGATCCTTGAGATACGAAACGCTGAACACTGATTCGAGCGCGTCGGACAAAATGTCAAACTCGGGGCAGAGAAGTCGGTCTGTGGCAGTGCAGTTTCCGGTCACGTGTAAAGACGCGTCAGGTCACGCGACTTTGTTGATCAGATCTTGGACCACAACCGTGACAACGTCAAGCTCCATCATCTTGCTATTGTTGTGCTACCTCAACCTCGACATTGTCGACAGCAGAGACGTCTTTGAGTAAGGACTCTATGTGCGTCGCTATGCCTTCTGCAGGGATCTCAGCTCACTGTATCTTACAGCTAGTACTTCGCGATGCGGCGCTTGCAAGAGATTAGCTTACGACACCTTCCCGACATCTCTGGCTCTACCTTTGCATTAGAAGACACGTCTTTTCAGATACCGGTGCTCAACGAAGACGGAGAAGACCTGCTCAACGACACCGATAACGACTTTTTCCGCGGTATCGATGCGCGGTCGAGTTTGGCAACTCCAGCAGCAGCCAGAAGACATGTACATGACGACCTAACAGTCAGCCAACTCACCCCGCGGAGGCCCAATGTCTCGCCTTCACCGCTGTTGCGGCCCGACTCACCTTCGAAATCTAAAGCCACTTTTCCAGCCACCCCACGACTACGGTCCGGCTCGCCCTCTAAAACTACGCCCAAAACTTGTTTTGATCCAAGGGCGGGCCGTCAGACCACAGCTGAGGCTCCTTCACGTCAGTCAGACTCCCGCCCAGCATCAACGACTTATGAATCAGCGGTCTCATCTACACCTGTGAAGACACATATATCGCGCACCGCGGAAGATCCGTTCACGCCACGGAGATTTGAGAACCTACAGGCCGAGGTAGCCACTCTCACATCAATGAAGTTCAGGGATGGCCTCGCGTCGACAAAATCCAGGGACGCGCCGGCTATCTCTTTATTGAATGTATGTCTATTTTTTCATTTCTTCATTTTTGTATTATTTAAAATGAATCAGCCTGTAGATGACAATGTCAGCGTGATTGACGAAAGTTTTGATACGGGTGGGGCTGCAGGGCGCCTGTTGATGTATGGGAGCACGTTGGCAGGGTGTGTTCTTTGTCTCATCTCTTTGCAACCTGACCTACATGATATTTTTAGTTTTGAAAACGTTGCACCAACTTCATCCATTCCTCCACGCCAAGAAAGGTTGACAGTCTCGAAGTATTCCCCTCAGAAAAATGTTATTGTCACACGCGAGATTTCCCCCATACGGTCAGCGGCGAAGCGGCCGGCATCCACGACAGACGACAGACCACCAAAGCGCGAGAAGAAAGCGAAAGCGAAAACGAAACCTCCCATCATCACAAAACCGACATCTTCGCGCAGCAAGGCCTCGACCAGCTCGTCAAAGCCTCGCCCACAGCCACCTCCCTCACGACAACCTACTCCGACAACCGCCTCTCTGGGTCCGTCGCGCTCACGCTCCGCTTCAGCACGTAGTCAAAGCGAGTCTAGTTTGTCGGCCGAAGCATTTGGGACATTCAATAGTAAAGTACGTGACGATCTTCGATCATTTTCACGTGGGATTTTTTTTCGTTTTCCTTTATGTCTGGAGTTAATGGGGATTTATTGTTGACTGTTGGTATTTTCTAGACCCCGCCTGTAAACGCCCAACCGACCGCGAGTACGAACAAGGCATTGTCGTCATCTTCGCGACGCTATCCAATCCCTGATTTTAAGGCACTTCATGCCGCTGAGCAGGCAAAATTGGCAGCTCGGAAGGAACATATCATTCCTGTGAAGCCGATAGCAAAGGAGTTTAGTACGGATGAAAGAATTAAAGAGCGGCGTATATTTGATGAGCGAATTAAAGAGAAGGAGGCGGAGATGGAACGGGCATTGGAGGAACGAAGGAAACAGAGGGAGCAAGAAGAAGAAAGGGAGGTCAGAGAGCTGCGGAGAAAGGCGGTGCCCAAAGCTCATGAAGTGCCGGAATGGTATAAGGATGCACCCAGGCGGGTACGACCGACCGAGTAGGTGTGTCTTAGTCACATTTTTCTTTGTTGTTCCTTGGTTTATTATTTTGGATTTGGGTGTCCCCATTATCTGTTGTGAAGGTCTACTACTCGCTTCGGATTATACGTGTGATGAGGCCGAGACCCTTTCCGAGTATAGCGGCGCTTCCTTCTGTGAGTAACTCGACTAATTCCTATTCTTACGGCGATTCTATGATGTAGGATCTAGTTGTGAATACACTAAGTATACTGACCCCTGTTCTCGTCACTATTAGGTCAGAAACTGAATCTCGATGCTACTTCTCTGCTTCTCAATCCTAAGGCCAAGCTCAAGCTCTGGTTCATTGATGATCGGACAACCGGAAACTCGTCTGTCGAGCTCGTGTCTCTGTAACTTGATTCATGACCAAGAGTCAAATCAAACAGGTCACCGGCCTCATGTTGAACACACAGCCAGCGTTTCCCGAGAGGCATTCGGAGTCAAGGGGATTGTTATCTTGATCGGGTCAGACACCCTATTAAGGAGTAGTCCCGGGCGCATCTGGATCTTGATTGCGACAAAAAAAGATTTATTAGAGATACTTTGATACTTAGCCGCCACCGGGAAGACAGTTAAAAGGCGAGTGAGTTTGGAGGGGCTTTCCTCAGTCAAACCCCGCTTCGTATCCTGCATTCCTACCAACTCTTTTCCACTCCCCTGCTACCACCCATCCCCAAGAACAATATGTGCTCCTCATCTTCGTATTCATCCTCTTCCTCCGCCATGGTCTGCTACCGGACCGACATTGAATCCTCGTCCAAGTCGTTCGCCCAGGAGACGGCGACTCCCGTCAACCAAGCCGGAGGCTCTTCCCCTCAATGCTGCCACTGCGGTTGGCGTGGCGCCCATGCTCCCAACTGTCCATTCAAGTAGATCATGGAGCTGAGACCCAGATCCCATGAGTAATTTTTTCTCTTTGTCCTGTGTGTTCAGTTTCTTTGTTCTCCCCTTACCGTCGCTCACGAGGTCTCTCCTTGACGTCAGATCACTTCCCCGCACCTCGCGTTCGGGCGCCGTTTCCATCATGTCATCATATTCATCGCCTCTGCTGTCTTTCTCTAGCTTACCCGCTCCCGCTTTCTTGTTTCGTCCTAACCCATGCTTGTCTATTTTACCACCAGCTACTCATCGTTATATTTATTCTCATACCCTACGTATACGAAGATGGAGGTGTACGAAATAATAGTAGTCCTGGTCGTGAATAATTGTATACAATTTATGTTTCCGTGTTCCGTGTTCCGTCGCCAAGATCTGAATTTCATTATTTATGGATTATCCGTGGAGTGGGAGTGGTTTCGTCATGGTTACCCCTGCGGTGCCTGGACCCCGCTTCCGTCATTGAGGAGAACATGAGGTCCATGTGTATTCATTCCATATCGCTTCCCTGCATATGACAAAACCTAACAACGATGCAGGATTCGAAGATATAAGTCTTCTCACACTTTTACGGAGTTATCAGCGGCGCTGATGCTCAATGTTGATACTTCATTCGACTTCCATTCATTCATTTTTAATCGTTCACATCCTTCTCCGGTGATAATACACCGATTCCACACCGATATCACCGAACTTGAATCAAGGCGGGTACGACAGGTTACAGATGTCGTGTTTGATGCGAGCCTACAACATCTCGGCGCTAAACAGAGCCCCGGGGAGAAGAGTAAACCTGCAACGGCACAACCATCGGCTATTTTTGCTGGAATTTGACCAACGTCGTTGAGGATGTCTTATCATTATTGGTATTTTCTTGTTGTAGCGTAGTCAGATGGGACACGTATCTATTTGGTCTTCATTACGCGGTATTCGGTGCCACATTCCACGATTCGGACCAAAGAAGTCGAAATGCAATATGACTGAACTCTTTCTGACTGGAGAGTGATGGGAACACCACGACGTCAGTATCTCAAATCGACTCTTAATATCTTACTAAGAACAGTCGACAACAAAGATTTGAAATAAAATCATGCTATCACACCGGACAATGCTGTTCTGGAGCACGCAACAAGCACGTTCCTCCAGGTTCCTTCTCAGCTATCTAGTGTCGGAGTATGCAGCGCTATGTCCTATCTTTCAAGGTCATTATTCGGCAATACAAGAAGCCAAAGACGTATTACCCACAAAGGTACATCGAGTGCAAAGAATGACAAGAGAATACACCAAAAATACATAATCCTGCAACACTGAGTACACCACGAGTCAAACCTCTGCTAACATCTTCAAGAACTCCTCTGGTGTCCACTCACCCCGAGAGAGTCCCGCACAAGCTTCCTGTAGTCTGTCTTCGATACTGCTATCCATAGACACATCAAAATCATGCGTTGTTTCTTTGCAGGTACTAGACCCGAAACTCGCGTTGGATTGTGCTGCCTGCTGTTTGATTGCCTGCATCAGCACCACTGACTTCCTTAACGTAAAGGGGCTTTGTCGAACGCCGGACAACGTTCGTGAGAACGCGGCACTGCGATACGAATCTCTTTGAGGAGACCCGCCGGAAGTAGTCATTCCACTGGAGTCAGATCCTCGCAAGGGATTCGTCGTACAGTTCATACTGATGCTGTAGATACTATCACCTGAAGGAAACTCGGAGACATACATGCCAAAGTCGAATAGATCTGGATAAGGAAGGCGACTGAGGAGTTGCGGGGAATTCGAGGTGTCGTGAGAAAGACATTGACGACGTGGCGGGCTACTCGAGTAGAGAGGGGGCGGAATACAGTGAGCTTCATCCGTCTTCGCTGGACTAGGATCCCAAAAATAACTAGACATTGCGGAAACAGCGCTAGTCGCGTAGGCGGTGAGAGGGAGAGCTTTGGAAAGACCAGCAACAGAAGAAACAGAAGGCGTTGGCGTGGAAGGCTCTTTAGACTTGATCACGATATTTTCCTTGATGTTTCCCGTAGCAACGCTTGATTTCGGATCGTCGGCATCGTTATTGGGCAGCTTGGACGAAGAAGGATCGCTCGCCGACATAATCAACGAAGGTCGGTTAGGCGATGTTTGCTCAGAAGTTTTGGCGGCTCCAGACGGGGGTTCGGGGTCACTGTTAGAACTCTCCGGAGGAGTTGGTCGTGTAGGAGACATCAGACTCTTCGAGGAAGGTGTAGCGAGTGAAATCAGTGCCGGTGACTTCCTGCAAGGGCTCGATGGTGAATTCGACGAAGAAGCTCCGGACCCCGGAGGAGGTGGGATAGTAGACGATGTCGGAATGTACAGGTCAGCCATGTTGATCCCAACGGTACTCCAATCTTGAATACATATGTCCGGTGGTGGCGAGCGAGGTGCATGTCGAGCACGAGAATGGGTCTTTTCAGTTTTCCCTGACACGGAAGTGGGATTTTTCTGCTTCCCAGAAAATGGTGATACTGCAAATTAGATATCAATCGTGGGATTTATCATAGATAGTGAGAACAATTACGGCTTCTATCTGTTTCTTTGGCGAGTTTTTCAATTTTATGTGTCGGAGGTTGCGTACGAATAGGCTGTAGCAACGATTGTTGCTGACTGGGAGGCTGCGGTTCGGATTTGACAGGTGTAGTAGTGGCGGTGTGGGTAGGAAGTATCGGTTGCTTATCCATAGAAGGGAAGAAACCCGACAAAAGAAACGCCCAAATGGTGCGAAATAGCTGAATAAAGGATGCCATAGAAATGTAGTAACGACAGTGGACGACGATGAACGTGGTGGTTGGAAGATCGGAACTTGCCGCGACCAACCGGTGCGGACATCCGACTTTGACGTCAGACAAACCTTCACCTTAGTTCGAGGAGTAGTGTTTCTAGCGTTTTCCCCTGAATTCAAAAGGAAAACTGTCTGTTTGTATATAGATCAGAATAATGCCTACTAACTATTTCACGGAAACATACAAAATCCGTGGTATCTTTAATGACATCCTTAGACATCGACTCGGAGTCGCAGGAGGGATAAATACATAGAAACGATAGGAATCCTGAAAGAGGGAACAATAATTAATCAGGCTGATGACCCGGGCCCCATCACAACCGGCTTAATCTTGGAGAGCTGCGCGATAGTGGCATCATCGAAGTCTAGATGTGCCTTTACCACGTCCGGCGGAGTCAACGCCAGCCACTTGGGGATTCGGTCAGTTACAGATAATTCAAAATGATACGATATTTGTATACAGCTCACCTGATTCAGACTGATATCTTCAAACCGGTCTGCATAATAATCATGAGATACAAAGCTTATCATCCCGTTCGTGTCAACACATACCCGTGTTGAATATTTCCAGGAATTTCAGGGTCGTATTTCCGATGTTTTCAACGTAGTGACCTACTTTGGGTGTCAACGGGGAATTATACTGGGCCGATTTTGGTCAACTTACCCATGGCAGTGGGAACATAACCTAATGATCCGTCGGTCAAATCGTAATCTTAATTAGGTACACAAAAACATACCGATATCGCCAGGCTGGTAGTTGAATGTCCTAGCCGTGCCTTGGGATGCGAATATCGTCACTCTTCCCTCTCCCTCGCTGGAATTCGAACTTAACATAGATTACTGAGAACTCATAAGACTCACAGGAAAAGGCTCCATTCGTCCTGGGTTGGATGCCAGTGCAACTCACTGCGACGTTAAGTATCAGTAGGAAAGAAAACACCGTTAATCCTCGACTCGCACCGGATGGCACCGGGTTCAACCGTAACCTCAGCCATAGCGATAGTTGTCGAGACCGTGAAAGTCGTGGAATCCACAATTTTGACTGTACCGCCCGCTAGTTGCGTGGCGTTTGCCTTGGATAATGCAAACGAATAGGGATCTGGGACCGTTCCCTGCGGACTTTCGGGGGCAGATGCATCATCAGCAGGCGGAGCTATGGCAGACTCAGTAGTGGACGCTCAAGAACAACGAACGAACGAACTGCTCGGGAAAATGTAGAGCTCTTGAGCCGGAATGTGTGCGAAAGCCTGGGAGTTGTCGAAGAGGAAGTTCCTCTCAAGGACTAAAAGAAGTATCATCTTTGATATGGCTCCCGGGCTCAAACATGGGAAACACACCTTCCATTGGAACATGAGCAAGCCAGTCAGTCAACTTCGATCGAGGGTCAGTGGTTTATCAAAGTTGAATGAATAGGCCAGTTATTCACCAAAAATGTGGAATCCTCGCTGAATGCTCCATCATCGAAGATCTATAATACCGTCAAAACTTAACAGAAATGAAACAAGTGAAAAGATGTACTAGGATGAATTCGGAACCGCCTGCGTCGTCAGCAGTAGCCTGGAGGGAGTGCGGAATACCAGGAGGGAAGTACCACAAGTCGCCGGCGCCCTAGTAAATGTATGCGTTCACCTGAAATTTGTACCTAGCAATGAACGTGGCTTACCACCGTAGCAATGTAGTTTCGACCTTCGGCATCAACAGCAGTTATCTGCGTAGAACCCTGTGTGAAATAAAGTAAGGTCAATGTCACAGAACTCTTGGTATTAAAGCTACCCACTTTCAAAACATAGGCCCACTGAAAAGGGTTAGTCTTCAGCTCCAGGAAAAACCGGGTCACTCACTTCGGAAGTCTTGTGCCAGTGCAGTTCACTTGATCCAGTGTTAACTACCCGCTGATCAATATTAATGTGGACAAAATCGGCTTACCGAATGGCTCCGGGTTCCAATCTCATATTGACGCTGGCCATTTCTAAAAAAAAACGGAGCGTTAATCTAATGCCAATGGATTATTTCGACACTTACGGGTCGCAATTGGCATCACTCCGACTGTTAGGTGCATAAGGGTGAGCGGCGACAAAGAACCAGTAGAGATAGAACCCGATCTTACTGTTTTCTTGACGGGCCCACCCGCCCGTCTGCAAACGATTGTGGCTAAACGAGAATGGCCATTTTGCGTTCGAACTGCGCATTTCAATTGAGTCCAGATTAGAAACACGGGAAAAGAAATGGTCGACATACATTGAGCCAGAATCCGTTGTCGGAGGAGCCAAAAAGTCGGGATTTTGCAGGTCAATAGGAAGGTTGTCTGGGCCGAGGACAGATGCTCCAAGCTTACCGCGTTCTGCAGAGACGACCGAGGGATCGCTAGTCTCGTTCCAAAGAGGCAAATTTGGATCTAAACTAGCGAAAGGAACGGTCGCGGTCGACGACACTGCCGTATCCGTCGACGACGCGATGACCGTCTGAGATACGGTACTAGAAGACGTAGCGCGCTTTCCAGGGGCAGCGTCGACGAGCGGTGCCAGGAGGGTAAGCACTACTAAGACAATAGAGATTCGGACCATCACGATTGAGAGCCTGGGTGATTGCTGAACAGTAGGTGAATTGTCCAAAGCCTCTTATACGTTTCTTAGAGGCGTGACAGATGCTCTGTTTCCGGCCTCGTAGGATAGTGCGGGTTATTGATACCCCCGATATGGACGAATTAGGAAGAAAGGTCACTAGAAATGGCCATAGCAGTTGAGCACGAAACACAGGGACTGTGTAGAAGGGGTGATATTGATGCGTCTGTTGGATTGAGGTGACTGTTACACGCGCGCAGGATGTAGACGGTTCAAAAATAGCTGGAGCTTACGCGAAAAGATAATTTTAGCCATTGAATAGAGAATAGCCTTCGTTGCATAGTCCGTGTGGAAGAAGCCTGTTCTAAAACTACCACTTGAACCTGCAATGTCAACGCCTGCTGGTCACGCAGGGCGACGGGTGTTGTAGCATTGGGGCCGGGGTAAGGATATTCATCTTTGACACTCAAAAATAGCGAAGTCAGAGCATAAATTCGCTTCTTCAATAGACAAGATAGCATATGATCGAATTTTTTAAAAACCCACGAGGGATCGTCCTTGACAACGGTCGAAGAAATATTCTCTAAGCCATCCTAGGAGAAAGAGTCCGAGTGCCTTAGATAACGACTCCAAAAGAATTTACGGGTTACAATCAAGTAGTCCTGTGGGGTCCGGGCTTTCTGAGCTTAGATTTGGCAGGTGAGCGTAGACTTCCAAGTCCGAGTCACCCAGAAAGGTGATTCTAAATCTCATCTAATAAATACACCGGCCCGGTAGCCTCAGGCACCCGGACGCAAGGCTAGGTATAATATTGTACGAAACCCTCTAACCAATCCACAATCTTCTTGCGACGGAGCAAACCCAAGTCTTTGTAGAAATTTGATGATTTATTGAAGGGGTTAATGTTATGATTGGATTTTTGCGTGGCGTCCACAGAGCTTCAACACTCAGACCACCAAGCATACAAAGCTCTGGAAATAATGTAAAATGCGAATGTCTATTTCCTTGGCTTCATTACGGTTCAATTCATGATATAAAAATTCATCTCGGACTTTATCTCGGACTCCGGAGTTCTGGATATCCACCGATTTCATAGTTATCGTGCACCATGCAGATGTTGCCAAAAAAAAATACATCCTTGGGAGTCGAATGCTTCTTTGGGCATTTCAGCAGATCAAGATGCTCCAGGCGTATATACCACACGACTTCAAGCATTGAGATGTTACCGCTGTGGCGGCATGCCACGCGAAAATCCGATCATACTTATTCTAAATCTTTTCCTTTTGAGCGAACTCTCTACCGCCTGTCAAAATATGAACTCAAAAACCGGACTGTGTATCACCGCTCTGCACTACCTCCCCCCCAGGCTCAGCCAGTGATCATACTAAGGGAGTAATCGGTCCATTCCACTTGCGGCGAAATTAGAAAATGGAGGCTTCGAATCTTGGTCGAATGGTCGAACACAGTGACACGGCTGCAACAAGCTTTCAAATTCTACATTTGCGATGATACACGCATGAACAAAGGCATTCTTGATGGTAACTTCACCACAGCTTATAATAGGCTGTCTAGGAACCATCGAGTGAGATAGAGCGCAGGTCGGACGAATTCACACAATCTTTGAGGCGATTCTAAGACATCTTCTATGCCATTATTTCATCACTAAAATTTAGAGGACTCACAGAATATCATTCTAAATATAACGAATAACGGTCATGAGCACCACCCCTGGATCTAGAAATATTTCAAGCATCAGCTTGGACAATTATGGTAAACTCTCATGAGAAAGTATCAAGTATCCTGGATTGGACGACCCGACGGCGAGTCTAAGCAGGAAAAAAGTTGGAGCGGTGGTCCCTTACCCCTACCCTTGTGACCTTTCACTGGGAGAATCCCGTTGCCTTGCCTCTTTATGACATCCTGCACGAATAAAACTGGGTCGGCGGAGGTGTTTATACAGCTACGGGAGAACTACTAACCTTCCTGTCTTCCCACTAGCTGTCATCGGGCTATCATGGTGAGATACCTGGTGCCGGCACCAACACCTGGGAAGTATTACGTCCACGAGACGACCCGTAGGAATCAACCTGGAATCTACGAGAAATGCCCAAAATAAAAATTTAACCCGAGAGCAATGAAGAAGGATAACATATTATATTAGACAAAATAGGGATGCACCGTTGGAACGAGCAGATTATGGGCGGCGACAATATGCAGAGATAGTCGGTCAAATCTAACAATGAGACCCGTATTGAGCCCGCCCCGATCTGTTTATCTGTAGTGTGAGAGATGCTGCGTTCCAACTTCCCACGGCTTTGCCGTGTTAACGACGGCAAGGTCGCAGCTCTTTAACCATCATCTAATTAAAACAACTGCGGAGAGAAACATCGCGAAGTCGTTGAAAGGAACCAGACCACGGGGTGATGCACTCCTCTGTCTCTAGACAAGCAGATTTCTGCACCTCAAAAGGGGAAAGACTCGGGTGAACGTTGAAACGTGACGCATTGTAGGAGACCAGCCGACAGAGAAAATGGACAACGATCAGAATGACGTAGCTAGCACGGTTCGGTAGGCAGGATCTAGATGGAAATATGGATAATCGTCGAGAGTGCCAGGTTCGGTACAATCCATAATCCATAGTCCGAGAATGAGCAAGGCTGAGCATGGCAAAGTCTTTCATGAAGCATTTTGCAGCAACTGGCTGGTTGCCTTGCGCCATGACTGCCTCGACATGTGTACGGAGGCTTGTGAGGAACTGAGCAAACTAGTTCAGCAAGATCGTAGATACCTAGAGAAGGACCTCTATGCGTCCTATCCGCATATGCGAAGCGGATCGTGGGCATTCGAAATCAAATTTCCTGTCAGTGGCGCTACGAGTCAGGAGTAGCCCGGTTCGCAAACGATCTTATCAGGAGAGACCAGATCGATAATGGCCATAAGCTACACGATATCGTGCCTCGATATGCATTTGGGAGCGCGGAGGGTACCAACAGCCGAAACAACCAAGTCTAAGATGTCCAGGGCTTCTGATTGTGTATCACATTCAGAGATTTGGTCTAGCGAGGGTTAGAGAACTTGGCTACTTCCTGGATCATCAGAGATACCAAAGAGAAAACTGCGGGACATGACCAAGAACCACTGTCAAGCTGTGAAGGAAGGTAGGTAGGTAGTATTACATGGCAGTGTCTGGCACACAGTGAACGCCGAATTGGACAGGTAAGTAGTTGAACCGGACAGACATTGCATTTCGGCAGGCCATTCTGAAGTATCCGAAACAAAAAGATCTAGTGAGAACATTGCCGGAATAGAAGGTGAAATGAGGCAGAATAAGAAGCAACTGGAGGTGGCAGTCAATTTAAGATTCGAATTTGCGGTTCCGGGTGCCGGGTACGGACCGGTAACCGCATATCGTATCACGTGAGTGTCGCCCACCTTTCCGGGGCCTGCACTGGCAGCTGAGAGTTCGAATTCATTGGCAGTTTATGCGCCATGCAGTATATCATAGTGATATAATCCATGAACCCATTCGTAAATGCAGGAACATATTTTACCAAACATGGAGCTATGCATTATCCATACAGTAATACAACAGAGTAAGCAGAAATGAAGGATATCAATGGTATCTGAAAATGTGGGTAGTCTATAGTAGCTACAAGTTCAATAAGTGCATCGTAAAGGTCATCATGATGTCGTATAGCGTGAAATGTCATTTGCCGAATAGCCGATTCTTCAGTCCTTTCCCAAATTTTTTGACCTGCGATCGAACTCCCAAACGAGGTTTGGGGCTCATATCTTTGAATCTAAAAGACCCTGCGTCGTCTCCACTCGCTAGCGCCATCCTCAACTCCGCTTCCCCGCTCATGGAGAAGCCCATATTGTTGAGCTTGTCGACAGGTGGGATGTACCCAAACTCCCCCGGAGAATATGCCGTTGATGCAGAGGGGAAAGTACTAGAATAGTCGAGATCAGGTGGCGTGGGGAGGTCGAAGTCGTGGCCCACGCTGGAGGTCCGTCCTGAGAAGGCCATGCCGTGCCCAGCAGACGAGGGCCGTAATGACATTGGAGACGTTGGTCGACTGTCGCTGGGCTTGTATTCGGGTTGGGGAGAGGTAGGACGGGACATGTCTTTGCGAATGACTGAAGAATAGTATGGCCGGTGGGGGTGGCCCAAGCGGGGTATATTGTTGGACTGCGAATTGGAACGGCGAGGACCTTGCAGTTTTGTAATGGGTATAGACAAGGAAATGCTGGATGTAATAGAGTCATGAGACGATTGAGGGGGTTGTGACGCTGGTCTCCGTGACTTCCGTCCATCGACGGAAGCCGGACGAGTTGGAGCGGGGGAGGCTGGTGCTGACAAGCGAAGTTTTTCCATCGGTTGCTTCCTCCGAAGAGCCCTCTGTCCCGCCGAGAATTCTTGGACAAGGGCATCGTGATAGGAATGACCGGAGTGGGGAGCAGTGGAAGGGCGTAGAGATGTCCTAGATGGTTTGAAGATCATACCGTTCATAGCGACTTTATCAGTGTTCCGGTGATTGATATCGTTGACCGACAATGCACGTTCCAAGTCCAATGGGATTGGCACCTCCTCGACCCTCAACCGGTTGGTGCTGCGACCGGTTAATTTGGCGAGGGTATCGTCCCGCGCTTTCTTGTGGTAGGACTAGGGGTGGGCTGTCAGTTTCAAGCGAAGTGAGCCATATATATTTTGCGCACCGAAGCCGTCACTGTGGCAACCTGAGGACATTCACTAGCAACCGTCTCATTGCATACCGTACTAGGGTTGATGAGAGTATGTAGCTGATCAGATGGCCGATTCAAAGTGGGTAACGGAGACAGATGTATATCTGCTACCGCGAGATCGTCTTCCTCGACACACGGAAGTAAAGGCCGTTTGTTGTCCGAGATAACAGGGCCAGTAGATGATAGCAACCCGGTCCACTGATCGACGGTGATGCCTGCCTGGGTCCAAGAGTGACGCAGTTTGTGTGGCGATGCGGGTGGCGGTGTTGAGGGCAGGAGGTGGGGCACATGTAATCGTTGATGAACAGATGCATGCTGCTTCCCTGCTGGTGCACATAAATTGGCATGTTCTCTTGTGGAAGCTGTGAACGTCCATCTGCGGTGCGGAATGCGTCCAGTGGCGCGTTCAGATCCCTTTCCAGAGTGACCGTACATGCAAGGGGGAGACGTCGTACTCGAAAAGCCGCACTTGTTACAAGTGAAAAACGGTCGGTCGGTCGGAATCAGGCGAAGGACAGGGAGGGATGCTGATTTGTGCAAGTTCTTGAGATGCATTAGCCTATATGTAGGGAGGGAACGACCCATAATATTATTCACCTTGTTTAATCTATGCAAATATCGCCGGGTTAAATTTCGGCGAAGGCGAGCCTCTGATGGGGACCAGGATGAATATGCCATGAACGGATGTCGTCGTCAAGATACTCAGTCGTGATAAGTCGTAAACGTCGTAAGGGAGAGGCGAAGCGGCGAGCGCCTCGTCACTAAGCCTTATAAGAGGCTCAATTGAGAAGGACGTGGTCGAAGGCAAGGTTATTGATCAGGGTCGATACTCCAATGCGGGCCGATAAAGAACCCATTGTATGGCCTACAATGCGGACAAGAATGGTATAAGAAGCTCACCGTAAAAGTCATTATGAAACTCGCTGTTTCCTCACGCAAAAAGCGTGATCATGAACCGACATGAGGCGGTTCGCCAGGCATTTTATTATGCGGATATGATCGTCTTTTTCCTATCTTATCCATTCCGTCTGTGTCTCGGCCTCATGTTCATGACCCATGATTAAATCGATTGTCCTTTACATATGTTGTATATTTCATCAGTGGCCTGGGATGAAGAAGTAAAAACATAGGGCGAAAGAACGGGCGACCGAATCTGGACGCCTGGGAGCATGTGCTGTACGGCACGGAGCGAGTTACTCCCTGCATACCCACGCAAACAGTCCACAATCTCACAGCCTTGCAATCAATAGCAGCTGCATTTAAGTAAAAGAAAGCGCTGAAAACACCAGACCATGAACGTTCCATTTTTGACGGCTAAGTCCCAATCTACTATGACAAGCTCTGACAGGAACATCCGCTGGCAGCGCAGACAGAGCAGAGCAGTGGGAAAATCAAATCGTGTGCCTGCAATTACAATCAGGCAAGGACGGACAAATATGTTGCACCACCAAGGGTCCTCAAAGATCTCCACCGTAGTACAGCTAGACAGACTGGGTCAGCGAGATTTAGAGACCAAAAAGCGGGAGGATAAAAAAACAGGTATTGTTGGATAGTGTAATGCGCACAGAGGCGTAATACGGTTCCCACTCTTCATAAATCCTGACATAGATGGCGGAAGACGCCACTATTCTAGCTTTCGAGGACTGTCAAGCTTTATGTTTAATGGCACAGGATGAGAGCGGAGATTGCTCGCAAGCACAGAATTGGGAGGCCGAGCAATAGCAAAAACAGAACAAGCCGGAAACGAGCAGACAGCCTAACTAAATGTGGGGAATGTACCACTTCATCGTTATCAGGAAACGTAGAAGGTTCTGGGTACGTACACATTGATGGGCTGAGGCTGTATTCCGGTGCTGCTGACCTTCTGCGAAAGCGGAATGAGAAGACAACGTGTCCGAGAGACATACCGAGGGATCCCTGTTGCGAGCGTCTGTTAAGGCCATATGAAAAGATTTCTCATCAAATGTCGACTCATTGAGGACAACACGCAGGGGTCGGCGCTTCAATATACGTTAGTGAGGGGCACAATGTAAGACTGCATCGACAGTATCATGAAACTGAAGATTCCATGACATCTAGAGGTGTTACAACCGACGAAGCAAGAAAGGACAAGCCGCAGTGGGAAAAATGAGATACAAAGGACAACGCAAAACTACTAACTGAAATGCGAAGAACCTGCAGACACAACCCTATAAGCGCTGTGATAGCAAGGTTAGGTGCACAGTTTCAGAAAGAAGGAAGCAAGTAGCGAACGGAATCTAGACGCAGTGGAAGTCAAACACGGAAACGAGAACAGTTTGATTTTTTGCAATTCCTCAAAAGGAAATACGATCACGTGCGGTAAACCTCGGCTATCGGCCCGACCTCTTCGTTTGAACGTCTGCCACTGAACGACCAGTCTGGGTAACTCTCTCCTCCTCCGACATGGCCTCACACCTATATTGCTATCTGGCAGAGTTCATGGACTTTTCTGAAACTATCGTCACTCGCGCAGTTGAAAGGCCTGCAGAAATCCAATCTTTGTCCTGTCTTCTTGACCTTCCAATTCCAGCACAGCTCGTTGACGACTCATGCCCAACGGTTTCCGCCAGAGCTTCCCCCCCCCTTCTCAAGGAACTCAAGGAGTTACTTCACCGCTCACCTGGACAACTTTCTGAGACACAAACGGACATTCCGGACGTTCTAGATATAGGTCTTTCAACTGTTGGCACGCTCCGGGCCCTCTCGTGCATGTCGAGTAACGATACCCCGCATGAAACCAAACCGATATGGTCATTACTGATACACTCGTTTGTACATGTCTGTTACGTGGATTCACACGTGTTGTCAGTTCCCATTTCGTTCAAAGGTACAATAGCTCTGATTGAAGCTTCCCAGGGAAGACGCAGCGTTTGTACGCCCCCGCTCTCCAAATGTACATGCTACAATGGAGAATTGCCAAGCTTTCCTGCTGATGTCTCATCTTGTTGATGATGTACGGCTGCAAATATCACAGGCCAGAAACGTCGCTTCGGGGTGCCCTCCTGATGATCGAAGGACGTCGGGATGAATCGTCAGAATATGACTATAGTGAAAGCGTGACAACCTCATATGACGAAGAATCAACATCGAGGGGCACCAGCTACGGGTGGTCGGATACCTCAACGGACCCTACGTCTGCTCAGTCATCCAATATTCCTCCTGATGCACACATCCTCACCCACTGGCCGCATCCATGCTCCGCTATTCTCCCATTTCTTTGTATTGCTGGGGAGGACGACATTTTTGACCTAATAAGCGGCTTACTTTACCAGCGCTGAGCATGGAGAATCGTTGAGCCCGTTATTGGTATTGTCCTTTCAACTAGGTTACGTGGGCCGCGTGGTACTGGGTTGGTCTGAAGAAGCGATCCGTGACCCTGATGTTCTGGTGCGTCGGCTGCTTCTGACTCGTAGCGCCACTGACAGGAAATTCAATTTTGAATAGCCCATGGTCCGCTTCGCATATGCAGATGGGACGCGTATAGACCCTTCTATAGGTGTCTACGATCTTACAGACCCAGAAAGCGCGCTCAAGTTCGCTCAGTTCATACCAAGCCTCCGTACAATTAATTGTTGAGGCAGTCGTGGCGCGATGTAACCAGCCAGTATTCAAACAGTTTCCGTGGAGATCAGATACCATCGATGACAAGGAATGCGGCCCTGAAGAACAATGGGAGCAAAGGATCACTAATTGGCTCCATTCGGTTGAGAGATGGTACGCAATTTTGCTCTTCACTTTGTCTCCGTCTTTTTTTGACTCATTATACGTATATAATAGCCGACACTTCCTCCCTTCGGCGTCGCCACTACCCTCACTTCACCCAAGTTTATCTGTCGGCGCTATGGCTTCCCGACGTCCTGCGTGAGCTCCTTCCAGAGCTGTTTCCGAACCAGTCCACGGCCATCACATTCGGTCCTGGTCAGCTGATAGCTCTGACGACGTTTCCCCGGAGAACGTACTCGCCTATTACTACAGCAGAGCCCCCAGTCCCCTGCAGGGGGTGACTCTCCAACTGGCACTATAACAACAGATTCCGTTCCTCCCAGGGACGATGATCGCGGCCGTTCACAGTGAGTTCAAGTCCCATTCAGTTACTATCTTTTCTTAAATGCTCTGCTAGGGAAAGGTCAGATATCTCTTTCCTTCATCAGTGTCTAAGCGCCAAACAGACCATACAGGAAACCAAAAACTTGGTAGACGAAAGCATAGTTCAGATGCGCTGTCTTGTTCCCGGTAGCTCTCCCTACGTCTCTGGGTGAATTTTCTGCTCATATCACTTCAGGTTGGGGGCTAAGGCTCTAGAAGGCATAGGCTCCGGAGCTAAATTGTCTTTTTCAAGCTGTTCTCACGACCGTAAAATGGCCAGCATCGCAAGCGTGAAGCTCCCCGCCGGGGCCGCGGGTGTAGATCCTAGGCTCGTTGATGAGATAAATCATCAGCTCGACTTTCACGAAGATATGACCTGATACCTGAAACCGCCCATCGCTCTTCTCGTAAGTTGCATTCCTACTGTACGCTATACACTGAATTCACTGTTCGTTTGTTCCTAGAGCGAGATCCCTTCCGTTGACCGCCGAATCAAAGATCCACGAAAATACTTTTTCGAACAGATGACGGCCGTGTCTAAGCGCAATGAAGGCAATGAACAGGACGGTGACGATGACGGCGAAGTTGGTCCAGACAGTGACAACGCTGATCTTAGACCCATCAAAGAGCTTGACCAAGGATTCTGAGAAATCAATGACGGATTATTCTCTCATCTTCTTTGGGCCTCGATAGGGACTTATACAAAGCTCTTGGGAGGCAAAATCCATCACTAAGCCGAAGCACGTCACGATTGGGATGCTCTGCTTAACCTTGGATTCGTAGCTCTTGGTGACACCTCTGCGAGATTACTGTAAGCACATCCACTTTGGGATGCATGCGCAGTCTTTTCAGTGAAGGTGATAGATTGGGGAGACCTCTGATGCTTTCGAGTAATGTCGCCGTAGACCTACTGAAATCTCCGGAACCACCCAAGGCGAAGGTATTCCAGGACCACTCAAATATCTTGCACCGGCTTTGTTTTCGTGCTCAGGACACCCTGCCGGGGCGATCACCACTGTCGCCCATCTATCTACAGGCAAAGCAGGCTATCGATAGAACTTTTGACCACATCAAAGAAGTGAACAAGCTTTTCGGATCTATGGATGAGGCCGTCTGAACCATCATCAAACGCGGCATGGCGGAGGCAGACTTTGGCATTTGTGACGCGATCTTAATATTACCTGTGGACCTCCGCTGCAAAATCACAGAGCCTCACATACGCCTACCGGATACCGGAGATTCTCTAAATATGTTGACAGATGACAAAATTGAGGAGGAAGAAGATCGCAAGACATCTATCAAACGGAAGGCTCCTTCAAAATCGAAAGGCCAGTCTAGAGGATCGAAGTCGGTCAACTCGTCACGTAGGAGCGATTTGGGCAGCATCGCTGAGGAACACGATGGCTTGGAGCCGTTTGTCCAAAACAGGATGTCTGCTCAGAAGTCGACTGGAGCGTCAGCGAACAAGTACAAGACGCGCTCGGATGAGCAGGCTAATGAGAGGGAGAAAGATTGGTAAAATCCTTTCGCTGTGACCTGCTTGGAGACTTGTTTCGACGAACCGGAAAGGGTCCCCATGGCTGTCATTGACATTCAAGAATTACTTACTACAAGGCTCCTGCTCGCCGTGTTGGTTGCTGAATACAAGAAGGCAACCACGTCGTAAAAGAAACCCCTGTACCAAGTAAAGATGTACCTGGAGGCCTCAGTGAGATACCTGGCCAGTCTAGGTATCACGAGCTGGGCAGTATTTGGCCTCGCGACAAATGGCGTCCGAGGTGCCATCCTGATGGCCTGGTTCTCAGAGATCACCGATGTGAGTACTTTCCAACAAAGTCTTACAGATACTGACACTCCTTTACATAGACCGTTTACATTGTGGAGCGCAATCTGCGAACGTTCAACATCTCCTCACCTATACAGGTATGTCGTTTTGTGACGGTTCTGCTTCGTCTTCGTCAAGACAGCGATACAAGACTCAAAATACTGATCGAGGGGGTAGTTGGAACCATGATACTGATTTCATTCTGAACTTTCATAATGCTCTGTTTACTTGCTTTCGTTCTTTTCATTGCTTTGCTATCCTTGTTATGCTTGTATTAAAATAGCCGTCTGAGTTGACCAAAGCTCAGTATATATGAAGCTTTATCATTTATGTCGGAATGTTCAAAAAGATTATCTTCGATTCCAGACAAAATTTACCGTAGCATACATATCACTCGATGTCTACGGAGTAACGGTGTGAACGACAATTCTTCATCGGGCAGCATGGCGATTAAATCTTTCGCTGATGAGAAACAATTTATTGAGATAACGAGTGTGCACAGTCAGTGATGTGCCAGTCAGCGACTAGTCGCAAAGTCAGGGCCAAGTCGTTAGTCAACCAAAGGCAGGAGCGTTTTTTGCCCCGACCTCTTCCCACGGCCTTTGCTTGACATCAAAGGCTCGGTACGAGACTCCGCGGCCTCAGCGTCGTCATACCTCACGTTAAGAGGCGGTTTGATGTTCAAAAGCGCCTCACTGCGTGAGAACATCAGACGCTTTGTAATACTCGGTGGTGCCCTGAAGCCGGGGCAGAAAATGACTTACCGACTAGTCAGCAACTAGTCACACGGGCACTACCGCGACTTTCCACTTTGGGTCACTGCCTGTCCAACACTGTGCACAGTGGCGACTGACGGGAGTTCCGATACTGCATGGGGCCTTCCGGGTAACCGAGTTCCTTGCTCATTATGGGCATAACATCAGTATGATTCTCATCCTTAGGCTCCTCGTCCTCTTGGGCGTCACGGTAGTGGGAGCACACGGTAACGACGACGTTATAGTTTGGTTATAGTAGAGCGAAGTGGGATTTCACATATGTGAGTGGCAGGCGACAGACACACTGGAGATATTGGGATGAGACCCCGTCTGAAATCTTCGGGTTGTTGTTCGCCAAGTACTCGACGTGATGCCGAAAAGTAAGCCAAAAGCCATATTGGAAGACAGGCCGGTGGTAGGACGATGCCTGATTTATATATAAGTACTTGGAAGCGTCCTCAGAGAATCCGTCGTGTTACCAATGAGTCCAGCCCATCTCTACGGACACTTTAAGGAGAAGGGTGAAAGAAAAAATTGCAGTCGCACCTTTTGCCGCTTAATTGTGTATTTTGCTTCAAAGAGTTAGGTTCGGCAGGTATGGTAGCAGGGAAACTTACCGCTATTTTCCAAGTCAACCAAATATTGCAATGGTATAAGAAGTAGTGGGCCGTTTACAAACTTGATCAAGGAGTGTGTTAGATAGATAGATAGATAACCGGACAAGGTCCCAAAAAGGAACGCCGGGGAGGAGTGGACAAAAAGGGAAGGCGCCCATATTTGGTCATCGCCGCTTGAATCCATGCTTAGGGCGAAGTAAAACGGTGGCTTTTCATCCTAAGAGAACATAAGATTTTGTTTTGATTCCAAAGTGTCAGCGGTCAGTGGACCTTCGTCAGTTATCATAGCGATCAACGTTGAACGATTCACGCGCACTCAGAGAGTAACGGATAGTTTGGTTAGTCTATTGTTTAACGCGGGGGGTTGCCGTTCAAGGGCGTTATGACAAAGCCTTATATAATTTGATGGCCTTGCGTCGGCACCACGCCAAATCGATTAGGTTTTGAGCTTACCGGCGGCAAGTTTTAGCCTGCCGAATTCAAGCCGGCTAGCGCGTTTCGACAGAAAATACTGCTTGCTTCGCTTTCCCTCCATAATTGTTCATTTGACATTACTATACACTTTGAACATTTGATATCCTGCCTCTCCTTAGTCTACTACGCGTCCCAAGACTCTGTAATACAAGATTTAGTCATTGCCGGAATCCCATCAGATTTGTAATAACTGAGTTGAACGGTAGATGGCCTATTTAAGTAACAGACTACATACACTCACTACAACCTCACCCCCACCGTAGTCGTGTATGTAGCGTCTGTCTACGAGAGACTATAGTTTGGTCGGCTGCAAGTCCACCCCACTTGCCGCCACCCAACCGCCTGTCAGCACTTGACAGCCGCGGCTGGGGGTTCACGTCCTAATATGTCGCTTTAACCACTCAAGTACTCATTAATGCATTGATTGAGGGCATACTCATCTTCATAACATCAAAAAACTACGCATATTACATAATTACTTTACAAGAAACCAACGTGTGAACATGTTCCCACTCAATCAAGTTCCTCCAACACTATCTATCTGATATACCATATGAGTCCAAAATTACACTTCGGTTGACAAGTCATCGGCAGGGGCTAACTGCGCGAACGACTTCTCCGTTGTAGTATCAGTTGACTTTGGCATACTGTCATGTTAAAGCCTAAGCATGAAAATCATCACGTACAGTAGGCTCGGCAAACACTAGATGCGAAGATTGCGTAGGCTCGTGTATCGACATTGACGGGTCCAGCTTTTCCCGAAGGTAGTCTCTAGAATTGAGTCTAACGGATGGCGATGTTACAAGCCTTCACTGAGCACTATAAAAGAAGGCGAGGCTTACATGGCTAAAAAGGAGTTCAAGTATGCTTGAAGAGATAAGAATCAGCGAATAGAATGAAACTGAGGAGATGAACATTACATTTTTCAAGTAGGAAAGATATTCCTCCGTAGATTGTCGCATCAGGAAGGACCAGGAACTGGAAGAACACTTGTTGAGCGTAAACATTGGCTTTGAATCAAACTCATCCTACAGTAACAAGTGACCCTACTGAGAGAAGACTATTGGCGAGTTTCAGCAGCAATGATGTGTGGAGGCGACAGAAGTACTGACGTCGAGACGAGGTTCGTGTTGACAGTGAACAGTGTTAGGAGAGTAATAACATGATCACTTCTGTGCCGGGGAATGTCAATTTGCCAAGTAACCAACCGTTATGAGATCGACTACACGCCTGCTGATCCCTGATCGAGCTTGATGAAGACTTGTAACTACAGATAGTCAGATTATCACTCGAAGCGGATGAAGCGTCCCGCCCACTCATAGCCAGAGTCACGATTATATCAAAGGCTATTCCACTTGAAGCCGAAAGTTTAACTGCAAGCTGGGAAGTGTTTGATGGTTTGGTTTCTGTACATGACAGTTGGTTACTCACAGAAAACTCGGGTGAATTGGGAGTCTGTAAGGTATGCTGGGAACCGACGATGCCTGTAGCTGTGAGGCATCAGCACTGGTTCTGATTGTTCCAAAATGTATTGGCAGACCGATATATGATGCTGAAATCAAAGGACAAATAAGCTAAATCGTAGCCAGTGTTGCCCCACTGACCAAAGCTGAGAAATGCCAATGGAACCTATCATTGAACATGATCACACAGTAAGAGGAACCATACAACACTCTCACCGTGAGAGTCACAAAGGTGATCCGCGACCATGAATTCAGCGAAGAAGCACTGAACGTCCATATGCGCCAACAGAAGAAACTACCAACTAATATAAACATGCTGAATTGGCGCTAAATGATTCCTCACAGCTGCACCAGAAAGACAGAGCTGGACTGGTCCTCTAAGCATATTGAGACACGAGAGGAGACCGAAAAACGATACTGACTGCGACAATGGACTCCCCCTGCCGTAGTGCGAAATTCGTAACCAAAGTCCATAGTAAATGTAGAGAGACTTGCATATGTGACCAATCTAGTTATCTTGCGAATGAGATCGGGGTAAGTGAATACAAGACGTATACATACCCTGCGCCGCTACTAACCCCGCTATCTGCAAGCGCAGCTGGATTGCCGAAGTTGCTCACCAAAAAGCGATACAAGCCGGCCAGAATCATGCCTTGGCTAACAGTATCTAATCCCTATTGTGGGAGAGGTGAGTGTACGACTGACGAAGTTGGATGAAACACTTGCACTGCAAGTAAGGTAAGTTACACTATCGTCAGTGAATACGGAATATCGCCACTTGCACTATTACGAATACCAGAAACTTCAACCACCGACGGTCAGATCGAGCCCGGTTTGAAGTTATATAGAAGAACGTCTGGACGCAGATAACTCCACACAATCTTCCTTGCTATGAGGGGTAGCGATAATTGCGAGAGGACCTTAATACGTACAGCGTCGAGAGACAAGCGCCAATATACATGGCCCCGAAGGTGTTGTCTAGAGCAGGAAGTAAAGTGGGTACGACTGGTGGTGCTGACATATTAGGCTCCGCGATGGTACAAGGTAACAAGTTACAAGGATGAGCGTTTAAATAGCATACGCTGGGTCAAAAAATACCACCGCTCCACCCGTGATTCGACATGAAACAATCACGCATCTAAACTTGTGAAGATGCGCGATGGAATCTGAGGATGAAGCGCTGATGAACATGGAGTGATGTTGAGTTGGTTGGAGTTAGAAGACTGTGATCATATGGAGTAAACTCTTCATGGCCTCGAAGCGAGCCTGAGGACCGTGGACAAATACACTGCCCTCCTGGGCGGTGGTGTAAGGCTTTGATACCTGGTCAGGTTGCCGGTCCTACAAGTTGGTAGAAAATTTCTGAGACGAAGAGGGTAAGAACAGTTGCCGAACTTCCGGATAAGATGAATCCGCGAGCTATGAATAGACGCTACTTCTCGCATCGCCTCAGCGAACCATAGACTGGGTGAAAATATCAAAATCAGCTCTCATTTGCAACCTCGTGTACTCAAGTAACAGCCTCGCTAGAACAGGCTGATGTGAGCATGGATAAGTTCTTGCTTTGAATGTGCATCCTCACATTGATACTCTGGTCCCGCAGGTCGAGAACGTGTAGTCCGAAATTGTGTGAGTACCTTAAACTGATATCTTGATCTTTAATGAATACATACATTTAAACCCGCGTAACTGCGACTGCTGACCATATGGCCAGTTGTTAGCGTGGTGATGGAGACTTGGGACTATTAATATATGCCTTTAGGAAGCACCGCTTTTCCTGTTGAGAACGTCCCTTGCCATTTCTTGTTTTCGAACTGTGCTTTCAACCTCAACTTTTTCTCTTCACTCCCGAGCTTCCGCGCAACGAACGTGAACACCAGCTTAACAGTCCCTCAAACGGACTTTTAACTCGCATAAGCTGGCATGCTCCTCTGTCCAGGCTGCGTAGATTTAGCGGCGATCATCCTGCCTTTATTTTCGCTCTAAAGATAATCAAACATCGTGCATCCTCGAAGCCGCTCATGCCTATAATTATTCGAATAAGGATAACTTTATCACGATGAATAGATTTCACTGACTTTCTGTCCATCGCCGCTTCCTTTGTCAGTGCCGCCATCGTGGCATCCGTTGCCTGTCCGACAAGCTTGGTGAACAGGGCACTACCCATGGCTCAGGGTGACCTCACGAACAACGGGCCGATATATTCGTACTGGGATGCTTGACTTGTAGCAGGGGTCTCGTTATCCGTATCGACTTCCGTCGTCGAGCCCGAGTCGAATCCTCCAGGACTCTGCATCTCAGTTGGATTTTCTGAATTTTCCGGGCTTTGAACGACTGCTCCATCATCCTCGGCACTAGGGGTGGTATTCCCGCTTGTATCAATCGTGCCGGGGCTTCCGGATTTGACCGTACTGAGCTCCCATCGCATTAACAAGCCAAATAATTGATAATGTGTAGGAGGCTGACCTGGCTTCGCACGTCCACAATGTGAGACATAGAGAGAAGATGATGACGAGAAACTTGTGGTGGGCTGTCATATGCGATTGGGAGAGAACCAGCTCTGGCGTCGTGTGTCCAAGAAGCTGCGCATGTAACTTGAATCGTTACGAGTATGTCGCATAAGCCGTCAAATATCCAGACGACCGCGGTGGTTTAAACTGACTACATGCTATGATTGTTCAGCAACCTTTCCTGTGGTAAAAATGCTTACCGTCAATAGCATTTAATATCCACAACAGACGCAACAATCGCTTGATTGATTCGCAAAAGCCTCAATACAGCTACGTCGACATGGCCCAGCTTAGTCGACCCTAAATTTGATAGGAATGAATAGCCATGAATATCAGACCGTGTTGATAAAAAGTAGCCATCCGAGCAGTCTGACCAGGATCAGCTGGCTAACAAGCATCCAATACCACAGCTGGGCCACTGAGCTTCTTGCTCATCACAGCGACAACTTCAGCATGACCCCGGACCCTATGCTCCTCGTCTTCCTGCGAGTAGTTGGAGTACATCACAGACGGTCACCAGTCATATATCCGTAGTTGAGCGAAATGGTGCTGCAGATATCATCAGAATCATCACTGTAAGGCTCCTCTGAGAACCTTGTGCTGTACTTACAGTCGAAAAGCCGTTGAAAGAAAACAATTTCGGAAGCGAGGCTTCAAGTTCAACTATCTGCCGAATGCCCGGTAGTCCGAGTCTTCGTAGGACCTGGTAAGCATTGTAGTTTTTCCATCTCTGGTGTCGGTGCATTATAAGGGTATTGAGAGAACGAGATACATGCATATAGTCGCAATCAAAAGCCTCCATTACCGCGAAGAATGTTTGGGACAAGGTGTCCTAACTTCTGCTTGGAAGCTGCAGCGGAGAAAAGAGAAATTGAAACTCCGAAACAGTGCCACCGACGCGACGGCCCCTAATCGCGTCACTCAATTAGCATCCCTACCCGCAATTCTCAAAGTGCCCTGATATATCCGATGGATCAATACAGGACTGATATTGTCCACCCATTTGGCCCGTCGTGGCAATACCTTTAGTGAGAGCAAGTGCGAATGCATTTTCTTTTTCCTTTCAACGTGGACTCAACGTAGGAGATATAACAGGAGACGACGTCAAACCTCTTAAGGCGATCCTCATCGACCCTCCAACAATGTTTCTGCAAAACCGACGCCAACACCCTCCAATCAATGCCGTGTCAGATACCTGGCTAGCCGCCTCTCGCAATACGACTTTACCATCACATTCAAAAAAACGTGGGTCGTGTGCGGTAACACCAACCTACAGAGGATCAGAAAGTTAAATCCATAATTGAGTAGTTTGGCCTTTATCGCGCTCCATGCAACATCCTCAATCTCCTACTTCGCTCGGAAAATTCGCGATGTCCCATCTCGGTCGACTTTATTCCGAGCATCTCGATTCTTAGTTTTCAGCTGTCTGCCAATCGAGTCCTATGGATATAGAGGGTGGGAAAGGAAGAGAGTTATTCCTATATGCGTCCGATGGCATCGGTTTAGAGGAAACCTCGCCTCAAATGGATGTCGTGTATCACTTCCCGCTATAGAGAAGGGGAAGAAGCTGTACGAAAACAGGGAAACGGAAGAGACATATTCCAGGCTAAAGGGGTGCCAGGGATTGAAATAAACTTACTTTTATGCAGCACGGACCTCCGTATTTTCCTCCCCTCTGCTTCACGGTCCAACACTTTTCCATGGCAATACGGACCCTGTGCGGAAACCCAGCGCCACAAGCTCGCGGAATATCTCTGGTGCATCTTGCGCACCAGATGCGCCTGGTAATTTGTTCACACTCAAGTCTTTATCCAGCTGTCACATCGTTCAACAGCCATTTAGGACCTTTGGACGAACCAAAAGGTATGAAAAGAAACCGATTTCACTTTCGACTGCCTTCCAGTAAAGAACGAGCATTTCTCAGATCTTCTTGGCTTTGAATACCGCAGCCTCGACGGACTTGCAGATGGGTAGGAAGGCCTCGACCTCACGCAGTATCTTTTAGCCCACCGGTGACTCTAGGACATCTATCTGGATGTGTATATCACGAGTAATCGTCGCGTACGCAGCGGAACAATATATGTGACCGGTGGACACTCAGTTCTCCGCTTCTCCGACATTCAGGGGCGCGTCAGAAGAATGAGTACACCCAGAACTACAGGAAGATCTTTCGTCCATTGTCCCGTTCTCATCCCACGACAAACCCTTTCTCCACCGCGCTAACGAAGGAGCGAATTAATCATACCGTAAACGTCTCTCGATCTTCCCCTTCTCAGATTTCCCCCCATATTTCGTGTACCTCCTTAATCTTTATTCCGGTATCAGAAGTTGAGTTCCCTATATAAGCCACGTCCTCTGTCGTCGTCTTTTCATTCCCCAGTTCGAGATTGATACCTTTTTGTGAGCTGAAAAGTCGTGTCGTGAATGTCTAGTAGCTAACAAAGTCCACTACCAGTTCGATTTCCGTAGGGCATTCACAATGCATTGTCCTTTCATCTGACTTTTTTATATCGTTCATTCCTCCAAAATATCAGTACATTTCCAATAACAAGTACATCCATCAGTAAAAGTACAAGTGCAGACTCTGTGTTGCTTCTTTTTATCACCACAACCTCCTAGAAGAAATTATATGCCCTCGCAAGGGGCAGCTTTTCCGCCGGCGCAACATCCGCCAGCTCTCCATCCGCACGCACCTCATACGTCTCCGGATCCACCGACATCTTAGGAATGAGATCGTTCCACTTCATGTCCTTTTTCGTAATATTCCTACAGCCCTTAACGGCTACCGCCTCCTTGTTGAGATGATAAGACGCTATTGCGCCTGAGGAGATGGAAACTTTCGATACGAATGCGACAGAATTCAGAGCTGCCGAACCGGGTTTGGCACCCCACATAGGCTTGGAGTAGAACGGCTGTACGGAGGGTATGGACGCGTTCGCATCACCCATCTGTTGGAATTGGTTAGTGTCGGAGGATGGAACGCAGGGGAGGGAGAATTACCTGGGACCAGGCGATGACACCGGACTTGAGAACCATTTCAGGTTTAGCGCCAAAGTTTTCGGGCTTCCAGAGAACTAGATCTGCCAGGGTTCCAACGGCAACATGGCCCACAGCATGACTGATTCCGTGAGTTATCGCGCTAGCCAAGAAAAAGCGATAAGACTTTACTGACAATAAGGAATAGTAGAAGGACCCACGGGTTAACGGTGTATTTGGCAATATATCTCTTCACACGAGCGTTATCAACACCCTCAGAGTCACCTGAGGATGCCAAGGGTCCACGGAACTCCCGCATCTTGCTTGCAGTCCTCCAAGTCCTACTAACGACTTCCCCAACGCGTCCCATGGCCTGCGAGTCAGAGCTAATCATAGCGATGGCCCCAATATCATGAAGGACGTCCTCAGCGGCCACGGTTTCCGCTCTAATACGAGACTCTGCGAAAGCGAGATCTTCGGGAATAGATTTGTCCAGGTGATGGCAGACCATGAGCATCTATGATAGATAATGTCAGTCGGATCTACGCAGGATGTGTTAGGAGGGATACTCACATCGAGGTGCTCGTCCAAAGTGTTGTTGGTGTATGGACGCGTTGGGTTTGTAGATGAAGGCAAGACGTTTTCTTGACCACAAACGACTATAATGTCCGGCGCATGGCCGCCACCTAGTGAAGCTTAGACGAGATCATGTTCCCATGAATACAAAACAGACGAACCTGCTCCTTCACTGTGGTACGTGTGAATGGTACGTTTACCAAAGGCCGCGATGGTGCCTTCAAACATTCAGGACAGTTACTTAGAGTAACAACGCAACTACTCACTTTCCACAAATCCACTTTCGTTTAATGTGTCCGTGTGGATGTTAACCTAAGGCGACGAGCTTCATTTCCCCGAGTTAATCATAGGGGGGAGCAGATACGAACCTGAACATCATGCTTATCACCAACATCCAGGCAATTCGTAATGGTAGCAGGCGTAGACCCCCAATCCTCGTGCAGCTTCAAACCTGCCGCTCCTGCTTGTACAATTTCTTCCAGAGCGGTAGGCCCAGCATCGTTTCCCTTGCCTGTAAACGCAAAGTTCATGGCCAAGCCATCCGTGGCGCGCAGCATGTGTCGAATGTAGAACGGACTCGACGTGCATGTCGTTGCGTTCGTGCCTGCGCTCGGCCCTGTACCGCCGCCGATCATCGTCGTAGTTCCTGCAGCCAGCGCCTCCTCGACCAGCTGCGGACAGATATAGTGTACGTGCGCATCGACGGCTCCGGCCGTGATGATGAGTTTTTCCCCAGCGATAACTTCGGTGGAAGAGCCGATGATGAGAGAAGGGTGGACGTTCGCCATAACGTCCGGGTTGCCTGCCTTGCCAATACCACAAATGTGACCGTCTTTGACACCGATATCTGCTTTGTAGATTCCGGACCAGTCAACAATGAGTGCGTTGGTGATGACGAGATCGAGAGTATCTTTGCTGGATCGATTAGTGGCCTGCCCCATGCCTTCTCTGATACTCTTGCCTCCACCGAACTTGACTTCGTCGCCATACACGGTCTCGTCGTGCTCAACCTCGATCCATAAAGCTGTATCACCGAGTCGAACCCTATCACCAGTTGTAGGTCCAAACATGGAGATATAAGCTTCGCGACTGATATCCGTGTCCGCTTTCACTTCCAACGCGCCTGGCTCGGGGATGTGAGCGAACCCCTTTTGCACCAACGCACTGATGATTTGGTCCGATCTGCTCAGGTCGACGACTCCAGAAGCGAGACGGTTTCCACCTGTAATGATTTGTCCTCCAGCGATAGCGCACAGGGTCACAGTCTTGACATCGCCTGGCTCGAAGCGCACTGCGGTGCCCGCGGGTATGTCGAGTCGCTTACCGTACGCTTTGCCTCTGTCGAATGAAAGCGCAGGATTCGTCTCGATGAAATGGTAGTGCGAGCCAATCTAGAGAAATGGTAAGTGTCATATTCAGAGAATAATCTCGGATAGCTGACTTGGATAGGACGGTCGCCATTATTCGTAACACGAAGGGATATTCTTTCCCTGCCCTTGTTAATGATGATAGGCTCCTTCCTGGCAATAATGGCACCTGGAACCTTCTCACGAGAATACTCTGAGACACCTGCGACAGGGAACGCGTTATCAGCTGGGATAGGAAGGAAGGAACCGTAGAGCGCGTTCTTAAGATTTCCACTTTCCGTGCAGATAGGATCATGAACGGTTACGAGAAAAACACTGTGTATTCCACGTAAGCGACGAGGCAAGAATTATATGAGATCTATTTCCATACCCGTCCACAAAGGTTCCTTCGACCTGGATCTCGTGCAACAGACCAGCAACACTTGGAAGGACGTGGCGTCGACCAAGCATATCCTTTCCATGCTGCATAAGCTCGGCTACTGAATGTTTACCATCCCGAATTCGTTCCTGTAGCTGAGAGGCAATAAGTGCTATCGCCTCGCCCTGGTTGAGTTGCAACCCCCTAGCGAGACGTTTTTGGGCCAGAAACCCTGTCTTTATTTCTTTGAGATTATCTTAGATGCCTATTTCGAGCGTTCATACCTGGTGCAAGAGGAGCTTTGCCTCTTCCCGGGGAAGTAAATGCATGGGTGCGGTTCAAGTCGGGAAACCGGGCCGGAATAATTTATTTCCCGATGACAAACAAGGACAAAGGCTGAGTGAGAGCCACTCGTCACTGCCACGCTTGATTTCCTTGTACTGCTTTCTCAGTGTCACTCACATTATACCTCCACCCATCCTATCCCCAAGGCTTCTCTGGTACAGACCTAGCAACAATCTACTATGTCTGGATTTGCGGCTCTCATGGCTCTCAGTGCCACCCAGACTCGGGAATCACAGAAGAGCGTAGAGACTGCCCTTGCCGAGCGCCAGCGTCGAGAGCGGGAGCGGCGACAGAAACAGGATGAAGCTGACCGGAAACAAAGGGATCTGGAGGCGAAGTTGCGCTTAAAGCACTTCGAGGACGAGAAACGGGAGAAGGAGCGGCAGCGGCTGAAGGAGGAGAAGATCAAGGCTTTGGAGGCTGCTCGTCTGCGACGCGAAGAGGAGGAGCGGGATCACCTGAGATACGGTGCCAAGAAGCCCGGAAAGTCGGAAACGAAGTGGCCTTCGTCGTCGTCGCAGACTCAAACGCAGGAGAGCGTCCGCAAGAGGAGGTTCCCTTCAGAGGAAGACGAAGCGTCGGGGGCTGCTATTCTGACCCGGGAGGAGAAGCGGCAGCGCAGAGAGCAAGCTCAGTATCGCAGCGAGTTCCGATCAGCAAGACGTCCTTCGGCCAGGAGCTATTCTAAGGCAGGGCGTCAGCTGCCTGGTGGCGCCATAGATGTGATGACGACGACTCCTGGACTTCCTCCTCTGTCCCTGTCTGCCGGGATGACAGCGAGGGAGCGTTTGGCTGCTGTGCCTATGCACCTGATTAAACTTAACACTAATAAGCGTGATACCCGGAGTATCGACGAGATTGTGAAGGATATGCAGCAGGAGAAAAAGAGGAAAACCCTGAGCGGAGAGGACGCCAAATCTTTCAGCGACTGGTTTTCGGATAAGAAAAAGACAGCAACAACAACGGCCTCTGCGACTCCCAAGACTGCCGCGTCTGCCTCTTCTTCCCGTGCGTCCATTACATATCTTGCCATGGTTTTCATCCTGATCTTCTTTCAGAGAGTGCCAGTCAGCGAAATACTCCCATATCAAGTGCTCCCAGCAGCGCTCCAAAGAAAGCGACATCAGTACCGCCTCCCAGAGCATCGTCATCGTCTTCGAAGCCTGTCGCGAAGGCCGTTCCTTCCCTTTCGTCGAAGCGGTCCGGATCTTCCGACGCGCCCAGATCGGCCTCCTCAAAGTCTTCTGCAAAGCCTGTCCAAACTCGTCCTGTTGTGAAGAAGCGTCCTCGCTCTCCGAGTAGCTCTGTATCCCCACCTCCGCCTAAGAGACGCTCAGGTGGCTTAGATGATGATATGCGAAGCCAGATCTGGGCTGCGCTTGGCAAGAATCGCAACGCTTATGTTGGGCATGACGACTTTAGCGACGATGAAGATATGGAGGCGGATGCCTCGGTGCTAGAGCGAGAGGAGCTATACAGGTTTGTTACGTTTCAGCCGCCCTGGTTTACTGCTACTGACATCCTTCTAGCTCCAAGATTGCTAGACGTGAGGAAGAGGAGGCCTTGGCTGCTGAGCGTCGGCATGAAGAGGAGAAAAGAAAGAAACGGTTGGTGAAGGAGAGGCGTGGTGATTAGGTGCGTTTCTCTGGTTGGTTCCCGGTCCCTTTCTGTTACCCCTGGTCGACTGGAGGATTTTCATGGCATGCATATCTGCCTCGCTACACAATTATATAAACTAAGCGCATTCATTTTTATCACCATACACACCATTATATCACTAGCACATATGTACTCTAGTTTCTTTTCCTCTCGCTATGAGTGTTATTTTTACGGTATCTTCTATCGGAGGTAACATCGATAATTGGTACTGTGGCCTAATAAAAGAGCTGCGAGATATCGAGCTTGCCGAACAAGTCCGCGATCATTTCGATGAGTGTTCCGCACTACAGCCATTTTATTTGCCCTCATGGTTTTTTGTTTACTAGGTGCCGCGCCCCTCGAATTAGACTCGTCTTGGCTTAGTACTGGGACCTTGCAGCTACACGAAATCCGATGATCCAATTTTTCTCTTTGGTTCTCTGGTTTTTTGGCGTTCTGGACTATCTGGAGTGGTTGGAAAATCCCACGGGTACCGAAACTCTACTGTGTTCTACCGATAATATTTGTAGTCTTGTGATAACAATCTGCTGATCCATAATGGGATAAAACAATACGCAAGTTTCAGTTTTGCCTTGAAAACCAAGACTCGACGCAAAAAAATGTCAATAGATGAGCATTCAGAACCATATCGACAAAGGAAAAGTGCCGCGTAGTGAGACGTACCCAGAAGGCGCTTACATGCCAAAAATGGAAATCCTCCTTCTTTATTAGGATAATTTGTAAACAGCATGAACCAAATAGCGTCGGCGCGGCGTCTAACCTAAACTTGCACACTGACCACGATTTTGTTTGACTCACAGTCACGCTGTAGCAACGTGCGATCTGTATTTATCCGTGGAGAGAAGACGACCTGTATCGGGCCCACACCTTGTATACGTAGTACTGCATGTAAGCCACTTTGTTCACAGTGTCTATGTTATAAAAATCCTCATCAACTCACAGTCTTTCTTCTGTACCAATCATCCTGTATATGACCGTCAATATTCAAGGAAGCGGGCAGGATAGGGTAAGTATATAAGGTTCTGATCATGATTGTGTGTGTTGATAGAGAGACGAAGGTTAACCTTGAAATGGCGTCACCAGAGCCGAAGATAGGCGACAAACGACAAAGGGAGGACGGCGGAGGGGAGCTGCGGCAGGCCGTTATTTCAACGGGTCAAAATGACGCGTTGCTTATTAGCGACTTGCAATGGGTGCGTGTTTCTCGGGTCCTTACCGTTGACAGCGCTGATGGTTTTGCTTTTATTTAGTGGACTTCAGATGAGGACCTGCGCCAGGTTGCGCAGAGCGTCGGGGTAAACATCGAACATAAGGATATCACTTTTTCGGAACATAAAATTAATGGGAAGAGTAAAGGGTATGTACGGGTTCATCGTGTTACCTGGGAATGTATTTTAATTGACTTTTGTTCTAGACAGGCATATATAGAGTGCAGGTCGCCCGGAAACGCAGCCGTTCTTAAGGACTGGTTCTCTACCAAGTATGAGGCGCCATTCCATGTCCTGCCATCAGCCTGATATATCCGTTCCAGCGAATTTCAGAATCGTTGGGTCACAGCCGAGTTTGCATCGAGCATTCATGGTAACCCGTATCGTACATTGCCCAAAGGTAAGGCTTTTTCTTCTCCGGACTTATTCAGTGGTGCTCACTGAGCCACATGTCAGAACCAGTTCCGCGGGTGCCGCAGAATGGGAACATGGGGAGGGGAGGTTTCCGTGGTAGGGGAGGCGCCGCCATGCGAGGAGGGATGGTACCCAACCAGGGGGTGGGGATGAATATGGGAATGAATCCGAACATGGGGATGGGCATGCTCAATATGGGTATGGGCGGGGGCGGGGGCTACATGATGGGAGGCGGCTTTCAAGGACAAGTGAACCGAGGTGGGAGAGGAGGAGGTACGGATTTCTAGTTTTCCTTTAGCCGCTGTATTGTCTCGTGTTGTGCTTACGCCGTGTCTTTGTGCTTTTTGTTCGTTATGTTAGGTATGGGAACGATGAACTCTATTCAACGCGGGGGCATGCCTCAGGGTCGTGGAGGACATGTCAATCCTGCTTTCGTGCAAGGTGGCGGAATTCCGGATGGGCCACGGAAGAGGTCACGATTGGATGGATGAGGGTGGGGACTGCTTTTTATTTGCTCTGCATTGTGCTTGCTGTCCTGCATTTGCTTTCTCGCTCACGCTATCTACATATTGTCAGCTCCCACGTACTATCTTCTTTATCAAGCAATGATGAACAGATATCGACTCACTTAATCTGAGCGCTTAAATTTGTGGGATAATTCTGTATTATTCAGTAGATCTATCAGCACCCTAGGACGAGTAATGCGCCACCGTAGCGGGACACGACAGTGGCCCGCCCCCCGATAGGTTCCAGTTTTAGCCATATGGATGATCCGGATTCATGGCCCGAGCTTACCGGAATGTTTGCCAGTGATCTGCAGGCCAATTACACCTTGTCTTGGCACCACCGCTTTCCCTTGAGCTCGAGGACGCCCGGGTATTATTCGTTGAACATTTTCAAACGCCTAATAGGTGACTTCGCTGGCAAAATTCCAAGTCATTTATGTCTAAAATCTTCAATAGATCTGTCGAACCACTTTTTGCGGAAACACAAATTTCGAACAGGAGCGCCATGCGCCGAGCTAATCTGACTCTGGAGGACCTGACGGACGATGACAGCGAGGTCGACTTGGGGTCAATACGGACGGCATCAGCATTCGACACCGGCCGTTCTCGATCTTCCTTGTCTCTTTCCTTTGATCTACCACCTTCGTCTCCTGCGATATCTTTGAAATCGGCATTTGGTTCGCCCTCGTCTCCAGAATTGATCAAAGTCTTGCGGCCTAGTGCCCTGTCGCGTTCGCAGACACTACCACACGTGCCTCAAATCGAAATCAAACCGAGGCGAGGATCATCTGGTATAGAGGGACTTGATGTCGACGATGATGTCCTGGCGAAGATTCGACGGTGGATTTTGGGTATAGCCATAGGTGTGTGTCTCCACAGTGTGCAAAGGCCTTGGCTGATGGTTCTTTAGTTGACTTTGATATCGACTCGGGCCCTCTAGTCAACGGGATATTCCCGCCGTTGTTTCTCTTACCAGAAGAGTCAGAAAACATGTCAGCATGAATCCTTCTTTTGTTTTATGATGGCCTGAATAGTGTCCAGCGCATTTTTATCGTTTCCTGATTCATTACAGTTTGATCAAGGCTCACAAAACCATTCTTTCCGTATCCGCGAGCATCAGCTTTCCATATCAAGTGAAAAGCGCCCGGCTCCCATTGATGGTTATATATACGGCTTTTCTCATTTTAGTCAAAGGCGAGATCCTACATCGAAGCGAGGCTATGAGCAAGTGCGTTTCCGATCTTAGTTCATGTAGTTAAGCTCATATTCCTTCAGCGCTCCCTCGTATTCCTCACCCACCACCCTTATCCGGCGCTGTTCTCATCACTATCCTCGATATTCGGCCCGCTCTTCTCAACGCATGGGCTACCGATGTTAGAGACTGCATGTCATAATATTGCCACATGGTACCCCTCACTATTACCTTGCCAGAAATAAATACTGATGCAGTCCGCGAAGAAAAGGTCGGACCCGACGCCCGGAGCAACTGTGGAACTGGGATTCCTTGGCTCGGTGCTCCAAGTGGAGCTACCGCATTGTACCGACGAGCAACAGCTTACGGAATGCGATCCCAGGTCCCATGTAAACTCCGTCATTTTGTCGGTGTCGAACACCACTAACGCTTCTCCGACAGATCCTAGCGTCGTCGTCTCCGTTCTCCCCCCCACCTGTGCTTCTCTTTGAAGCTTCACTCTCACACCTTTGGTCGATATGGGAATGTGTGGTTCTTTGTGAGCCCATATTGATATTCGGCCCTTCTCCATCTCAGACAAGCCAGGCAATATGGTGGCTCAGGGACCTCTTACGCCCTATTCCTACTGCTGGAGACATTCGACCATACTTTACTATCCACGATAGAGATCATAGTGCATTGGTTAACAAACTTCCTCCAAAGTCCGGTCTGCTTCTCGGAGTGACGAATCCCTTCTTTGAACGGCCATGTCTACACTGGCCGCATATTCTAAGTCTTGGACGACGAATTTCGTATGTACAAGCCTTCAAGGCAAGCCATCAGAGGCGCTGATTGTATTGTAGACCCAACACAGCTTCGAAGAACACGTCAACTGTTGCCCCTGGACCTTCTCCAGGCTGGAAGACCAAAGTACATAAACGGTATATATCGAAAGATCATGCACTGTTGAAACAGCTCGAATCGGCCTGTCGTGGTACCGAGCAAGAACGTACGAGGCTCGCTTCCTCGTTTACCCCTCACCTCTGATCATTACCCACAGGAATGTCCGCATCCTGGGCTTTGCGAAGACATTTCTATTCGCGCTCAAACGAGCTTCTGATCCCCCTAACAAGATATCTGAATACCCTGATACCTACGCCTTCGGAGGTCGCTAGTCATCAGCGTAACTCGCGTTCGGGTCCTCTTCGACTCAAACCGTTCAATACGTCTGCGTTCTTCGCGTCATTAAAGGTTCACAAGAGTACCCTGCCGTTTCGGTCAGCGAGTAAGCGGAAGGACTTTTATGAAAGGTGAGTATTCGTTTCCCTGGTGGAAGTGCTTGGTTTTGAATGATCGTAGATGGCTCAAAACCCCATCGTTTGGACTTTGGCTTGCTCAACAAGAGCAGATTGTTCAGGGTGTGCTGAAACAGAGTCTGGATACTACGTCATAGACCGGTTTTTCTCTCTTCAATCTCTGTAATTAGATACCTTGTACATTTGGGAGGAGAGGATAACTTTTTTCATTCAACATGGATAGCTCTTGTGCAAACTAACGGACTACATATTCCGACGTAGTAACAACTCTGGGTTCGGGGAAAGGCTTATATCCTGCGGCGACCAAGCCATCCTGCATAGGTTCCTCTCTTGACGGCACCAGCAGATCCGGTGTCGGCGCCAGCCGATCCAGTGTCAGATGTTGGGCCTGAGTCGGCACCAGAGTCGGCACCTGAATCTGCTCCTGTATCTGCGCTGGGGTCTGCACCTGAATCCGCACCAGAGTCAGCGCCCGAATCCGCGCCAGAATCCGCACCGGAATCTGCTCCTGAATCTGCACCGGAGTCTGCACCTGAATTTGCTCCTGAATCAGCGCCAGAGTCGGCACCGGAGTCTGCGCCAGTATCTGCTCCTGTATCTGCGCCGGAGTCTGTACCATCGTCTGCTCCTGAATCTGCACCAGAGTCTGTGCCAGAGTCAGCTCCTGGATCTGTACCATCGTCTGTACCATTGCCGGAGGTGTCAGTAGGATCTGTAGTTGATGAAGGAGGACCGGATGGGCTTTGAGAACCTGCAGGATCCGTCGGGTCTGACCCTGGAGTCTGGGTATCTGGACTAGTCGATAGTCCACCGGGTCCACCACCCATTCCCACTAGTAGGAAGCAGGTCGTCAGCGACTAATCAAGCCGAGCGAAATGATGGTTATTATCTTACTTTGACCCTGGCCTCCTCCGCTACCGCAGCAGCAGCAACATCCTCCATGTCCGCCGTGTCCGCCGTGCCCACCTCCTTGCCCACCTCCAGGCCCGCTAGCTGCATACTGACCAGATCCAGAGGTGTCCGAGCCATCCCCATCGCTATCAAGAGGCCCACCGGTGCCGTCCGCACCGCCAGCGGACGACGAGGATGGTGAACCAGTAGGGACTGTGCTGATGGGATCCGCAGCTTGACGGGCAGAAATACCATTAACAGCGCGACGAATTTCTTCGAGGGAGCGGCTGTCGATGGTCCGGAGCGCTTTCACGAGCTCGGCACGACGTTTCTTTTCAGACGTGGAGACGGCACGCCTCTGTGGGTGACGCATTCCCGCAACCTGACGGGCGTTCAAGGTGTTGTCGGCACCACGACGGCCGACTGAGCGAGCTTGAGCGCTGCGTGCGGAAGACAAGTCAGCGAGAGATAAGCAAGAGCAATAGGAACATGTCGTACCCGTTGGAGTTAGCGCCTAGAGCAGTGGCAGCGCTAAGAGCCAATGTGGCCACGACGAAGATGGAGGACTTGTTGAACATGGTGAGATAGAAAGAAAGTTTTGGGGTATGCTTGGCTCTAGACTACCTGCGTCTAGAGAAGAGTTGGATGGGTGAGCGCAGCTGAGGTATAAAGCTCGGATATCCATGCCTTTTATACGTTCTCGTTGGGAGACGACAGAGACTAGAACATAGGCAAGAAGAACACATGTCGACAAGTCAGGCGGTGCTGGGGGGCCATCACCAAGATACACAGGAATTCAAGGATATCGCATCTATCTCTAGGCATAGCGACCAGGCGTAGACCAACTACCAGAACGGCCCGAGTGGAGACAATGATATACTACAGACTTTTCGTCAGTGAGTCAGTCTAATTTTAGGAGGACTGCGGAGCAACGGTGAGTACCCTGGCCGTATCCACGTATTTAGCAGGCATCTAATTTCGTTTCACCAACAATTGTCAGAGATAAACTGTTCATGATGAACGTGATGGTGTCGAAGCGACAGGGTTTGTCGGGCTCTGTTTTTCCAGCTGGCCCGGGGGCCGGAGCAGCGGAGTCTCAACTATGCCTTTCCGTGAATTCGGCATTCGGCATTACATCTCAATCAAAGTTCAAAACATTGCAAAAACATTGTTCAAGTTCTCAACAGTACTAATTCCGTAGTCCCGACTCCCCATCTCTACATAATTCGGTAGAAAGATGCAACTGGAGGCGACAATCTACGCACATCCCTATGTTTCATGTCTCTTGAAATCGGTATGTACCAAGTGCCGGTTCGCATTCGGTTCGCACTCTTGCCGCTT
Source organism: Armillaria nabsnona (assembly GCA_030407065.1). NCBI lineage: Eukaryota > Fungi > Basidiomycota > Agaricomycetes > Agaricales > Physalacriaceae > Armillaria > Armillaria nabsnona. Next base: position 168,782 of record JAUDQA010000036.1, on the reverse strand, counting down.
GCAACGCCCTTCTTGCGCCTGTCTATACGAGACGCCAAAGTTCAGATCTGTGGCGTCGAGGGGTGTTTACATGGGCAGCAACTTGATCATGGCAGCTGAATGGCAATTGGAGTGCGGTGTCATGTCGGTTCGCCGTTGCAGAGTCCAAACATGCCATAGCAGCTATCAATGTAAAACTATTGAGGCAAAGACGAATAGCGCAGACAAAGACTAATCCTATGCAGGCACGGCCATCAATGGAACGACCTCAATGCCGCGCATGCTAGCTGAGCATTTCGGAATGACAGGAAGGATACTTTAACCGCTCCCAAAAGAAATTGTCATACGCTACATCGCCGTCTAAGTATCTATTCAGTACATTTTCTGTCTAAGTATGCGCTGATTTGAAGCGTTTTGGTATTTTGAAGCCCAACCAAAGCGAGGCCAAGGTTAAAACAAGGATGATGATGTACACCAAGAATCCCCCCGCGAGTTCAGTTTCGAGGGAGATCGAGAACATGGAAGAGGCAAAATATGGTGCGAAGCTGCGAATACCAGAGCCGGCCATCTGTGCAACACCGTTAGTCGAACCGAGCGCAGCCCTGCTTGTTGCGCTTTGAACGACGAGAACATGGATTGCGGCTACACGGCGATAAGTGAAGTAAAGAGTGATGATCAAAGAGTGAACATACCAAATGCAACAAAGGTCATAAGGCTACAGGTCAGTTGGATAAGTAAAAGCGTGATTACTCTCTCGTCAACGCGACCAGCTAGCCTTGCGAAGTAGCTCTCGAAAGAGAAGGCTAACATGCCTACAAACATGAAGCCGATGGAGATTATGAACATCCTACGAGCACCGAACATCCTTAGCAACCTTCCGGTGAAAACACATTGCACGATAGCGTTTATCAACCCCCACGCCGACAAGATTTGGCCAATCTGGAAAGGGCTAAAACCGAGACCGCCAACGGGTATGGATGTCGAATACATCAGGGGAATGAGTGCGTCATACGCAGTTTCAACAAAGGAGATGAACGTGTAGTTCATTAAAACACGTAAAAACTGGGTCCCTAGAACTTCTCGCATACTAGGAGGTTGGCTGTGGATGGAATCAGACATTGTGTCATCCGATGCAACGGTTGTGGTATCAGTGGATCCATAATCTGCCCCTGTGTTGTTTGCGATTAGGCAAGTTTCTTGTGTGGGTCGCGAACGTTTAGTTTTTTTGCGTGCGATAGTTGCAGGATGCGTCTAGATTAACAGAGGTGAATAGATTGGTATGAAAGAGTGCTGGTCAGGTCAACTTACCTCTTGCAAACCAACAAGCGTAAGCAGACAAATCACGAAGGAGAACAGTCCAGCTACAGCACAAGGGAGGAAATATGGATAGTCACGGAATAACGCGATTCGCCCAAATGTATTCGGCCATGTATCTGCTGGATGCACCAAGAGGCCGCCTATGACAGGACTACGAAAAAAAATCAGAACAGTCGTCGCTGGTCTACCAAAGCGCTGTTACCCTAAAGTAACGCCTGTTCCCCACACCAAAGGCATTAAGGCAAATGCATCTCCAATATTAGTAGAATCTGTGAGCTGGCGGGAGAATTTAGCGAACCACTATGATCGAATGACACCACAGCACGACACACCTCCGCCACAACGGTCTTCGAAACACCTATCTCCGATCTCATCATGAACTTTCCACATTCCGAAATCAGAAAGAAGACACATACCGATATTCCCATTGAAGACACCTTGAGCGCACCGGAACAAAACCAATGACCAGAAGTTATTCGACAGCCCGAAGCCGAGCATCGCAAACGTCAATCCAAGAGGACCCAGGAGCAATATGGGCTTTCGGCCGAACCTATCAGACAAGCGGCCCCAGTAGAACACGCTCAAGGATTCCGCAATATAGAAGGCGGATTCCTAGATCACGAGAGCGCGTTAGGCGAATCTAATGAAGAACCAAAGGAAAGCTCACGATAAACCCAGCATAGTACCCTGTCTTTGTCTCATCCCCCCCAGTTATTCCCGTCCTACGGATGAATTCAGGAGCAAAAGGGAATATCACCGTCGCTGTTATAGGTTCCGCAAGCTGGACGAGGAACACAGTAAGTAACTGCCATCTGGGAAGCGGAGTTTGCTTGGTCTCGGTGGCTTGGACGTTCTCGCTGGCCGTGGTGGCAGTCATGGATGGCGGTAAGAGGACAAGAAGGTTGCCGGCGCTGATTATGTAGTCATATCGATAGCTGACTCATTTTTCAGGGATTCAAAGGAACCTTGGGAAATTACCACATGGGTTATCGCTGAATGAAATTCGTTAGAACGAAATGCCACCCTGCGTCCGGTTCCGCGGTATTGCTAGGCAGTCCCTAAATTTTTTTAAATTTACCTTGCTGAAAAGTCGGACAGATATTGTGGTAACTAGAAGAGAAGCGATATCTCCGAGCTGAGTCAGGGCTTTTTGATCGGGCGCACTTTCCTTTTAGTGCGAACTGGCGAAACTGGCTCTTACAACACGAATCCATACAGGAAGTAAGAGATAAGAAGCTGCATGGCTCTGAAATAAGCCTGCGACCAGAAACATGTACTTGGTATATTTTGATTATTCTTCTGGATATTTGTTTCTTATTTACTTGCTCAAAGGTCTCTCTGATACTTATTCGACCAGTTAACCGATAAGTCCGGTCCCAGCAGTCTGTCTTTCAACTTGACCTACGGGAGTGTACAGGTGTCGCACCGACTCTCTTCCGCTGCGTCGTTTCCGAGTGCCTCGGCATCCGCATAACTTCTCTTATGGGCAGTATAAACACATCGAATGCAAAAAGCTCTGACAACCTTTTATTCTATTATTCTCACGATCCAAGAGTCTTTAAAAGTACCTCAATTACTGTTTGCATGACATGAATTGTACAGACGACAAGTGGTTGTGAGAGCAAGCTCTCCGTATCTATCTACCTTCTAGGTAGGTTAACAATCAAAAGTGATGATGACAGCTAAGTACAATCGGCCCGAGCGACTAAACAATGTGGGGGTATATAACAAGCAGAAAAGACAGCAGTAAATCAAGTAAATCAGAAAGTGTAAGCATCGTAATCCATGTGACGACGGCGAGTGCGACGGAAGCGAGAGGAGTGATCAATATCGTTACGGCGTGATTCTCGCTTGCACGAGCCTGAAGAGGAGGAAGAGGTACTTGAAGAGGAAGCTGCTGTTGCGTGGTGGTGAGTGTGATGAGCATGACCACCACTGCTGGCGCTTGACGAAGAGGAGGAAGAGGAGGAAGAGGAGGAAGAGGCGGGAGATGTGACTGGTGTCGACACAGGTGCTACGGGCGACGACGCGACCGACGTCGACGCAGATACAGGGGAAGACGACAACTCGGTGGAGGATGCCAGGTCAGTGGAGGATGCCAAGTTAGTTGATGACACCGCCGATTCGGTGGATGAGCATTTCGGAATGACAGGAAGGATACTTTAACCGCTCCCAAAAGAAATTGTCATACGCTACATCGCCGCCTAAGTATCTATTTAGTACATTTTCTGTCTAAGTATCCGCTGATTTGAAGCGTTTTGGTATTTTGAAGCCCAACCAAAGCAAGACCAAGATTAAAACAAGGATGATGATGTACACCAAGAATCCCCCCGCGAGTTGGGTTTCAAGGGAGATCGAGAACATGGAAGAGGCAAAATATGGTGCGAAGCTGCGAATACCAGAGCCGGCCATCTGTGCAACACCGTTAGTCGAACCGAGCGCAGCCCTGCTTGTTGCGCTTTGAATGACGAGAACATGAATTGCAGCTGCACGACGATAAGTAAAGTAAGGAGTGATGATCAAAGAGTGAACATACCAATTGCAACAAAGGTCATGAGGTTACAGGTCAGTTGGATAAGTAAAAGCGTGATTACTTTTTCGTCAACGCGACCAGCTAGCCTTGCGAAGTAGCTCTCGAAAGAGAAGGCTAACACGGCTACAAACATGAAGCCGACGGAGATTATGAACATCCTACGAGCACCGAACATCTTTAGCAGCCTTCCGGTGAAAACACATTGCACGATAGCGTTTATCAACCCCCACGCCGACAAGATTTGGCCAATCTGGAAAGGGCTAAAACCGAGACCGCCAACGGGTATGGATGTCGAATACATCAGGGGCATGAGCGCGTCATACGCAGTTCCAATAAACATGATGAACGTGTAGTTCATTAAAACACGTAAAAACTGGGTCCCTAGAACTTCTCGCATGCTAGGAGGCTGGCTGTGGACGGAATCAGACATTGCATCATCCGATGCGACAGTTGTGGTATCAGTGGATCCATAATCTGCCCCTGTGCTGTTCGCAATCAAGCAAGTTTCTTGTGTGGGTGGCGAACATTTAGTTTTTTTGCGTGCGATAGTTGCAGGATGCGTCTAGGTTAACAAAGGTTACTAATATGAAAGAGTGCTGGTAAAGCCAACTTACCTCTTGCAAACCGACAAGGGTAAGCAGAAAAATCGCGAAGGAGAACAGTCCAGCTACAGCACAAGGGAGGAAATATGGATAGTCACGGAATAACGCGATTCGCCCAAATGTATTCGGCCATGTATCTGCTGGATGCACCAAGAGGCCGCCTATGACAGGACTATATGAAAATTTTCAGAACAGTCGTTGCTGGTCTACCAAAGGGTTCTCACCCTAAAGTAACGCCTGTTCCCCACATCAAAGGAATCAAGGCAAATGCATCTCCAATATTCGTAGAATCCGTGAGCTGGTGAGAGAATTTAGCGAGCCACTACGATCGAATGACACTACAACACGACACACCTCTGCCATAACGGTCTTCGAAACACCTATCTCCGATCTCGTCATGAACTTTCCACATGCCGAAATCAGAAGAAAGACACGTACCGATATTCCCATTGAAGACACCTTGAGCGCACCGGAACAAAACCAATGACCAGAAGTTATTCGACAGCCCGAAGCCGAGCATCGCAAACGTCAATCCAAGAGGACCCAGGAGCAATATGGGCTTCCGGCCGAACCTATCAGACAAGCGGCTCCAGTAGAACACGCTCAAGGATTCCGCAATATAGAAGGCGGATTCCTAGATCACGAGGGCGCGTCAGGCGAGTCCAATCTAATGAAGAACCAGAGGAGAGCTTACGATAAATCCTGCATAGTACCCTGTCTTAGTCTCATCCCCCCCAGTGATTCCCGTCCTACGGATGAATTCAGGAGCAAAAGGGAATATCACCGTCGCTGTTATAGGTTCCGCAAGCTGGACGAGGAACACAGTAAGTAACTGCCATCTGGGAAGCGGAGTTTGCTTGGTCTCGGTGGCTTGGACACTCTCGCTGGCCGTGGTGGCAGTCATGGATGGCGGTAAGAGGACAAGAAGGCTGCAAGCGCTGATTATATAGTCATATCGATAGCAGCTGACTCATTTTTCACGGATCCAAAGGGAACCTCGGGAAATTACCACATAGGTTATCGCTGAATGAAATTCGTTAGAATGAAATGCCAGCCTGTGTCCTCCTCCGCGGCATTGCTAGGCAGTCCCTAAATTTTTTTAATTTACCTTGCTGAAAAGTCCGACAGATATTGTGGTAATTGGAAGAGAACGTATATCTCGGAGTCAGGGCTTTTTGATCGGGCGCACTTTCCTTTTACGACCTGGCGAAACTGTCTCTTACAACACGAATTTATACAGAAAGTAGAAGATAAGAAGCTGCATGGCTCTGAGAGAAATAAATAAGCGTGAAACTAGAAACCTGTACTTGATATATTTTGATTTTTCTTCTAGATATATATTTCTTATTTACTTACTCAAAGGTCTCTCTGATAGTACTTATCCGACAATTTAACCGATAAGTCCGGTTCCAGCAGTCTGTCTTTCAACTTGAACCACGGGAGATTGTACAGGTGTCATGAGGCCGCACAGACTCTCTTCCGCTGCGTCGTTTCCGAGTGCCTCGGCATCCGCACAACTTCTCTTACGGGCAGTACAATTCAAACACATTGAATGCAAAGAACTCGTGACAACCTTTTATTTTATTATTCTCATGATCCAAGACTCTTTAAAAGTATATGTATATCTCAATGACTATTTGCATGACATGAATTGTACAGACGACAAGTGGTTATGAGAGCAAGCTCTCCGTATCTATCTACCTTCTAGGTAGGTTGACAATCAAGAGTGATGATGACAGCTGAGCACAATCGACCGAAGCGACTATAAACAATGTGGGGGTATATAACAAGCAGAAAAGACAGCGGTAAATCAAGTAAATCAGAAAGTGTAAGCATCGTAATCCATGTGACGACGGTGAGTGCGACGGAAGCGAGAGGAGTGATCAATATCGTTACGGCGTGATTCTCGCTTGCACGAGTCTGAAGAAGAGGAAGAGGAAGAGGAAGCTGCTGCTGCGTGGTGGTGAGTGTGATGAGCATGACCGTTACTGCTGGCGCTCGACGAAGAGGAGGAAGAGGCGGGAGATGCGACTGATGTAGACACAGACGCTTCGGACGACGCGACCGAGGTCGACGCAGATACAGGGGAGGACGATAATTCGGTGGACGATGCCAAGTCAGTGGACGATGCCAAGTCAGCTGATGACACCGCCGATTCGGTGGATGATGCCAAATCTGTGGACGACACTTCTACAGGTGCTGATGACACTTCGGTAGACGATGGTGAATCTGTAGACGATGCCGACGCGGTTGTCTGGATGACAGCACCCACGTTACCAGCACTGGTGAAAGCAGAGGAAGCGGACGAGGCGGAGGATGATCCGGTAGATCCTGCAGCAGTGCTTCCACCTTGCGTGGCGGTAGCGGTAGCCGTGGGAGACGAACCAGTGTATACATAGACAGGTTCCAGGAATCCGGGCACGTCATTGTCCGAGTAGACAGTTGCCTGGATGCCTGCTGGCTGTACTGGGTTGTTGCCAGGAAGCTTGGTCAACAATCCACTCGCTGTAAAAGAATAAGCAGATATTTCGTCGACTTATATATAAACATACTCTTCTCATCGACGATGTCCGTAATATGACATTCCTTGCCTTCCTGGTACGTGAAGATGCCTTGAGCGGCACAGCATGTGGGGCTACCATACTCGTCTAATTGCGCTCTATCATTAACGTGGTACTCAGTCGACTATCGGATGCACGTACCACAATGACAGTTGTCAACGGCCTTCTGCAAGGCACCGTCATCCCAACCATTGATGAAATCGGCGTGGTACCCGTACCCGGTAGGATCACCGAAAGAGTAGCTGATGTTCAACGTTAGCTGTAAGCACTGGTCATTGTTGAAAAGAAAACATACACAAATGGCTGTGTCGAGTTCTTCGCTTGGCCACGGTATTGGTCAAAATCGCCAGAGGCCCAGTACACCTCCAAGAAAATGCGAGGAAGTCGAACGGGGAAGTTGGGGTCTTCACAAGTTCCTGAATCGGGACCACCACTAAGGAAGGCGACATGGGACTTATGGTCCTTGGAGTCGGTGTTCACGCCGTCCCAGCAACTGGGGAAGTTCTGGTATGATTTAGAAACGGGGTTCTTACAACATCGGGGAAAGTATTCTCACGATCTGAGCCCGAATACCGCTAGCGCATGCCTGAGGAGGAATGCTGTTGAACTTGGTGGTGGTACCGGTAAAATCGAGGCACAAAAAGGTGACCGCCTGTTGAGCGTAGCTGCTGGAGTCGTAGGTGCGCAGAGTTGGGTTCCCAGTGATCATCCGGAACTACGATTTAGTATCATAAAATGAGCATTATTGGAAATTCTGTGGAAGTTGGGACTGACGTCATCGGGAAAAGCAGTGACATTCTTCGCAGCGGCATCATCATCGAACAAATAATCTGTAGAAGATAGGAATGAAACATTGCACGGTGAGCGAACCACGCAAGTTACGTACAACTGCGTGAGACGATGAGCAGGTAAAAATAGAATAATAGCGAGATCACGCACATAACGTTGCCACCAGTAAGGGAGCTGAAGGAACCGTTGGCCCATCTGAAATTGCGACGTTAGCAAATGCTGCGATGCGGAAAATATCTTTCGTACTCGAAATACAAGTTCTAGATTGAAACCGAGTTAGCAAGGATGGGAATGCCCAAAAAGGAATACGAACAGGATACCAATAACTGGACTTGTCTTCTGCGATGGGGGTGGTGGTGCATTCACTTGAGCGAAGAGAAGCAGTGTCCGTAGTCTGCCTAAAGTTGCTTCCGCCAAGCACTAGGAAAGTAGTCAGACACGAATACATTTCAATGACCATTGATAAGGCTGTTCCGCGGCAAAACAAGAAGAGACATCCGAGAGATTTGATATTCCCACATCGCGAACAGCCCTCAAACCAAGGACAGGCGAATAATACTGAGAAAAGACAGCGCATCTAGGAATCATCATCCAGAGATTTTCTGTTCCTATCTCGAGTTCGAAACGCGAAACATTCCCTTGATACAAGAAACCAGACATTCGAAAGGATTGCATTGCAATTCCAACGCTTCAGATCGTCGATAAAATTCGTTCGATCTCGAGAAAGTAATCGCCCGTCCTTGGAGTAATAACGTCACAAAAACCGAGCTCACCATAATGAGCGTGAGATGAAACTGCGCCGGGAGAAAGAATGGGGTCCACGCGCTGCGGTTCTGGCGTCAAAGTTCCTGCAAGTAGCTGTTCAGTATCCAAACGCAACGCTAGTCGATGATAGCAACCCACCAACGCTCATGAGCCAGTAGGCGTTCACGGTCGACGACAAAGTCGCGAGAAAGAAAAGAGACTTCATGACTGCTCTAGAGAACGTGAACAAAAAAGAATGGACGGCCCTCAGCAAATGCGAGGGTCAGTTTTATAAGAGAAGTGGGGAGAAGGAGGAGCAGGAGCAGATGGAAGAAAGAGATAGAAGCGAATCCATTTCAAGCGATCCGTTGTATGCCATTGTTTGTGTCGAACGAACCTCAGCACAAGCCAGAAAGCCGGTTTCCAGGCCCATTTTCTATCGTCGCTATGTCTCCGACTGACATTCATCATGGATCGGGAGTCGATTTTCGATGTTGCAACCCTGGTGCCTTGTTGATCATGCTGTATAGCGCCGTACCAGGCCACACCGTGGCAGGCAGGATACGCCTTGGGTAAGAATCATCATGACCATTTAATCTTCGCCGCACCTGCATCTTCTCCATGAGTCAAATTCAATTCAGGCATTCCCGATAGCTGTAGCCGTGCCTTCAACATGCCGTGACCGTTAATTACTGCGGCGGTTGCGCTTTGTAAAATGTAGAATTCACATATGAAATCAAGAATCCCATTTCCATGAAAACATCGTTGCTCCAGCCTGAAGATTCAGGGAAACAGATTCATGCTTGGTACAGGTTTTCACGGTGGTGATTCGGATCCCACGTACGACGTTAGAAACGCCACCTGAGAGGTTCTTCTCTTCGCAGCGTGGTATATTAAACAGGGGATGGCAACGCAAGGTATAGCCGTAGTAGAGAGATGCCAATAATGCTAACGCTCAGTATCCGAATCTTAACGTTACACGGCAGCTCCGCGCGGTACGGACCCTCGGAAGGTAGTAATCAAGCAGCAATGACCAAGGTGAGCAGGTCATGACGCCACGACCATGCGACGAGGAAGTCGTGCGTCGGCAAGCAAATGGTCTTCTGAAGACTAGGAATGCACGATAGAGCCAGAAGGCATCCACAGGAGTAACTCAAGACTCAACCTCGGATGTCTGATGGATCTCCATGGAACACCGGTGACAGGGCGCTGAATAGGTTTCCCCTGCCCGTTTATACAACAACCGTCAATACGTATGGCCCCATACAAGTTACGGTGTCAGCGCCCAGGGCTGCATTCGAGGAAGGGCCAGAGATTCTGCTTCAAGCCCCAATCCGCTGCGGAATCTAGTAGGAAGGAGGCGCCATGGCCCCACCATTAAGAAGTACCTGTCTTCGCCAGAGTCTTTTACATTATTATTGCAAGTACTCCCAGGCTAGACGCGAGCTCACTGCCACTGCTCAGCTCAGGCCCTGATTCCGTTACCAGCGCCACGGGTCGGTCCCCTACTAATCACGGAGAAAAAAAGATCAACATGAGGGCATTATTATAATGCATGCTTCCCATGATTTCCAAGGCAACTCCAGCGGCAGTCCCGAAATTCCCAGAGTTTTGAGTGATGAGGTGATTCTGCCATGAGCATCCGGAATAGAATGATGAGATTAAATAAACAATTGATAATGTCCGTTTAGAGCAGATAGCCACGTGGATTCAATTATGTGATACTTGCCGGCCGAGATGAGCTATAATTAACTGATCTTTATCTTTACGCCATCATGAATGTTCACTTCATCAATAACTTGGCCTCTTCTGCAGCACCTGGAGAGCATACTCATTCTCACGAGGGCGCATCCCACGAACACAATCATGGTGGCGAGCATGGCCATACCCATGAACATTACAATAATGCTGGTACTTGTCTTACCTCGAATTTACGTTCATTGGCCTAGTCCTGAGGATAGATTAGGGAAATATTCTGACCGAGATATGCCTGATTATTCGTCCAGAAATTTCGAAGAACGCGGTTTCACTGTTGGTATCGGAGGGTTAGTTGCGTTCTATTTGGAGGCCATCAAGCTTCCATTGACTTTGCTTCTAGTCCAGTAGGTTCAGGAAAGACGGCTCTGACGTTGGCGCTATGTCAGAAGCTCAGGAAGGAATTTAATTTGGGTTTGTATTCATCCTTCATGGCTTGATCAATCGTCTGATAATCGGGAAGGTACGGTCACAAACGACATCTTCACGCGTGAAGATCAGGAATTCCTCATCAAGAACAAGGCGCTTCCAGCTTCACGAATTCTGGCCATCGAAACAGGAGGATGCCCCCATGCAGCTATCCGTGAAGATATAAGTGCGAATATGGGCGCTCTAGAAACTCTTCAAGTCAAGTTTGGCTGCCAGCTGCTTCTCGTGGAGAGCGGTGGCGACAACCTGGCTGCCAACTACTCCAGAGAGCTCGCCGATTATATCGTTTACGTCATAGACGTATCTGTAAGCGCTGCCCCATCCCATTTATCCTAGCTTAATCAGTCTTCCAAAGGGAGGCGACAAGATTCCGCGCAAGGGCGGTCCAGGCATATCCCAATCTGACCTCCTCGTCATTAACAAGGTCCGTACATACTTTCCATTACATTTCTCATGAATCATCTGATGTGCGCTAACAAGACGGACTTGGCACCGTATGTCGGTGCATCCCTGGAAGTCATGCAGCGCGACTCGAAGCTTATGCGGGGTGACGGGCCAACTGTGTTTACAAGCATCAAAGAAGGATCAGGCGTCGATGATGTAGTGAACCTCATTTTAGCCGCATGGCGTGCTTCGGGGAGCCCCGGAAAACCTGACGCAGTAGGAGACGAAGCTTGAAAAAGTAGATATGAAAAACGTATGTCTACATCGCAAGAAGAAAGCAAAATGTGGTACGAGTGTTTTATTCCTTGAACGTAAACGCGAAGTCTGACCCTTTGCGTTCCAGCTGTAAGATTGAAACCGGATGTAAAATTAAGAAAGCATTTCGTTTTTCAACAACCTCCGAACCCGATACATTTAGTTTTAATCACCCGTCTGTTTGACATACACCAGATACAGGTGCCGAATTCAAGCGAAAGACACCCCCTCGGGCCTCAGATCCCCTGAAATATGCCCAAACTTAGGACATCTGGTAAGAGTCCTTTTCGCCTACATGTAGCTCCCGACTCGGGCTCTAGTACCTGGCCGTTGTACATTCAGCTTTCCACCCAACCTTTTGCGCTCAGCGTTTCCGAACAGTAGTCAAGGGCCTCGCAGTCAACGCCGCATATCAATCATAAAAAATCCTTTCTATTACCCTCATTCACAATCGCCGCCGATCAACAAAGTACGGAGATTATGCTGCCTACTCATTGCACAAGCGACGCTTCAGCTGTTAAGTCCCCGACTGCCGAGCCCTCGGATGTTGACTCTCGGAGCCGTCATGACGCTTTCGCAGTCGAGTCATAGTCCGTGTACATCGAGCTCTTAGTCTCCTTCTGCGCTTCGCGCAGTACTGCGCAATACGAGGCTATACCCATCCCTCCAGCATTTCAAGTGGACCACTGATGGCGCCCTTCTGATCTCGTTGTAGGGATCCTTCGTTAGCCGACCATTCTTACAACGCGGCACCCCACTTCCTTCTGGGCAATATCTGGACAACTGGCCAGTGATTTACCCGATTTTCAAGTAAATCCACACCGTGGGCCTCGAACTGAGCTCCAATAAGCAAACGTGCCATACCCTCGAGTGCCCTCGTGAACTAAGAATGAACAACCTCGTGTCTGATAACATTAGTGCTGTCGTATTTCTGATCCAGTTTATGCGCAGCCGTGGATTATCCAGTACACTTTCCGTCAGGACGGGGGCACATCTGAGTAGTCTCCTCGATAATGTGCTCGGAAGCAACGTGAAATCATAACAGCCCTTCTTTCACCGAAGAGATGGACGTATGTATGGGACGTCATTGTCGTTCCAGATAGCACTGAGGCGGGATGACGTATCGCACTTCTTATAGACACTCCGCCTGCAGCGGGAGGTGGAGAAATGTTCTGTTGGTTCCTGGGGCTGCCAGGGCAGTCATTGCTCATGGGTTTCACTCGAGCTACATACCTTGCGCTATTTACTCGGAGCCAACGGAGTCAAGAGCGGCGGGATTTATCGCCCAGGAATACCTTGAGAGGTTCCTGGACTGCACGCCATCTAACCAAGTCTAGACACTTGCTACACATTCAAGAGATTATATATTACATCAATTCGTGGGAACTTCTCCATCTACCGTCACTCATCCTTCTTAAACACTGCCCGATGTCCTCGTCCAAAGATGTCGTTCTGCGCACCTGGAGGGGATCGAAGAAAATCAACAATTTGGACTAGCATAGATATCCGAAAGTCACACACCAGAGGAAAATCCACATTTCGTATTATACCCCGGCGACTTTGGACTGCCCGATAGGTCGTAACCGGAGACTTCGATGTTGTTCCCTTCGGCTTGATGCCAGTAGAGCATCTGCTTAGGACCAGAGACGCACTTCGATCGATCGTCTTCGCACCAAACTGGAGGTTTTCCCTTCGCCATAGGAATCGTGCTAGTGGCCCCTGTTACCTTGCATTTGTAAGGGAGCATATACATGTTGGGTTCACCGCAACTGCTCGGTGAAAATGAAGGTCAGAGGTGCTGGAAACAAAGATAAGATAAGAGCTCTTACCCGTTGGGTATCTGTAAGTGTGGATGGATTCTAATGAGAACGAACGCATACAGCATGAAGTGTCAAGTGACGTACCCAACCCCACTGTGTGACGTACGTTATTAGAATGACAAATAACAGACGACGTTGTACAACTTACAGCGCAAGTACATCCACTGGATGGACACGCAGGCAGCGCTTTTGGCGCGTCATAAATAGCAATACGATGCCAGGGAGTCCTGATTCGTGTTCAATGAGCGCAAAGTTAGTAGAAGATCAGAATATACACACTTCTCGAGAACACTGAAGACCACTAAGTTTTCAGGCGTGACATTGCGAAGATCAGACTAAAGCAACTGATTGATACATTCGACAGTCCACGGATAGAACTTTCGTACCTCATAAGAAATGGCAAACGCAGTCCCCGCTGCCATCGATTGGTTTTGGGTATGCACTGGGAGAAAAACAGAGCGTCAGAGTGGAGGTGGCTGCGAGATTACCCTACCTACGGTTCGGAGAAGTGATGCATGTATCGTGCTATGTCCAGGAATAAGTCCTAGGATAAACAAAAGAGGAGATTAGGACCTACGTATTGACTGTATTCGGGATGTTCTTGACCATCAGCGAATGTACCGACCATTCGTCCATCGTAAGACAAAGTTGTGAACGCTTGATTGGTGTCCAGCTCAACGGTGAACGATCCACCTGCAGGTCTGTGGGGCGGGTTACTAAAAGCACCAAGAGAGTTCAGAGAAAGCAACCTACATTTCTAGAAAATCATTTTTCGAGGGAGGTCGTTCGTCGCACTGCTGTCAGTCAGGATGTAACAACGAGTGGAAAGTAGGTCTGGTACGCGCATTGGAGTAATGTTGCACTGTCAAACATAATCAATATCATAGCATGAATCAAAAGGTGAACGTCAACGTACTCCACCATTGATCCTTCTTCAGCATGAAGAGAGGATTGACAGCGTCTGCAGCGTTCTGGTTGTCCCCAGAAACTCCCTGGATATCTCGTTCAGCACTTTCATCGCACGGTTCAAACGACACGTACGTTTTGACAATACATGCCTTGCGTGAAAGCGACAATATGGCCGTTGCTAATGCTAGCGGCACACAGCAGAAGAAGAAATACAGAAGCCATTGAGAGGTAAACGGGAGGGAGAAAGCGATAGACCGGAACGCTGAGGAGGTCTAATAGACTGCGACAGACTTTATATACTCGTCCAACTTGACTAACAAAGAGAGAAGAGAAGGGCCCCATTGCAAGCATGTATCTGCAGGCGTTCTAAAATTCGGCCGATCTGGCAAATCCAGTAGTACCAGGAGGGTGGCAATGAGATGTCAAGCAAAGAAGAAATATGGTCTTCGAACGAATCGTTTACGTTCAAAATGCACCATAGACTGCAATAACTGAGTGGCCGAAATAGTGAATCTACCCCCATTCGAACCAGAGCGCAGATCATCCGTGTATTCTCGAGTGGATCATTGAAGGACGAGCACGTCAGAGGGGGACTCGTGTTGTCTTGAGCCACAGATAAAGAGCAGACGCAAATAGGTTTATTGACTTTTTCGAAGTGACGGTGAAAGCATATCTCCTAGCTTGATTCTTGAAGTGAACGCAGAACCAACCCTTTGAATGAGCACTCCATGTTGGAGTCGCCCGAAGGTCTCGACCTGTCGAAGAAGTATCGAAGCCATAATAATGATATCAAGAAGTGTAAGAGGTTAGATATGGTGTACTAACTCACAAGAATAAAGGCAGGTAATTGAAGGGCTAAGTCGTCAGAAAATGGTCTCGGGCCGTAACCCGAACGGCTGGACAGTGTCCACGTGGCGCCGAGGTTCCTTGCCGAAATCCATTCACCAACCATCCACGACGTCACTACAAAGCCTAGTGCTTAATCTTCGAAAATTATGATGCCTGAAGGCGCCGCACCACGCACATCGCAGGCCCCCCGAAAACGATCAAAAGTACAGTCATGCGACTCATGTCGCAAGCATAAAACACGATGCGAAATTCTCGATTCCAAACGCAGTCCTGTACGATGTCATCGTTGCAATGTTCTCAAGCTGGACTGCTCTTATGAGATCTCGAAAAAATCTGCTTCTATACCCGAATCATCTCCAGATTCGCCTGACTTAAATACGGAAACTTCGTCGCCACAGGTTGTCTATGCTTTAGGAGTGGATACCAGGCAGCTTGAGACAGCCCCCCCTCCTCCTGATGCTGATATAGCATCCGATACTGGTAGCGGAGAAAATCGTCCGCGACCCGTAATCTGGTCATTCGTCCGTCAGAACCTTGACTGGTCGGCACCCATCTTGGCAATGCAGGAGCTGGCGAGACAACCCTCGCAAGAAAAACCGACAATGCCTGTCATGGTGAACAATCAGCTTCTGTCCAACATTCTTACTGAAATAGAGATCAAACATCTCCTTACTTTGTGCGTTTGACATAGGCTCTACCGTCTCCGAAAGTGTTAATAAATCTCCTCACATAGATTTTCGGTCAATTATTCTCCTTGGCTAAACTTCCATATAGTCCAAGACGGTCCTACACCATTTTTAGATCTCGTTTGCTGCACGATCGTGTCGCGTCACCTTGATCCATCAACCCGGTCCCTTGTGGCCCCCCGGCTCCAAAAATTGACCGAAGACACTATCGCCAGAGTGGTCTTCAATCCTGAAAAGTTTGAGTCTGAAGAGACCATAATAGGTCTTATCGTCTTATCATTGTGGATGCCTGTCTGCGGTTCGGCGAGGGGCGGCGGTGGGGACGGCAGAATGCTGATAGGCATGGCTGTTACTATGGCCATGAACCTCCGATTGAGTGAGGCGATTGCGACTGCAATGAGTCTGCGAGATAGACTGCCAGGCGATTCCGATCAAGCAGTCTTGGAGAAAGCTCTAAATAGAGCTAGACTGGTAAGTGCATGGTCGAGCAATGAACGACACTTCTCATTACAGATTGCAACTACAGTGGATAACATTGTCAACGACAGAATCCATGTGAGTATCTGACGTCCTACCAGCAATTTTGGTTTATTAAAAGCGGAAGTATTTAGGTTGTGTGTTGGGACGCGCCGTACACCTCTATCCCGTCGGTCCGCTTTCGACTTGACAATATTTCCCATAATATCACCATCAAATGCATCTGAAGGACGTGATTTGCGGATCCGATTGCTGGCAGAAATATTCAATTCAACAGAACAGGGTTTAATGGTCCAGTTTGCCAGTCGTGCAGACATGGAAACTTGGTTCAACGGAATAACAAACGCGCTCTCGGCCATGGATAGGCTCTCAAGACTGATTTCGCCGCTGTCAGGTGAATACATCTTTTCTCTATCGCCAATCGCAGCACATCATAGTACATTTCAGTTGTCTCAAACCACGATCAATTCTACTACCACATGCTTTTTCTCCTCCTCCAATGCTGCCGGCTTCTAGTTCTCTACCACGCCATCTTCTTAGCGAGGCATGTCACCAGTACGACGCACAGATGGTTTTTGGAGATTCAGCCAAACGGCCTCAATATCATCCCAGTCTGGTCGAAGGAATGTTTCTCTACAGGGGAGGCTATCATGGTGTCGCTTCTAAAATCTGATAAGAACCTCCTCTCAACGACGCCAGACGTCCTGTTCACCATGATGTCGTTCGCCGGGGGGTTACTCGTCGGGGTCAAATTGTTAATGATGGATAAGAATAGAATAGAGTTCCTCGGGTGTGGGGATGCTTTGTTTGAGCAGAGTATGCGGGCGCTTGGCGATGCGTCGGTTTCCCCAGATCATGCTGCTGGAAGGTGTTCAGTGCTGATGAGTGCTATGCATGCTTCGTGGATGGGGAGACAGAGGGGATCGGAGCCAGAGAAGATTTATCTGGGAGCACCTTCTGAGCCAGCGGGTACAAATCTTTTTCTTGGTCCTGAGACAGAAGGAGGAGGACTCGATGACCAGAATACCAATATGGACATGTTCCAGGACTTGGAATTTTGGTCGACTTTCTTCGGTGGTGAGATGAGGGCAGAAACGCCGACATACTTCTCCCAGGACAACTCGGGTGGGATGTACAATTAGATGTTTGTCTTGTATGAACTCCATATAATGTCCTTCCATGTGTAACTGTTGATATTGTACAAGTTGGTCACCTACGAGAGCAGCTGTGCTATGCTATTCGTTAGTTTCCGTAGCCTTTTTACAATTATTGCCGAATCAACCGCCCGGACGCGACGCGTTCTCACCCTTAACTCCCCTTTGCATTTTTCAAGTTGACGCATGACGCGCCAATAATGAAGTCCACCAATGGTGAAGCTCTTTTCACGGGCATCTCGGTGGTTGTGCAGGGTGCCAGTTGACGCCGGTGGCGGACATCTTCAATTTCAAGTACTTATGTGTCGTAGAGATATGGTTATTCCCAACAAGATGGCAGCTATCGAGAGCTTTTCAGGAACAAAAATTTGTCCAGCAATCGAGCCGCTACTTTTGAAGCAGTATTACTGAGACTTGACTGAGGGATTCAAAAGCTAACTCATTCTCCGCCGCCGGGACGTCACCTGATTGCGGCCGGCTGATCTAAATTCGCACGACGCGTTGATCTTTCTTTGCTTCCGTTATGTTCCCTGACATTGTTAGGCATATCAAGGGAACCCTCAATAGGAAATCGTGACAATTAGAAGACCTTGAGGCCTTGACGTGACCAGTACTCGCAAGCCTTTCCTTCGGCCACAACAATCTTTCAATCCGTACGTTTTTTCTTAGCCTATTCGACTCACTGTTACTCAAGACAGGCTGATTTGCTATAGAATCTTATCACCATGACATCGCGGGACCGTTCCTTGACGACCACAAGGGCTCGTAAAAGTAACAGACCCGAAGGCAGCTTGAAACCCGGCGCTTCGATCACCAACGACAACGTTTTTCAAAGTGGCGCAGTCAATGCCCGTCGTAGCCGACACAGCCAGCCGTCGACACCAAATCTACCAGCGTCGAACTTGAAGAAACATGCTGTCGAGAGCAAACCGTCCGCTTCGTCCTCTTATCTACCGACTCCCACGACCACCTCGTCTTCCTTTGGTGGCGGATTTCTTGCCACACCGATTTCCTCTTTCAAAGGCGCGAAGGCCTTGACAAAGGCTGAGGTAGGTGACGAGTGGGACAATATACGCCCAGCATTTCCGACACCACCAGGCTCTCTCGGACCGAAGACACAGATCACCTCAAGTTATGGACCGTCAGCTAATCTTTTCGGTGTGAACGCGTCAAACTTGGACTGGGACGAACCCGAACCAGCCAGCAAGTCGACCACCGGCAACGTCAAATACCCCAAACTCCCATCCTTATCCATTCCTCAGAGTCGCCCGTCGACCGGTTTGCAGACACCCGTGAGTTCGTCACGAAAGAGCAGCAGTCGATTTGTGCCTGCGCGTCCATCAGCAGCAGCCATGCCTTCGCCTTCACCATCTCAGCGTCGAGTAACGTCTCCGGCTGCTGCCTTTCCAACGCCTCCCCCGAGTAGGCGTACACGAGTGAAGAAACCTGAGCCAGCGGCACAATCCATTCCAATCCCGGCTGAGTGGACTAAGCACACCAAATCACTCCGCCCTGACTTCAGTATAGACCTTCGGCCCCATCAGGAGATATCTCGCGTTTGGATGAAGCAGTCCGAGACAGAGTACGGTGGTGGTATCTTGGCCGACGACATGGGGTATGGGCTCAACGCCTTCCTTTATTTTGACTTAGTGTGACCTTTGGTTTAGATTCGGCAAGACACTTCAAGTTCTAGTCATGATCATTGATAATGTAATGGACCCCGAAGCAGCATATAAGGGCCCTACACTGTACGTCCTTTTGTCTATGAAGATGACTATCACCTCATCGATGTCAGTGTTGTATGCCCGGCGTCTGTGATGCTTGTATGGGAACTGGAATGTTTTCGTATATCTGGTGACAAGAAGCTGAACTACTATCTCTATCATGGAAGTAAGAGAGAGCAAGGTACTGTCGTCCGCTATCTCGGAGTAAACCCATGCCTGATAAGTTGCTAACAAATTAAGATCCCGACAAGCTGAAGGCTTACGACGTTGTTATCACGTCGTATGACACATTAGGATTGGAGTACTCGAAACTCTGCAAGACAGAAGGAAAGGGCAAGAGCAAGAAGTACATCATCGCTGACACAGCGAAGACCGGTCCTTATGCAGTGCATTGGAATAGACTTGTTATGGGTACGTTTTGATTCTGGTCTTTTATCCTTATATCTAACTATCTTGCATATTAGACGAAGCACAGATGGTCCATAACAATGAAACAAGAAGATACCTCTCGTGCAATGAGTTGTCATGTGGCTATGTCTGGGCAGCGACAGGCACTCCCGTGTAATTCATATCCTCTCTCCATCCATAAACATGCTTATGTTCTTGCCATAGGCAGAACAGGCTGCAGGATATATATTCTCTCCTCAGTCTGTTACCACCGTCACAAAAGGCTCAAGCCCCACCTCTTCCTCCTGGGCTTGGTCGTGGAGTGGAACTACCACCTGGTTTTAAGGAGGATCTCCATGTAAGCCTCACAATATAACGATTTGGTGTAACTTATACGTTGCTCAGGCTTACTTATATAAAGTCATGCTGCGACGGACCAAGAAAGACCAGTACTTGTGGGTTAAGCTCCCTCCCATCAAGATTATCACGGTCGAGTGCTTGTTCAGCGATGCTGAACAACGGTTATACAATGCTGTAGAACAGCGAAAGGGCGATTTCATGGTCTGGGGCAAATATGTACAGCCGATTACCTGTCCCTTTACGAAATTGCTCCGGTTGATGCAAGGTCTGTCTGTTTTACATTCTCGTTCATCGTTACAGTGTTTCATTTACGATGTCTCACAGCCTGCACTTACCCCGACACGTTCTGTAAGGATCATATAGACGAGAAGGACGAAGAGAAGGATGGTGATGGCGTTCTTGTTGACGGTGTCCAAGATGACATCAACCCGGCTGATGTCAATGAGCTGGTTGGAGACGACGTGTATGTGTTACGGCTCATTTATATCATCGTCCAACTCTTATGTCTTTTCTGCCTCAGTTACGAAACATCGCGTCGAGAAACCCTCCGAAGCCATGTCAGGTCCAAGCCTGAGGTGCTCGATATCCCCCCCATCGAGCCGTATCCCACCAAGGTGATCGAGGTGATTAAAATTCTACGTAAGATACGCCAGCGAAGCAGACAGACGGGAGTCAAAGAGAAGACAATCGTGTTTTCGCGATGGACGGGTGTGCTAGACCGTCTCAAGACGGTTCTTGATAGCCATGACTTCAAGTCGGTCATGTGTGAGCACCGAATCCTTCTTTGACAATGGCCTACAATCTGATTGAGTGGCAGATGACGGGCGGATGAACAAAGCGGCGAAGGACCTCGCAATTCAGGATATCACTATAGCTGAATCTAATACTGATGTGATGCTGGTATCACTCATGGCTGGCGGGACGGGTATGCGCTTTCACTCCATTGTGCTAGGGTTTCTTATTGACAATGGCGTTCCAGGACTGAATCTAGTTGCATGCAATAATGTCATCTTCATGGACCTCTGGTGGAATCCGGCTGTCGAGGTGCGCATACCTGCTATTATTCATTTTCGCAACTAACATACGCTACAACTTACATAGGAGCAAGCTTACAATCGGGTGCACCGTATCGGCCAGACAAAGCCTGTCCAGGTGTACAAACTCGTCGTTCCTAATACGATCGAGGACAGGGTTCTTCGGGTATGCAAAGTCCATTCCGCAGACTTTATAAGATATTTCACTCACCATTTGTAATGATAGATGCAAGCAAAGAAGATCCAATTCGCTAATGACGTTCTTAAGATCGCGGATGTGTTGAACAAAGATCTGCTGCAGGGTCTTTGGGGTTTCAATGAGGAAACTCCGGTGTAGGTTTATCTTTTCCCAATTTCTATAATATTCTTGGTTCCGAGTGACGATTTTCATGACTCCTTGTAGCATAGCATGCAGTGGTAAAGTTGTACGATTATTAAACTATTGCGTTGTAGCACTACTTGATAGTAACTATGTCCGAGTGAATACTAGCATCTGCTCACCAGAAATCTGTGTGCCATATGCAAAGCCGTACGAGCAGCACATGCATTCTGTGAATTACGTTCGTCGCAGTAGTGATATAATTAATAAACTAGTGTTCGCCAAAGTGAGCATCTGAGCCTGATTCTGACAAGTAGTTACATAAGTCGACAGATTAGGATGTGGTATCACAGGAAAGCGGTGATGTCCAAATATGGAAATTTCTTTTGTTTTCTCTCACCACGCGCTAATCCCAAACTCGTACGTAGTACTCGGCAAACTCTGAGAAGGACATCAAAAAAAATGGAACTACCACAGCATTATGACAGACAAGCACACTGTGATGTCTGTCGAGCTGAAGCGAAAGATGCTATGAAGAGACAAAGGGTGCGAGTGCATCTTGTCTTTCATTCTCCTCTCTAATACATATTTAGCGGTGGGCTTGTTTTGGGAACAGGACGAAGTCTATGGAAACACTTCCGGAAGTATACAGAGTCACGGGTCCCGCCTGCAACCCGCCTGTCTTCCAATATGGTTTTGGTCTCACCTTCCAGCGGCTCATCGACTATGCGCTTCAGCATCACATCGTAGAGGTGCCCGAGAACCCAGAGAACGATGACCCCGAGGACATTAGAGGGGGTCTCATCATATACGCCTTGTGCGACGTAACTCAGTATCTCCGGCGACTTTGTCGCTTGCCACTCACATACGTGAATCCTATCTCCCTCGACTACGATGTCGTCATTGCGATGTACTCCAATTATACCCAAGAGGACCGGGAGCTTGAGGACGAGGATCATGCTGAAGTCGTGCAACAGATGAGCGAGGAACTCGGTTGCCCAGAGGGTCCCATGTGGTATCTGGACTCCCATTAGGTGCCACTGGTCAGTGCATATCAGCATTGTAGATGAATTGTTTCTCACCAGTAACTGCTAGGTCGATGCAATACAAAGGCTCCTGTCGTTATTCTTAAGGAACATATGTTATTACAAAGGCTCTAATTTCTTTTTACACTGTCATGTTCGCCATCCTCTTGACTTCCGATGTATTCAAATTCGTAGACTGGGCGTTCAAGTAGCTTATTTCATTGTTTCGGTTGACTTTACTCCTCTTAGACGATTCCCTAAATGCATCTTTACGCCTAGACGCTGTAATTTACAAGGTAGTCCATACTCACTCCCTAGACTTCACTTGTACCAGCTCAAACCAGTCATCCTGTCCCAAGTCGTCAAAACTATGCTCGATCTGTCCCATATATTTTATGAATCAACTACAATAGGAATTACCCACTCACCCAGAAAGACAGAATACCCGCAATCAAGTCCGCCGTAGGCTTCGCGACTTCTGGGAGGTCACCAGGAAGGCGACTGACCGAAAGATGCACTGTGACGGACCGCTTAAAGGTCCCTCCATTACCATCAGAATTGAGATGGAGTATCAAAAAAATCCACTGGTGCCCGTCCGTCAAAGCGCCACGCAGAAATTCTTTCCTGGAGAAAATAAGTGATGAGTACAACGGACCGCGGTAGACATACTTCAACAGCTTTGCGCATGCATACATCTCCGCCACTGCTTGCGCTACATGGTCCCTGAGGGTACTGGGCTCGGCTACAGTCACAAAAAACCCGGTTGGCAAAACTCGACACATGGTCGACATCAACGGATCGTCCAAAACAACATCTGTATATTCAGAAATTAGGCTATTGATCCAAGTAGAGATATCTACTTGCCGGCAACAGTTTCTTCTGCTACGACAGCAGAATAGTCTATCTGTCCCGCCAGTGTCGTAAAGGTCGTTGGGTGGACTACCGTCGTCGGGATAGTGTGCTCCATGTTCAGCACCATGCGCATGCCTGTTGGTACCATAGCAGATGCGCGGAAGAAAAAGGCATCGATCCAAGAGCGAGCATTTGCCTCTGACTAAAAGCGTAAGGAGACCAGTCAGAAGGTAAAAGGGTTCTTACTACGCACCGTCTGGGGAACGAGCATTTCTAACCCATTCAAATGTCGATGAAGGTTGTTCGATGACCAGAGATGGTCTTTCCAAGGTCTGTGGTCTTCTCTGCGCGCGCTGGATGATCGCTTTTGAGTCGAAGGTTTGCAGCCTGCTTGATACACAGATGACCCTCCAAAATTTCTAGAGTCACATTGGAGAAGCTAAATGGCTGTAGAAGATGAGAATGAGGGAATTTGGTCTGTAGGCTGGGTTCCATTAAAGACAGTAGTTTGTCCAATTGTTCCTCGAACCGGTCTGCTTTCGCAGATTCAACATCTTCCGGCGCCTGCTCGTCTACAACCTCATACTGAAACTTCTTCTGAAGTTCAACGAGCGAGTCATAAGCGCTCAAAAGTTTGGCACCGCTGAGTCTGGAAATTTTTCGCTTCTTGCCCATAGTGTGGTGGTGTGTGGCGAGTACCGGCACCAGGTCCCAATGGTGAAGGTAATTGGTTAGGGGCTTCAATCGTCGCGATGGAGTGACCGGGCCGAATGCCGGCCAACATGAATTTTTGAAGTAGATGCTCACGCCAACTGCCGTGCTTGTTGAGCCATCCTTTGAAGCGAAAAAAGTGCTTGAACGACAAAGCATATGAACACGTTTCTTCCTCTTATTCTCTTCCTTATAATTAGTGCGTATGTTGAGATGGGCTGGCTACAACAACAGGACAGATTCACTGAGAACGCTTCCAAGTAAATACAAAGACTCAACAAGAGCTCAGGGTCGGCTAAGTCAAATGGGACGTGAGCAATTCGTAGGCCTTTGCGAGGTGTGAAGGATAGAAAAATGGACAGGCGGGACCAACCTGAAGTCATGAATGCGGCACAGTACCTCTCCATTTATAAAGTAGTGTACAAGACAACTTCGGCAGCACAAAATGCCACTCATTCGAAGTATATAATAAACTACACCTTTGTCCTTTCTCAATCTGCCCTTCGAGATGTTGTCCTCCAAATTTACCCTCAACTACAACATCAAATCCCACCTCTCGAAACCACAACCACTCCCCAATCTCTCGCCCGACGTCCCCAAAGTCCGCGTACGATGCATGCACCCCGACTGCGACGTCGTGTCGGACTCTCTCGACGCCACCATCGGCCACTTTGACAGGAACCACTGCGACCCTCTGCCACCTTTTGTTCGGTGCCCTTACTTTGGATGCGGCGTGGTCAAACGCATGCCGGGATATTTGAGATCGCACTTTAACGAGACAAAGCATCTCTTCGAGACGAGGATCCGATGTAATGCGTGCGGGAGGGTTTTTGAGAGACGCGATCAGTTGAACAAGCATGCACAGGCGATGAAAGGGAGATGTAGAGATGATAAGGATTCGTTCGAGGAGGAAGAAGAATTTTAGGGCTGTACGTGTATTGCCACTGGTCTGTTTTATTGTGTAAAGTGTTACTTTTCTCGGGTGGACGTCCGGACTCCAGAATAACATGAAGTAATCACCAGTCTCGCGAATATGAAACTATCTTGATGGACTGTGGTCATCCAAGCTGTTCGATCGAGTGCTTCGACGGCTACGATGGACATGTTGACTAGGAAAAGAGGGTTAGTCTGAATAGACATCGATCGTTATCAGCATGCGACGGTCTAGTTATCGAGAGAAGACATAGAGATCAGTAGAGCAGGAGTTGCTAGAACCAAGATCAGTGGCAATGCGCCTGAAAAGGAGGAAACAGACACACACAGCATATTAGATTCGGGTAGCTATTCAGACGATATCCGCCATCACTGGCGGCTTTAGGTTGAAGTATTTTGGTGCGCAGCCGTGCGCTCTCCGGCGAGTTTGATGACACTGCGATTAGTTTGACAAGACAAACTAGAGAGCCCAGCAACCCTCTGATTCTTCTCCTCTACGTCGGGTTTCTTGTGTGTTTTCACTTGGAAGGACCAGATGTCGGGCGGAAAATCTGATGTCGACAGGTGCAGGCGGCTTGCACTGTGTGAATAGCTGCTCGAAAAATGCTGCCCCCCACCCCGGGGATTGGGCCAGTACCCACATGTACAGACGTTTTGTACGAGATTCGATGCATCGGAGACATCGCCAACGCCAACGCTGACATTGAAGACAAAGGAGCGAGGGACTTGGAAATGTCAACACAAAACTCTAACTGAAACAGAAAGTCGACGTACCATATCGACAGCTAGGACTTCGCGCTGAAAGTAATGGTGGGGTGCAACTCATTCTCCTTATCCTCGCGCAACCACGATTTGCTCCGGCTCATCGCTCTGACAGTCGGCCAACATACGAAAGGGAAAAATATCGCTCGTTTTCCAGCGAAGGATTGAGGCATCTTGCTGTCCAATATCTTCTGCAAGTAACATGCTAGGACGAAGAATCTGTGCTGGCAAAGTCGTCCTGAAAAATGTCGGAGAAACTTCTACGGGCCTCCTGGACGTGAAGAGCAGAGGTCAAGCACAGCCACAACAACGACCACAGTCGGACCACTACTCCGCTTGCCGTAATTATTCCTTTCATCTATTGTCGTCTGCGAAATCGTCCTCAAATACGGAATATCTTCTGAACGGGTCATCGTTCCAGCCGGATGTCGCCCTTCTTAGTTAGATTGTGAATCACTTACCTTGCTGCCAAATCTGCGACATCTGAGGAGTCTCAGTTGGAACATCACTGAACTATCCTTGTTTCCTTCTACTTACCACTATGCCGGACGAAATATTTCCAGAATTGTATGAATCTCGAAAACGGAACGTAACACTCCTACAGACCGGAATGCAGCCGAACAAAGGCATACCTTCCCTCGAATTTTACAGGCGACTTGGTATAGGCAACTTCTCCTTGGCTGTATGGGATACAGAGGACGACGACATGCTTTTGGTACAACTATGGGACAATTGGGCTTCTCTAGGACATCATGTAGGCTTTCATCGCTACACCCGCTCGCAGTTTGGGAACCGCGAACTTTGGTCTCGGAATTCAATTGGTACGACGACGTGGCCTTACAATGATATCGTCCACCAAGGTGGTACTTTCATTTTTCGCCGTAGTTTCCCCCTAAATTTTACTACCGCGCGCAGGAATTCGCATTACACACCGAGGCCTTCCGTACCGTGGCTCGACTTGGCATTTCATGTATCCTGACCACCAGAGCTTCGTGGAAGAACTCGCACGCACCATCACCACCTCTGATCCCCCAAGTCCTGGACCTTACATCCCGCTTGACCTGACCAATGGGGGCGTAATCGAGGCGGATCCTAGCTGGGTCCCTGGCGTGCCCATCGAAACATAGGAAAATCATATCGAAACAAACGAGGGTTGAGCAAGGACTGGACTGGGGATTGTGTCGGCTTCTTCTCCATACCCGCGGGAAGGGGACGATCTAAAGGTGATCTACCATGCTACTCCAAGCGAAGAGTCAATTACCCAGAGTACGACTACCTTCATATCTAGCGAAATCTGGTCTGATTGTTTGCGCGCAGCGACGTCACCAAAGCGAAGCATGAGGTCGAAATGCCTAAACACCTGCAGTAAGACTTTCGACTCCTTGTTCCTCAGGTTCTAACGACAATTATCAAGGCGAAGATAAAGACATCGTGGTTCTGGTACGTGTTGAAACAGAAATTTTGCATGAAGGAAGATTAAACGTATCAATCAGGGGCGATCCTGCCACACACTCTCCTTATTGCTTCAGGGAGCCGCTAACATGCCAGCTAGTCTCAGCTGGCTTCCTCAAAGCAGATTCGGAAATGGTGCTTATACATATGCAGGCTTCGACGATCCGCCCATTGTGGATCGCACAAGAACACGAGACTGGACAATGGGGCTTCGTTTCGCGTGAGTACTGAGGTGAGCTTGGGATGACCTTATTGACACTGGATTGTAGCATACGCGGTACGTCGGGTTGGGCCTGCTGACCCTGCGGACGAACATTAGCTTCGCTGGACACCTGTATTTGTACCACTGCTCCGTGTATTGTATGCTTTCTTCTCTGTTGGTTCTATTGAAAGTAAAGATCCAATGTCTACGGCATGCCTGCCCACAAGTTTGCATGCATGGCCTTCTTTTTCAACCTCGGCTCGTGAATTACGACCTTCTTCGAATCTCAACGACCTGTATATATGGACGCTCTCTCTCATAGCCATTTCTCCAGCTGTAAAAACCTACCTCCTCTACGTCTCCGTGCTTCAACCCGTCTTCTCCTTGCCCGAGAACACAATGATCGACGCAAGAATGGCTTGAGATGAAAGGAATATCTGGCGCCAAAAACATGCGCAAGGGTACTAAACCTAGCGCCATGTCGGAATTGTGTCCCAATAATGCAGATTTGGCACACTGTTTCACTGTTCCTCCGCCTCGTCTACTTTTGGAAGGCAAAAGGCGAATTGTAGTATTGACGAAGGACCACGATAGTTCCCGCTGCTTCGTCTCTCCTGCATAGTAGAGTTGAATTCAATAATCGCGACCACAGATACTCTAGATACAACACCGAAGCACCACGAGGTTGCTAGCTCCCCCGTCTCCTTCCAGTCCACCGTTATACGTCGATATCCTCCACATCCGATCTCATTTGAATACCGTGCTGTACAAGCTCATTGTCGCGGGCGAATGGCTAACACCGTCTCATATGAGCTCGCTGGCATTGTTTTATTAAGAACACTCCGTCGACTCGTCATTAACCAGTGACGCGTTTGTATGCGAACCCGCCGGTGCCATCTCAACATCATCAAAACTCATCCACAGCATTCTTTTCGTCCAATTTATGTTGAACTTGCCCGGGAGGCGTATGAACAGTCCCCGGGGCAATCGATTCCAAGCTTTGACCAAAAGAGCATGCGCCTGCACATAACATCGCTGCTCGTACCGTTCGCGTGATATTGTGAGGTACCAAAAGACGAGGATACCGATGATCAATAATGCGCTGCCTACGATCATTCGGACCAATAAGCTGGAGGCGGTGAAACACATAAGGCAGAACGCTGTGAGGAAAAAAATCATCCTGGATTCAGGTTATGCCGCTGAATAGCTAGAGCAAGTTGGAGATACTCACGCCCACATGAGTAAAGCCCAAGGTAAGCTGTACATGATAGCGAGAGTCTCTAGACCGTGCCTTTCTCCTAAGCCTCCCTCCCATATGCCTAGGAACTCCCACTGAAAGATACATTGAATGCTAAACTTAGTGATAGAATGATATGCTTACTTGTAGGGTGGTGTAGACACGGCTTTTGTGACGGTACCTCTGCAGTAGAAGTAAACCTAGACTTATGCTACCGACGCTCACAATCGTTGATATATAACTCGCTATCTGAGCAGGTGAACGTCCCTTATCAACACTAAAATTGTCGATGCTCTGAATGGCCAGGAAAGCGATGTTAGCGTTGAGCAAAACAGTAGCCTGTAGATGCGTTATTAGACTATCCCTAGAGTCCATCACATCGATCCTCACATTGATGATGAGCTCTCGCCATTCAGCACTGAGTTTCTGGATGAAAGCACTCCATTCCGTTTTAGGGACGCCATTCTGCCAGACTGCCTGAAGGGCAGTGCAATGTACATCGGGCGCAAAGAATAAGAGCGGTAACAATAGAGCAATTAATGGTGTGTGTGCCCTACCTGTGATACAATAAAGGAGGAAATCCTTGACCTCTTCAATTGCATTACTGGTCATTTCCTGGCACGCGGGAAACAAGCGGCAGTGATGCCTGGCCACCATCAGCCCCCCATCAAAAATGACAACGGGCATGCCGGAAGGACTGACCAATATCGAGCCTCTATCGCATGAGCAAGATGGGATGGTTCTGTTGTTATCACATCCAAGATCGACAATGTCCTGGCATCGAGATCATCCGGCCAAAAGACAGAACGATGTACGTGGTCTGCAAAGTAATACAAACAGACCACAGTACCTTCTTGGGACAATTTGAGGCCCAAAAAAAGATCAACTTTGGGTGGAAGGCTAATTCCCTTGGTGTACATGTAACTGACAATATTATCCAGAAACCCTGACAATACCTGCCATTCTTCTGAAATGACTATATCCGCGTCAGTAAAAACCCTTAACAGAGAGTCAGAGAGCGTCGATGACTCGGAGGTATTCGCCGATCCGTAAAACATCATCTCGTGTACATAGTAACGAAGACCCTGAGGATGTGCGTGCACCGACCAACCGCTGGGGATACCATGCCTATATGGAAACATGTCACTTGAAAATTAACACTTATAGAGACAAAGGCATACAGGGGAAATGAAGTAGTCAAAGGCGCAATCGGGGGGCCGGCTGGGTTGTATGACTTTCTCGGTCTGGTACGTGTCAGGAAGCGAAATTGACCATGAACATGGACAGACCTATTCTGAGAAAATATTCCAAGAACCTCGGGTGCTGCGGCCCTGATATAAGGATACGCATCATGCAATGTAGAGTTGGGAACACCATCTTGATTTTGCCCATCGCGCTCAGTAGCAGTGGGTGGCAGTGGCACAACTACAGCTGCAGAGTCAGACGACAGTCTCCCTTGAACAGAGGTAGGTCTGGCATGTGGTAGATAAGCGTGCGATGAGTTCAGATATGTGTCTGCGGCCGAGTTGTAGGCTGTATTGCTGATACCTTGAGATAATCGTGAGCAATTGGGGGCAGACGAGTCAAGGGATCCGTCAATCGGTGAAGGTGTGATAGACGAAAGACGAGAACCGTGGAGGGGTGGATGTCTGTTTAATGGTTTCAAACCGGTTTCGACTGCCAACCCATTCTGGGAGCGGCCGGCGGACATGGGGTTTATATCATGGAAGGACCGTGGATCGTTAGGTACGGCAGCACCTCGGCATGCAACATCTGGCACTGGCTCATCTGTTTCGCCATGGACCATAGGCGTCATAGCATACTTTGCCGGCTCTACATCTCGGAGTAAATCCTGGTCGGCCATGTGCCATGGGGGTTTATCGGGTGCTCCATCGTCTCGGGTACGCAAGAAGTGCTGGAAGACGCACCGGAAGAAGTGCCAGAGGGACGGAATGGCTTTCAGAGGCGAGCGACCTCCAGCATGGCCAAAAAAGGCTCGCTGAAGGGCCTTCAACAACCACTGGAGGAGAAACATGAGCTGCTGTTTGGCGACAGGGTCAAAGTACAGAAGCAAGGGCTATTCTCATACCTTTTCAACGCACGGTCATGATATGCTCTACTTCGAAAGATCAGGTCAAAGGGTTTCCATCTTTTCTTCGTTGAATCATCGAGGAGATCGCAATGAGCATGCTGTTCTGTATCTATAGACATACGCATTGGACCACATGGGCGCTAAAGATAGTAAAGCCGGAGCGTCATCCGAAGTTGCTACCCATGTCATGTCGCTATATTACCGGCTTCTGGAACAGCGGAACATTGTCAAGTTGATCGAAACCTTCGTCGGACTGTATGATAAGCTGATAGAGGAGGGAAGATGCCGGTCATGACGGGTGAGATGGTAGGGCCAACAAGGATGCAATAACCAAAAACTCCATGCATCGGCGTACAGTACAGCACTTCTTTCATCATTGTAGAATTGCCGTAAACTGTCGTATTTTTATCCGAAACGGGGTAGCTCGAGTGCTGTGGTTAGTCCAACAGCCCTCTGGTTCGTCTTCACGTTGGGTTCCGCTTTCCAACAGCTGGAAAGATTAGATGACGTGCTGTCTGCAGTGGTGGGAGGTAAATATGAAGAAGTCAGGAGGGATATCCGATGTCGACAGACGCAGTGAGCTATTGCTATTAGGTCGCTATACTGGCGAACACAATGGTAGACCATCACAAAGGCGTTAAGGTTCGGGGGTAGGGCATTCGAATTGACGTTGCCGGCACTGTGCGAACTGCTTGAAAAGCTCCGCCCTTCGATGGAGTCGTATCCAGTATGTACGGCCATTCTGTGTGAGAACTGATGCATAGGAAACATCGCCAAGGCCAACACTGAAGGCAAAAGGATTCGTTTCCGTTATTTCACGACACCGCACCTAGGGACAGGGAAAAGTCAACACAAAAATCCAGTTCGAACAGAAAGTCAACGCACCGCGGGCGGTAGCTATGCCTCGCCAGTATTGACAATAATGACTTGGCGCTAAACGCAATGGTGGGATGTCCATTTTGCTCCAGCTCATCGCTCATTCGGCCAAAGTACAAGAGGGAAAATATCGCTCGCTTCCCAGCAAAGGCTTGAGGCACTTTGTTGTCCAACATCTCGCAAGTACCACGCCAGGACAAGAAAACTGCGCTGGTAAAGTCGTCCTGGAAAATATCGGAAACTTCTACGGGCCTCCTGGGCGTGTAGAGGAAGAGGTGAAGCATAGCCACAGCTCGAACCGATCTTCTAAACCCTAAACTCTCGATCACTACCGCTTTTGCCGCAATTCTTCCTTTCATCTGCTATCATCTGCAAAGTCATCCTCGAATCCTGAATGTTCGTCGGCGTCCCAGTCGCATGTCGCCCTAGTGAGATTGTGAATGACATTCAATGACTTGCCTTGCCGCCAAATCTGCGACACATTCTTCTTGTTTCCTTCTACCACCATGCAGAACTAAATGTTCTCAGAACTGCATGAACCTCGAAAACGGAACGAAACACTCCTACAGACCGGAATGCGACCGAACAAAGGCATACCTCCCTTTGAATTTTACAGGCGACTCGGCATACTAGGCAACTTTCTCTTGGTTGTATAGTCTCCAGAGGACGACGACATGCCTTTGGTACAACTATAGGACAACTGGGCTTCTCTAGGACATCGTGTAGGCTTTTGTCCCTACACCCGCTCGCAGTTTGGGACCCGCGAACTTTGGTCTCGGGATACAGTTTGTACGATGACAGGGCCTTACAATGATATTGTTCATGAAGGTAATACTATCTTCATTTTTTGTCGTCATTGCCCCCTTACCTTTACTATGTGCAGGATTCAGCAGGAGGAATTCGCATTACCTTCCGTACCGTGGCTCGACTTAGTATATCTATACTATCCTGACCACCAGAGCTTCGTACTAGAAGAACTTGCACGCAACATCACCACCTCCGATCCCCCAAGTCTTGGACCTTGCATCCCGCCTGAGCTGACTAATAGGGGTGTAGTTGAGGCAGGTCCTAGCTGAATCTCTGGTGTGCCCATCTCTGGTGCGTACCGCTTCACAGCTTGTTTATTCGACCTTCGTACTCATCGAAATATAGGGAAATCATACCGAAACAAACAAGGGTTGAGCAACGACTGCACTGGGGATACTTTGGGGTCCGTTTCGCGTGAGTACTCAGATTTTTTTGGGATCACCTTATTGACACTGGATTGCAGCACGTGCGGTACCTAGAGCACCCAGAACCCGCCATGTCTCCAAAGTCTCCAATTGAGATGAGTGTATTGGCCGTGCAACGAAACTCGCGCATTCAATTTTTATAACTTCAAACGGATTCGCAAATTTTGCTATACGTGCTACACCGGTCACGCTACTGGTAAATAGCGTGTATCTTTGATGCCGTGGCGTACACTTTGGTTCTTGTCCTGTGCCGCGTTGCAATGGAACAAACCTCACAGACTGTCAGGAAGTCGTTCTAAGTGCTCGAACTACTACCTGATTGATCGTGAAGACTCCATCCCACCGTTGACTCTTCGTCAGTTACAGTGACATCCATAAAATTCAAAGATATGAAGTTCTATAGAAATCACATTCCAGTTCAGAACCCATGACCTGTGAAATAAAAACCAACACATACCGCTTTGTCCATTGGTAGGCAAGCCTTTCCATGCTGGGATCCTTTGCTCGGCTGAGGGGTCCGAGCATTAAGCCTAGTGAAAGTTAGAGCGAGCGAAGCACCAAGAAATAGATTGTAGTTGCATTGTCAAAAGAGAGATTATGTATACTAAACGAATATTATCAGTAAGACTACAGTATTGAGAAATTTGAACTTACGCCTTGGTATGGGGAAAGCAATTGCGACGAAAATCAAGGTGTCCGGAAGGGTGAGAAACTACACGGCGGTAAGTATGCGCTTCGTTTCACAGGATGATCAAGACAGACCACTGCAAGCATCAGAACCGAGGCTGCGCTGTCTCATCTATACTTATTAGGCGCGACAAGGATACGTGCAACCAAGGTAGTGCTTACGTTTCAGCCATCCCGGACATCAACACCAGCCGCATCAATACAAGCAGACGTCCGCTCGGTCTGTATATCTTAGTTAGCTCAGGACGGTGATAGCCGACGAGACTAACCTAAGAGATATGGTAACCGCTCTGCTCTTGAATAAATAATAGCTCATTGAGAGACATATGGTCAAGTCAACAACTGCTCCAACAATCAATGCTCCGTCCATTATCTTCTATATATTGCCGTAAGTGAAAGGGAAGGAGCGGGCCAGGACATCAGACGTACTGATATGTCACTGAATTGAGAGAAGTTTGAGATGGTGTACACCTCATAAATCAGGACTATGGCAGGGTTCATGAGCGATCGAGCAAGAATGTATTAGCCAGGCTTACGGATTACAACAGCTGATCAGAACGAGTATTGGGTTATTCCTGATATGCTGATCTCGGCAAAAATGAACACTCACAGACAGCGCTTGCGATAGCAAGACTCTATATCGCTTATTAGCACGTTACCTTCAAATCAACGAACAGGACTTACGAGGATCCAAGGTACGATTCGATGAAAATAACGTCCGACTATGCAGAGTTTCGGTTAGAATAAGTTTGGACACGGCGCAAGACGCTCCTTACGGGTGCATAACCGTACAGCACCGACACTAAGAGATACTTGAGTGTGTAATAAATTTCTTGAAATGATACACATACAGGTTAACAACCACGACGATCGCCAGCTGGAAGTCGAAGTCAGAACAACATCAGCTCCGAGGTGAGTTCCCTACATGAGTGGAAAAGTCAAGCTGCGAGAGCACTTCGGTTAAAAAAAATTAAGGCTTCTGGTCGATAGATTGTCTGCACCTTAAAACTCCTGAAAAGAAAACCCGTCACGGATATATCGACAATCCGGAAGGCAAACGACGAACCACACCATTTTCGATAGAGCCAGAGCATCTCCGAAGGAGTCTACCAAATAGAAGTGCAAGATGTGAAGTGCCAACACGAAATGTAAGGCATCAAGGACCCTGAAATATACATGCCAATGTAAGTATGCACGTCCACTACTATCTCGCGCCTAACATACCAGAGTATAGCGAGCTGGTTACAATGAATCAGCGTGGCATCGATATTTTGATTACGAGACATACGGAGAATCGATAAAACCACCTGTCCTGAGAGTAGCGCCTATAATACACGAAGAATAGCATGGTGGTCACCCCGAATAGACTGTGTGGGATTAGAAGGGAGTAACGGAAGAAACGTCGGCGACATACGCTGAGGCCAATGTTGCTCCAATGAGCACTGCACCAAACGTCGTGCTCATCGAGAAGGTAGGATTGGTCGACATCTTGGCGCATTGCTAACGATGTGTGGGCATCAGCAGGCACTTATAGTTGAGAAAGTTTCTATAAAAAGATGATTAGGTCTGCACCTACCGGCATGCATCGGCTGGCTCAGTTGGAGCACCAGGAGCCTCACGGTAGCCGTCAATATTGGATGGGTCCTATCGTAGAATTGGGGTCATCGAAGCGGGAGAGGCTAACATCATTGGGGATGAGGAGGATCAGAGTAGCACCCTCCTGGACGCAACAACGTGATGCGAAAACATCCAGTGGCTATGAAAAGGTTACGGAGCTGGTGAGAAGTCGAGACCTAAGAAAGACAGTGAGCCGCTTAAGTTGCCTCTGAAAAACTACCAAGAACAAATGAAGATGGACAATGACATGTCGAACATGATTTATCAGAGCTCCATATAGACTTAAGGGCATATGAGGTGCGAGGCAATTCGCAAGAACCATCATGGTACATTCTCCATCATTTGTGGTGATGAAGAAACAGACAACGCCGGAACTGAAAAAAAACGGCACGTCTCTTTGAATATGCGCAGTCCACATTGAAATACGAATACGGGGGCATTAGGAAGATGGCTTGACCAAGAAAAGTGCTTACTAACAGATGATTGATGCAGCGTCTCTTTCGGAGTCTTGAAGGGAAATGTCTTCGCCATTATCGCATGATGGTTTGATGATGGTCGTCAAACGTTGAGACGTAATGATCTTCAGTTCCTGGTTTTTATGTCGCAGCCTTTTCTGAGAGTCCCGGAATTGAGTAGATCTGTCCTGAGTTATTTAATCAACGGAAATCTGCGTAGGAGGTAGATTCTGATTCCAATAAGTGCGGAAGGCTCCAGTCTCCCTCAGGTTTGCTGTCCACCCAGGTCTAAGCCGTAGGGGGGGGGGGGGGGGGGGGCGGAAGGCGAGGATTCAGAGAAAGAAGAGTCGGCTCATTCATTCGTGCAGCATGAAATGAAATAGGAAAGATACGAACAAGTGACCTCTAGATAAGATCGTATCCCATTGTTATTCCAGGATGTCATAGCCAGCATGTAAAGCGAGAATACCTGTACCGAAGTCAGATAATATAGACGCATAGCAGTGTTCCAGAAAATTGTCCTTTGAAATAGAAATCTCACCTAATTCTCCTTGAGAAAATCGCAAGATACGATCCGGAATCTTTTGATATCAGGGGATACGATAACGGGAAGAACCAAGGTGGGTAAACAATGGTTGCCAAATCAGTGTCGACATTTTCGTATGTCACAGAAACGTTCTTGGACCGCTGAGACTGGCGGTTGGAATTTTATGATTTGTACCACATCCTAATGGGCACCTGGCCAGAATTTTGGGTCTTTGGTACGTTCAGCGCCCTGCCCTGCTAGCGAAAGTTCTGCCGGAGAGTTAATTGTAGATGAGGTTCTCGTTATTGGCTTCGCGAGTGCGTCAAGAATATGCATGGGCGCAAAAAATGAATTAAGATTGAAGACAGAACAAAGGATTCTGAGGTCCACACAGCCATAGGGAAGAACAGAGTATTCCGGTTACCAGAAGGCCCGAGCAACGAAAAATCGAGCTCCAGATACGATGGTTTTCCGACACTCCATATAGCACTCACTCCCTTATCGACGGCCGAATTTTCGCGTCGAGTAATGAGATTAGGGGAAAGCATGTTCATGAATCATGGTGGGAAGGGACAAGAGTTTGAGCACAGCCACCAGAACGCGCTACGTCACGCGTAGTACCACTGTGACCGTCATGACCGTCATCGACCATCCGACTTTACTCCGAGTCTAACTCGATCCGGCTATCTATCCTTTGAAAACTCAAAAATAGTTCCATTAGCGTATACATCAAAACTCCATGGTCTATTAGGAGCATCACCGCAGGTCCCTCTTCCCACTATTACCTACACCACACCTTCTAGCCCCCGTGTCATGATGACAGATAAAACTGGCTGAACATATGATGAAGATTTCGTCGTCTCATAGAACTGAATTATTACCATCCAGTCTCTGATGTATAAATGATACACGGAGTCGATAGATGCTATCAATACCTTGACGACATAATGAAAACCTCCGACCATGAGACAGGGCAGTTGTATTGATCAATGTTTGCCCTGCATTGATAAGTTGACCTCGAACAGCCGAGAACCCCTTTGGCCGTAGAAAATCAGATCTTTTCATGGATTGAAGCTCGAAGCTTTGAGACACCGACAGCGAAGCAATGGTCAGGAGAACGAAAGATGATCATCCGAGGTGAGATGGTGAGGTAACGGATCAAAACCCACATGAACTTGAAGCATGAGAAAGGTACAATATGCGGGATTCGCATGGCGCCGACCGTCGTCCGTCCGAGAGGCAAAGATGAGAAGCCATCCAGCCACTATAGTAAGACAGAGTTTCTTAACAAGTCAGCGGCGATAACCACACACCGGGTTTCTAAACTCTAAAGACTTGGGTAGCGAGCGGAGATATCACCGTTAAATATCTACTCGCGGAAGTACTGCGCATATCCATAAATCTATTCACGTTTGATAAAAATACTACTTGAGCAGTGACCTCCTAGAAAGTCCTGCGAGTGATTCGCACCTGCATCTGTGAGAGCGAGATCATTACCATGAATCTGATCTCTCGACCGCGAAAGTACCTTGAGAGCTATTGAAGTCATGACAGATAGGGAACGGACGATGACGACGTCTCATGGAATTGAATTATCACCGTCACTTAAATACACGGAGTCAATGGACGATATAAATACTCACGAACCCCATCGACATAATGAAAGCCCCTGGATCAGCCTGAGGATGCAGTACATTAAATGAGAAATCGATCCATCGTTGGCTACTTGGACACTCTGAATCCTCGGCGACACGAAGCGGTAGTCTCCTTGATTAGAACTAAAGAAGGTGTACGTGAGATTCGCAGGGTACCGACCGCCATCCGCCCGAGAGTCAAAGACGAATACCGCCCGATCAATTCATACAAGCACTTTCTCAGCGGTGTACGCGAGTCTTCTATTCAACAAGTCAGCGTCGATATAGACATAAGCGGAGATATCACCGCGGTATTCAGATTGGAGTTCGTGGCACGGACAACATCGTCCATCCATAGATTCATCCAGCCTGATAGAAATTGGGCGGTGCCCGCAAGGAAGTACAGCCCAGATATGGTTAACTGGCCGCGAGATCAAGATCGTGTTGATTGCATTCGCGAGTTCCCAGCACCAACTCCAATCTGATCCCCTGACCGCGAATTATGTGTAAGCCGGAGGGGATTCGGACGGGAGTTCTCAGCTCTGATATCATGATTAAGCAGCTCGAACACCGGATCAACAAACGACCATGACAAGATGTAGATATCAGGAGCTCGAGTGCATCTAGTCTCACGCAGTCAGACAACCGATACGCGTCAATTGATGAACAGCAGAAAGGCGAACCTTAAATTTTAATTCCAGAGGGCTGGTCGTATCGAAAAGCTGTGGCGTGTCCCAAAAGCGAAGAACACAGCAATAGAATAGAGAACGCCCGTTCTCCCAAGGTTCCCAGATAAAGCATTTTCAATCTTTCAAAAACGCGAATTCAACGTGTATGCAATGAGGCCAAGATCCGACCAAGAACACGGCGCATAAGGCGGGCTCCTCCAACAGGCGAACCGAGTTACTCAACCTCGGAATTGCTATTCATTGCATAGGACCGGGAATAAAGGGTAAATTATAGCGGAAGTATATAAGCTCAGAAATATTAAGTGACGCACTAATATCATTGTAGCACTTCCAGCAAACAAAGAAGCAGAGTATATAGAATCTCTCGAAAGAAAGGATGGAAGAGCCAACGCGTGAACAAAGTTGAGTGTGACAGAACGTGACACGAATTTGTGTAGTTGAGACTGTCAGTCGGCATCTTGCCGATACTACCATCGATGCTCATAATTCCTTAAAAATGGATACAGTGCTCCCAAGATGTTCTTTAACATATGTTCCAAAGCACTGCAGAAATGTATTCCGACTTTTGCATTTTTGCCAGCAAAAGGAAGAAGTCGGTTCTGTTCGGCATATCGGCATTACTCACCTTGCCGCGCTCTGGATATTCTTGGGGTCCCGTTTCTTGACTCCCCCTCCCTCGAATGGCCTCTGAGCATATCTTGCGAAGCTGCAGATTGCTCAAGGATACCTTACTTTGATGGATTGTGTGTAAATCGGCTGGACGACATCCAGTTGCAAAATAGGGGCCACGGTGACTTGTACCTGCAATCAATTGCGCTGCCCGACCGCGTACCTCCAGCTTGAATGACCGGAGTACGGTACTGCACAGAGTCAAACATTGCTCAGGCCTGAGGGAGTACTCTTGGCGGGACTTTACCATAGCGGCAGAGCATGGTTGAGGTTCGGTCCCGTAGCAGTTATTAATTTGGTGTCCATCTTACTTACTTATATCTAACTGTAGTACCGACGTCGTTACGTTTCTGTTCAGGAGCACCGACGACTAATAAAATCACCTTCCTTCCTTCTGAAAACTTTTCTGGGACGCTTCTGTTGAGGAGCACCGTCTGGTAATAAAATTTCTATTAAAATAAAGTACAGGAGGCTAAAAGTCCCGCTCTTTTTCGCATAGGCAGGAGGGGGGAATAGAAAGCGGAAAGGGCCTGGGGCGGAAGGCGGATAAATTAGAGTTCACATGGGACACCTGCAGAGGCGCGTGCTCCCGCCCCGGCGCCACGGGGTCGATGAGAACGAGGTGCCGGCTGCTGTTGATAACACCGAGATATCCGTATTGTGATTCTATAGATAGCGTGTCCGTCGAGTTCGAGTTTCAAGGCGGCCATCAGCATCCTGATGCTGATATTGTTCAGAAGCTCAGGTAATTGAATAAGGAAAAACCGCTTTAAGCCCGAAAGTATACGTATGATTACAGTAATTTGGTAGTATGTGCAAGTAGCATTACAGCAGTGAGAGAGCAACGACATAGATAGTTAGATAGATACGGAACGTGAAGTGATGCATGAAAAATACAGATGAATATTCCAAGAAGCCCAAAACCCAGATAATGCACGACAAAGAAGGGGGGGAACGAAATGCTTGGGGGTGGAAGTAACGCGAATAATGAATGAATTCCGAGGCCCTACGCGCCGCAGTGAATCATCTCCCAGTCGTCACTTCTCGACACGTTGACCCATGGTTCAGCTGTCGAGTCCCCCATGACAATATCGTCGTCAGTTCGCGATTCCATTCCCCCCTCGGTCACAATCCGCTCGAGTTCACGGGTGGCATTTGCGATGCTCATGGCAATCCGTGGCCCCATGTTAAGGACCTTCTGCCCCTCGGATGTGGACCGCATGCAAGTGGTTATAGCTATTCGGTGGAGATCAGGCTCCCCTTTTCCTTTCCGAGGACGAGAAAAGGGTGAAGAATATGAAGAGGGGCGCGAAGAGGGGGAGAGAGGGGAGGAGACGCGAGGGGCCGAGGAATAGACAGGGTGAGAAACAGTGGCGCAAGATATTGACGCGACTGGAGCAGGCGGCGCTGGACGCGCTCGCTTCTGCTGAAGGTTGTAGGGATCCGTAATAGGCGCGAGGCTCAGGGCCATCGACGCCTCGAGACAGGCCCGGAAGTCGCCACCCGCTGGTGGGGCCATGCTGACCTTCCGTCCTCGACACCGTCCCCGTGTGGGTGCCATGTACATCGACTGCTGCGGCTGGTTGGGCAAGTCCGTGAGAGAGAGGTAAGAATGAGTTCTCCTGAGGCTGGACATGTTTCGCTGCTTCTTGTGGGGTGGCTCGCCTTCAGAAATGGTGGAATAAGAGATAAGGCGCTTGTTATAGCTGGGAAGCGGAGCAGTGATGGTGGTCGAAGTGAAAGAGGTAAAAGACGTGGTCATCAGTGGGGAAGGGTCGTCCCGTCCAGTGACATTTATAGCCTTTTCTATTTTTCCACGCTTGCTGTTATCCCGGCTGACATAACCCGGAATTTTCCCGTACGTGGCTGTGTATCAAGATCGATCTCCCAGATGGATCTCCTTTGTTCTCCTCCGTTCGTTTTGTTCCGTTTCTCTATTCGCTTAATGCTACCGCTTGTTCACCATATGGATACATGTTTGTGAAATGAATGATTCAAGACATCCGCTTGTCCTCATTTCTAGGCACTGCGTGGCACTTGACGATATTGCCACGATGAGGGGATATCTTTAGAATCCGGTACCCATGGACTGGGTGAAGTAATACGAACGGATTCTGTGGGAGCGCGTCTCAATCAGCACACGGCCCATGCGCAGCCCGGACCGACCGACCATTCCCGCCCTGCATATGCGGTACTCCGGCTACTCTAACCCGGGGCCATATGCCTCCGTATCCATGATGACGAAACCTGATTGCTGGCTCTACTCCATGATCTTTCGCCGTGATACTGTTATTCACGAAACATGCTGTTCATCTGGACGGATCCTATACACTCACAGCAAGCACCGCCACCATCCAGACGCTACATGGATTGGTCCGAGCTCGACTAAGTTCCAACAAATGATTCTCCATGTTCTTAACTCCCGCCGCACTATCTACTCTTGGGCTACTTTGTCCCAGGCACCTAACAGTAACTGGCATCAACAAATTGTTCTCGCTGAAACACGCCAATGACTCTTCACGGACTCCTGGCCCAAGTTCCAACCCGGGTTCCTGTATTCGATTCCTCTTCGCGGTATCTACTCTGGCCACCGGCTACTTCGACCCAGGAACATAGAATAGGACATCAATGAACCGTTATCGAGGTTATGCGTTCATTGCAAGATATGACTCCTTGATCATCGTAATGATTGACGCCAGTAGCACGGCTATGTTTTCATTCCGATCCTTAATCATGCACGACGCGCTCGGTTAGGTTCTAATAGCAGCACATACTGCGAATATCTCACCTTGCTGCTATGGAAACTCCTTGACTGGTCCTTAAACTTTCAGAAATGTATCTACTTCGATGGCTATGAAATACGTGCTTGCATGCCAAGCCGGGACCCTCCCACCCACCACAACATCTACTCTGGCTACTGATCAACCACCCCACCCCAGGAACATACAACAGGAAACTTTATCTAAAGCACGCCCAATCCTCGACGCGATTATCGGAATGATCTGCGCGAATCATGGAAAACCCTAGCGCCATCATTTACTTGTTTTTGCCGATAATCAATGCACGGCTAACCCTGTTAGGTTTTGTTGGGGGACTTACACCCGGCAACCATGGAAACGTGTTTACATCGTGGCGTAGCTGGAGAAGCCCCACCGAGCCATTTGGGACCGTTACACTTTAGCTGAAGAACAAACTTTAGGTCCCTGGCGGCTTGACTCCAGGACCGAACGATGAAGTCGCCATATCCGGCTTTGTTGGTACCTACTACGAGCTCGAACCTGGAACTTCATCTGTTGTCTTCATAATCGTGAGCAGCTTTCTCTTCCTGACGTCTTGTACCTAATAGCACCCCCTTCATTTCCTTCAGTGTCCGGGACCGTGAGCAGCGCCACTCTCGTGCTCACTGGCAACGTCGTCTCCATTTTCCTAATTCAGTTAGTAATTGTGTCCCTCTCTTATCGAACCGTTGCATGCTCCTCCCCCCGTAATAAGTGCGCATCTTCTTGATACGGACGATTGGATTTCTCACGAATGCCTGCCTTTATGACGGGGCCGGCTTGTCAGGACTCGGGAACACACCGCGGTCCCGTATACTTGCCTGATCCGGCCGTGTTGGCTCGGGTGTTCCCCACAGCGTACCTCATTGCACGAGTTTGGTCTTGCGGGTCCGCATGTTTTCCTGTCAACACTAAGGTTCTAGAACATCGCCCCGGATTCATCCCCCAAGTCCTCGAGACGGTGACAATAAATTGTTTCTTTTCAAATCTTTCTGGCTGGAACATGTCAGGACGCAGACAAATTACCCTCTAGTCCTCGAGACGGAGCGGATTATTCCTCTGTTACAGTGCTGGAACTTGTCAATGTCAGGCTACTGGTCTCGGTTGTACGTCCATTTCACCGTCGACGCGTTTCGTCGAGCTGATCTTCTTGAGGAACGAAAGTCCTGGAACAATCGAGGAACGACTGGACAGTTCATGTCGAATAGCCTTTTTCTCGCGCTACCTGCTCCGAGTCCACCCCATTCGGCGATGTCTTGATTATTCTTGTGGGCGTACCGTACCTTGTTGTCCAGTGTACATTCTCCACGGCGTCAATTCCCTCATCTGGCCCTCTTAGTGCTTTTCCTCTCCTAGCATTGTACCACGCCAGTCAAGCCTTGTTCACATATCATCATCGCTCCTCCGGATTCCATTTGACTTGGTTCTAGAATAATATCGTGTCATAATTTGGGTTCGGAGCTCGAAGACAGCTCAGACTTCATTTTTCTAGTTTCAGTAAAATTTCCCGTGGCTGGATCCCATGCCGCGCCACACACACTCCTTCTCTTTTGTTGAGTCGAATCATCCTTGTACCTGACTTTAGGATCCGGATGGCTTTCTTACGGATCCGCATGTCCAGTCCTTCTGGAC
Organism: Armillaria nabsnona; assembly: GCA_030407065.1. Lineage (NCBI taxonomy): Eukaryota > Fungi > Basidiomycota > Agaricomycetes > Agaricales > Physalacriaceae > Armillaria > Armillaria nabsnona. The sequence continues at coordinate 125,595 of JAUDQA010000036.1, read as the reverse complement.
GGTTCCGCGTCTAATTTATCCTGTTAAAAATAATACAGCCTTCTCTCCATCCACATGACAATTCTCGAGAAAATAACAGGTTAATCGGAACGGTACCGGTAAGACCAGGGTGGCCTCGACATTTCGACAGTTCGCTCCAAGGGCCCCGACACTAGTTCGACACTCCGTCGTTGCCATAATACTCGTTTCCCGCCTTTCCTTGCTCCTCCGAGAATGCCCGACAACCTCAATATTCAACCCTGGCCTAAATAAGACCCGGCGAGAGGCGTTTATCGGAATCCGCCGAATTGAAGGAACAATTAACAAAACCCTTCATGGCGCTCGGGGCGTATTGATGCGCCACCGTTTCTCTTACCCCGCGCTCCTCCCCATCCCTGATCTTCGACTCACGCTGATTCTTACTTCTTTTCTTGATCCGGGACTAAAACAAGCACATGGACGCTGAGGAAGAAAACTGCGTCTTCTTAATTTTCTTTCAGCGTGGTTCGAAGATTCTTGACGTCCAAAATGCATGTTGGATGTCCATCTACTTTGTTTCCCCGGATTCGCATAGCAACAAGCCTTGGCTTGACGTCCGATATGATCGACCAAAAGGTTTACACCATGTCTTATGGACGACCAGCAACGTTGCTAACGAGGGAGTTGGTTACTCCATTCGCCAGGCGATGACTCCTTTAATATCATGATAATGGAGGGGTGAGCTAAAAAGTGGTTATTAGATGCCTTCGAATTCCCGTCAGATGACACCGGAACTTGCGGACTTGGTGTGCTGCTCGATGTCTCCGCAGCGACTTTTATGATGCTTCATCCGATTCTCGACTTCTGTTAATTGTCGTTCGGAAGATGCCATCTTTTTTCCATCCTCTTTCAACTCTCCTGAATTAGACTTGGCCGTGACTCATATCTCTGAGTCTTTGTGTCCATGCTCGTCTTTCATTGGAACGCGTGATCATCGCCTCCGCTTGTCCTGTTCAATATTAATACGAGACCCTATCCGGCAATCCCCATCTGCTTTGACGTGTGTCTTAATAACGACATGATTTACTTGCGCGCTTATCACGTCTCCACTTATCTACGCGACCCTCGTAACCACTGTCATGATCGTTGACAATAATCTATGCACAGTGAATCCTTGATACTCATCTTTATATACGTCACTTCTGAGTCCCGATGTGTTAATGCCAAGTCCATAAGTACTGTAAGTCAGGATCGCAAGATAAACCTCTGACTGATTACTTAATCCAGCTTACCTCGAGGCAGTTCATGCACATGCTTGGCCACGAGCACGCATTGCTTCGCATCTGAAATTATGACGCATAGCAAACTTCGAAATGACGTCGAGTGGCTGTGTCCCGTTCTTTTTTTTTCTCCGCCATGGTTCTTCTCAAAAATTATCATCCATTTGGAATTTTCGACACTATTTTAATGCCCTCTCTAGAAGCAAAAATGCGACCACACTCAGAGCGCCCACTGTTATGCCGAGTTTTATCCTTCGCCACATGCTTTTGTAAGAACTGCTCTCTTCTTTTCTTGCGATCACATTCGACAATATTACGCTACTTCTCCAACCAGTGGAAGTGTATGGAGCTACCTGGAGCTACGTCTTACCCCCGCAGAACAAGACGCCACGAAGGAGAAAGCCCCATATCGACGCCGAACTGGATTCACTCCCAGTCGCTATTAGATCTTGAATATCTCATCATTATTGGTGATGAAGGCCGTCCTGGAATTATCGAGAACTGTTACAGCACCGTGATTACAGCACAAGACACATCTAGGCTACCGATCCCTGGTTTCGTACACCTAATTGGAACATTACCCCCACTTACTTAACAGCGAATTATACTGTTACGGAGATATCGAGACCAGGTCCGAGTCGAGTAACCTCATTCCAAATTCAATGTCTGGCTCGCGTCGGCAAAGCCTTGAATATCATTCCTCTGTCTTTCGCCACATGTACTTACAAGAGCCTAGTTGATCAACATCTCGTCGTGGACATTTGTTTCATCCGACTCGGAGCTGCTTCAAGTTAGTCCCTGCATATAAGCTGACGGTCTTACGAGTACAACCCCCCAGTCAGCTGAGAACGCCAGTGCTTTCTTCCTCCGAATTTCTGGTGTATCGCTTCCGAAGGGCATCCACTGTGCTATTCCTTCTGGACTCGTCCGGATGAATACAATACACCACGCTCTTTATTGGTACCTTTTCGCGTGGAACTGCGAATCTGTCAATGCAGAGTAGTGTACGGTGATAACTCCGTACGGTCCCGGAGATATCAACGCTGATCTGGCGAATAGAAGTTTGCGCCGCTGAAGACTTCTGGTCTTGCTATATATCCTGCGTGATTGGCTGGCTCATTTACTTGATCAATATTTTGTTTGTGATTGAGAACCCAGTCATTGGCACATGCATACGGGCATCAGTACTTTTTACTTGTGTATGCACAAGCCCATGTGCAGCTGATTCGTTACCATACTTCACCTCTTAGGCGATCATCGATTCATCTCTCATTCTGATTTCCAACCTTGGGCTATATTCGTACATACACATATCAAGTTCAGCACCATGTAGCCAGTTGAGGTGGGTCCGATTCTCAACTTCGGAGGAGCTTACCATCCGGCCGCTGGAGGAGGCAGGGTTGATCGTACTACTAAGCGGTAATATCCTAGTATTTCCGTGGGACTACAGCTCCACTTCCGTTATATTCCAGGAAGATCATCAGCCAAAGAGTTAGGTACGGTAAAACTTGTATAATTGTGATATATCTTTGTCAGGTGGTAGTGGTGAATGATTATTACTTAGGCGCATCTCTAAAGCGGCACTGAGCACTCGCATCAAGTGATGGTGAGCTATTTGCTGAACGAAACCAGTTTTTTATTCTGGCCATTCCAGGCTCCATAGGCACTAGACAGTCATGTGTAGCCATTGGCGTGGAGGAATGCCTAGCTTGGTCCATAGGGAAGTCTTAGATCCAGAATAGGGTCGAAGAGTCGCAGAGCTCAGCGTCAATTGAGGAGGGATCTGGAATGCGTGGCTATGGTCTATTGTGATGCGAGGCTCGTCGGGGGGTCATTCAGGGAATCCTGTGGGTGGGGCAACCAAAGGTGTAAGGGGCGTTACTGAGAAATTTGGGTTTCAGGGAGATTCGGACATTAGGCCAACAAAAATCTCAATCTCGCTATGTCGAAAGTTCGGGGTTGTCGCACTGCAAGAAGTATAGGCATTGCTTTGTGTAGGGAGCTTCCCTTAGAAAGCTTAGAGCGGCGGTCATCTTTTGAGCAATACATATATTGAGGTCAAACGAAAGTGCTCCGAGCCAGATTAGAGTCTCCTCCAAGAAATTTCCAACGAGCGAAGTCAAAGCCTCTTCAATGTCATGCCAATATGTAACAAAACTTTTTGAAGTCGGCCTGCCATGTTTCATCCTTGAAGAAAAAATTACTACCTCCTAGATCCGACAAGCGTAACTAGGTCCTATTTTTAACGTTGCAATTGCTTTTGAGCCGTCCATTTTCTATGTGGAATTGGGGTGGTCCCATCCCCGGCTGAAGCCGTTCGTGGAAAGGCACTCAGGTAATCGAAATCCAGTCTGAGTCACACCGTTTCCGGAAAACCTCGTTGGAACATAACGTGCAGATGATTCTACGTCGAAAGAATTGGATTCTCTGACCAGCTAGACGATCAAAAAGGCTTAATAAGAGATGTGGGTGCCTTTCCAAAATTATTAAATCATATACAAAGGCATGTCATCGTTCGCACGGATATACGGCAGAAAGGAGTCCCTGATCAGCGTAGATCATCTTAACTTCGAACAACAGCAGATGGCATAGGTAGACAAGAAAAATGGGTCATCTCCTAAATTTGACAAAGTCAATACTAGTCAATACCTATCGTACTTTATGCACCGTGAGCTAAGTAGTGCTGGATGGTCGGCATACTGTTTGGTGACTAAGGACGTAGCGAGACAGCGCGCCAAGACTGTCAGCAACATAGCGTCGATCTGAATGACGGCGGCAACTGCCGAGACCTCTCTTCCCACCACCACCATACACCTCCTTGCTCTGCAACTTGCCCAAATTTATATCCTTAAATTACTGCGTCCTCCTAGGTATACCTCTCAGTTTGAATATTTTTGTTGCAACCTATTGAGGTACAATTTGTAGGATGCACTCGTGCACGCATTGTGGAAACATTTGTCCATCCATTTACCCCTATATCGATACACAAGACGCAGAAATCTTCGACCATTTACGACTCAATATATTCCCCTCCAAAACAGACATTGCTCGTCTAAAATCCGATATCGCTTCTCTGGAAGGGGAAATACAAGATTTAACATCACTTCTCGATAAACTTTGGCACGAAAAGCAGATGCGGGAGAGAGCGAAAGAAATTCGAGAATCCCTGCTCTCGCCCATACGTCGTGTTCCTCTCGAAATATGGGCTGAGATCTTCCTTTTCGCCATCCCAGAGCCGCTTCCTTTTCTCGATTTCAAAGGAAACCTGATCTCTCAGGTGGACACAGACATCACGACAATGGAATCACCGTGGCTCCTTACGCACGTATCCAGCTACTGGCGAAAACTTGCAATCTCTATCCCATCCTTATGGGCAACTGTATCGCTCACACCAGACCTAACGTTCCAGCAGGAATCGCTTGTGCGACTTCAGCTTGCTCGTTCGCAAGACTTCCCCTTACACCTTCAACTCCGAATTGAGGATTACGATTCTGGGGACATTGGGAAGCTCAGGACGCTCCTCTTTCCACTTTTCCACCGTTGTGCTACCCTCGAGTTGGCCACACCCAGCGCGGCGATCATTGAGACCGTGTGTTGTCACCCTGCAGGTTTACCCTCGTTACGTACTTTAACGATTCGCCGTGTGTCTGGAGCTCAACCTGACAATTCAAAGATGCACGATGAGCATGTCACCGTGTTCATGAAATCCCCCCACCTTTGCGCCGTCAACGCAGACTTCTCCCTCGCCGAACTCTCCCTTCCTCTAACGAAACTCAAGTCGCTCGTCCGAGTCCCTCTTGCGACGTTTGAACAAATACAGGATATCGTGAATGCAGCGCCGGAGTTGGAGCATTTCGATTTTTCATTCGTCGAGATGGGTTCGGGGCTGCGTATACCACGGTGTGAAGGCTTGCCGATGATTACGCATAATAAGCTGCGTCGACTACATCTGTCGACAACGCCGTCCGAAATTCTATCATCCCTAAAGCTTCCTGCCCTTCGGCGTTTGGCGCTTGAAGAAGGCGGGTTCATGAACGGTCGGATGGAGACGTTACTCGAGTTCCTTTATAGATCGGAATGTGTCCTGGACGATCTCTCCATCTTGCATACAAAGGATATATCTCCACTTCTGCCCGCCGTACTCGAGTATTCGTCATACACATTGACACGGCTAGCAATCGTTGTAACGTGGAGCACTGCTCAGGACATATATCGTCTCCTTACGGTGACTCCCGAATCGGAGCTCATGCCCAATCTGCAGAGACTATCCATACAGGATTGGCCCGATCATGTCCCCACCGGTATGACGACCTTTTTTGGTTCGGGACCGAACTCCCTTTCATTTTACGAGATGGTTTGGTCGCGGGGGTCAAAGCTAAATTTTGTTTCCCTCTTTTCACGGGAAGTTCACGAAATGACTCCTGATCTAGAGCCACATGTATCGCGACTTCAGCAAAGAGGCATTACCGTTGAGCTTTTTGGTGTCAATTTCTCCACGCGTCGTCGTATCTTTCCGTGAATACCTTGCTAGTTCTTTCGCTATAAGCCTCCATTTTATGTATCTTACGCCCAATATGGCATTGCTTGGTATTCATCATGTCGTTTAAAGTATGTTGGAAACCGTTTGGGTATGTGTGACAATTATATTAGCCGGTCGCACATACTTTAGAGCGTTGTTGTGATTGTCCATCGAGAATAAAAACACCTGAACAATTCAAACGGATGTCTAAGCCTCGAAGCCTCGCGTCCAAAATGATAGCATCATAGGAATAAAAATCCACCATCTTTCGAACAGCCTTTACCCTTGCATTACTGATTTCCAAGCAGAGATAGCGGAGGCGGGAACCCGGGGCCTTGTCCCATCTCGATCGAATCATTGTGAATACTTCGTTATGGGTCTCCATGAAAACAGAGAATCGTTGTGAGGAACAATGCTCCTCGATGATCTCCAAACGCATCAACACGGGCAGAAAGCCGGAGGCCGTGAAGGCGATAAATATGTCCCTGGCATTTGCCAGGTTGACAGTAATGTGAAGCTCGGTCAGGCATGACTGGGACCGGAGGATATGAATGAGCGTCGATGCAGGAAGAGCGGCTCTCAGAACGAACTTCTGGAGTTTGCACATGGAGCGCTCTACCAGGGCGGATAGTTCGCTGACACTAGCCTCGGCCATCCGGCAATCTGGGCAATGCTGGAAGATCTCCAATTCTTCCAGACGTGGAAAACTGAATGTCTCCATCCATGCCAACTCAGACTGGAGGACTACGAGTCGACGGAGATTGCTGTGAGTGAGGGGCTGCACGAGTGGATCTGAAGCTGGGTAGTGAAAGGACACTTCCAGGGTACTGAGGTGGCGCGCTTTAGATAAAAACCGGTGCAACTCCTCAGCGGTGTAAAAGTCGCCATGAAACTCCTGTATTTGTGAAGCAGGGAGGGAGATGTTCCCCACGGTGTACAGGCCGAACAAGCTGACGCCTGTAAGTTTTGGAGCAGTAGAGAAAATGCTGAACGTGTCTTCCTCTTCAAAATCGTCTTCATCATCGGACGAAGGAATGAAAATATCCAGAAACCGCAACTCGGGAAGGTGCTGCGCGAGTTCCATCAGCTCCCATACACCTTTCTGCGGAATAAGGATGCTAAGGCCTGCACAGCGAGGCAGGTGGGAAGACAGTACGCGAAAAACGGTTCGGATAGCTTTTCTGGAGGCCTCTTCGTTGAATGTAAGATCAATTTTGAAAAGAGACTGATCGGAGCGGCGGAGGAAATGTTTCAGAACACGGAGGACTTTTCGGTCGTAGCTGTGCACAGGTAAAATAACCATGGACCAGAGCCATTTGACGGTTTTTATTATGTCTCTCCACGACCTGCAAACATGACCGAGAACCCATGGTGCTTGGGTGATATCGGCGTGGTTGTCTGCACTCCACGACAACCAGATAAAAATCTCGAGGAGGATATCGCGAGGAAGAAGAGAAATGAAAGACAGTGTGGGTTTTGAAATTGGTACAGTATTGCCGATGAGTGGGTGGTCTGCGCTGCAGCAATAGCTCTCAATGCTAGTTCCCACTTGTACGGCTGTCATGATGGGAACGGAAAACAAAGGTACCCGTGGTGGCTGTGCGTCGCCGTCGGCGCAGTCGGCCGACACTACTGCCGCATCATCGTCCTTTTCTTTGAAAACTTGGGTCGACTTTTATTGGGAAATTTATTTAACTCTCAAACGTCTGTTGTCGCTTCTACCCGATGTAAGTACCCCTTGAGCATGATCTTGATTCTAGTAGTCATATATTAATTTTACCAGCCCTTCAAGGAACCCTTCCCAGACGCTGAGTAAATATCGGTGTACCAAGTCCTGGAGCTAAATGATCACTGATGCTGATGTGATCAGTGATCTGAATCATTCATACCTTTCCTATTGACGACCATCTCTCACACGGTTAGCGCCGATTTCAACGAACCGGGCATATATACACCGCCCCTAACGCAGCGCATCTGCAGCTGGTTGTGTCACTGCTTTCTGTTAACTCCGACTCCAGCTTTCCTACCTTCCTGTGTGCCATGGAACCGTATACAGACGCACATGAACTCCAAATCTACACTTATCTACGATCCAACTACATACCCACAGACGAAGAAGGGGCACAGATCCTTTCTGATGTCGCTTTCTTAAAGAGGGAGCTAGCCCACATCAACTGCCTAGACCGAGAGAAGAAGAAGAAAGCCTTGCACATTAGACAATCACTCATGGCACCCATCCGCCGACTCCCTGTCGAAATCTTGCTCGAAATATTTTCTCTCCTTCCCCCGGAATGTCCTCCTAGCGATCGCGAATCTTTTTACATCCTACCCTCTCGTCCATCCAACACCCTAGAAATGCCATGGGTGCTGAGCCACGTATCTGGCTTCTGGCGTGCCACGTCTCTTGCTTCTTCCTCACTGTGGATGCATCTATACATTGCGTCAAAGTACGTGAAACATGAGCAGTTTCTCGTGCATACCGCCCTTTCCCGCTCGCAGGATCGCCCATTGCATCTTTGTATCCATGTAGATTTGGATGATTCAGAATGTGAAGAGATTGTCATGGGCATTCTTTCACTGGTGGCGCCTCGCTGTATATCGTTGAGACTCGACATTCCTGCTCCAACATTGATAGGGCTGTCATGCCTATTCCCCCGCCTTCAACAGCTGGAATTGCATGTTGATACTCACTCCATTGATTTACCTACGAGCGTCGAAGTATTTATGCAATCGACGCAGCTACGAAGCGTGCATTTCATGGAAGTCCGGGTACCAGAGGAGATCCAGCTCCCGTTCACGGGACTACATGACCTGTCGCAGGTGTTCGTAGACAGTTACGATCAACTCGCAGCGATATTGAAAGGGGCGAATGGTCTGGTTTCGTTGGAGGCATGGCCTTCGGGCATTTATAGTTCAAATTCGCCTTTTGGGTTTGCAGCCGAGAAGATCACCCACAGCAAATTGCGCTACCTCGATACAGGGTTCTCAGCTCTAGAACACCTCACTCTTCCTGCTTTGGAAGGACTGACATTGGATGAAGACGATCCGGACTACAACTCCGAGCCTGACATGGAGGAGAAGATGCTGGTTCTGCCAGACTTCTTGGAGCGATCTAAATGCCGCCTCCGTCGTCTGAGTCTGATGGGCCATGGTCGTGTCGCAAAGATTCTACCATTGGTCTTCGGTTCGCCTTCGTTTATAACCCTGACGCAGCTAGAGATATGCGTGGAATCCGTGGAAGTGTACGGACTCCTAGGGGACACTAGGTTGATGCCGCATCTTCGCGAGTTGTCGATCCGCGATGGGTTTGAGACTGAGAATGGGGAGACGTCATTCTTCGGCGTGGGCGAGGAAGCATTTGGTGCGATGGTTGCGGCGCGGAGAGACAGATTAGGCCGGTTGACACTTACTTCGCTGGAGGTGGAGAGGATGACCCCAGGCCTGGTGGAACAAATAAAGCAGATCGCAGACGACGGTATTGATGTGACCTTTCTAGGACGTGGATTAGACCAGCTCTACCCTCCCTAGATGAGCAAGAAGAATTCCTTCAAGGACTTCACGCGTCATCATATCGTTCACATTCTTCATAGGCATAGTTACAGCAGGTGCATATCTTAGACCATCGGACAGACTGCATATGTACTGCATCCTGGATCCTGTGTGAATTACGATTAGTGGCCACACTGAATACGCTAAGCCTAGGACTTAATTCGACGGGTTGTTTCCTGTGACTCGACCGAAAAATGTCCATCCATTATGATTTTCAATGGTGCTTATGGCACTGAACAGCGCCCACCGCTCGAGAGAGTAGAGCAGTCGAAATTAGGGTTGCGCACGAAACCCTAGGTTTTGATACACTAGGGTTTCGGACCGGTAAGTTACCGGTTAGTTACTGGTAACTTACCTTCCCTCGCTGGAGGGGTTTTCACTGAGGTAACTTACCTGTCATGTGATGGCACCGGAGCAGCGAGGTCACCCTCATATTCAACTCTACAGACATAATTTTCTGTTTACACAAGTAGAGTTTAGTTCTGTAATGTATTCCATTCAATCCTAGCTCGTGGGAGAGAAAAATGCACAAAAAACGCGACGGTAAAGGTGCTGGAAAGAAATCTGTAATTTCTGCGCGTCAGCCATATGATACTGCACGTGATAGGGTAAGTAATGGTAAAATACCGTATCAAAACACCCCCCTTCGGGAGAGGTCGGTATAAAACCGTAACTTCCCCCCTGGAGGTTTCGTGCGCAACCCTAAGTCGGAATGTGCCACAGAGTCAAGAGTTAAAATTGTCAAGACTCATCAATTCATCGACGATCGCCATGGTAAGGACAAAAGTGAATTTTTCAATTCCCACATCAATGACCACCGCAGAACTCGAACCTGCAACCTTTTGGTAAGGCTCAGCAATCGAAGCCAAACGCGCTACCATTGCGCCAGGAAGCCATATTTGAGCTGATCGTCCGATATAATTAGGATACGTAATGCCGGCATCGTTCAGTAAAACAATTAGAAAACACTCTATGTAGTATAGTACAGTACAGACATATACAATCAAGATCTAAGCATGCGCATACAATATGGCTAGTATATAGAAGTGTTTTTGTCCTTTGATATGTGAAGTATCAGAAAAACATTTTTAGTCTCCTCTTCAATGGGGAAGACTCATGTTTTGGTGTTGAAGGCGCGGACTCAGGTATCACGGACAAGAGTCGAGTGGGAGATGTCGACCCGCCTTGCTTGAAAAAACCGAAGGAGAACGGCCGGAGAATGCGCTTAGTAAAGATGTCTGGCGTGAGGACGGGCTCGCCTATTGATAGGCGGGACCTTGCTAAGCGTCGAGGAACGGGTGAGGGGATGTTATCTGCGTCTGAGAGAGGCTTTACAGAATGCCGAGGAGGAGGGGTAGGTGAGGGAGGCTCATGGATTGGATCTGTGGCGGAGGGAAGGGACTTGATTGGTCGAGGAGGGGTGCAAGGAGAGGGGTCGGAGTCGATGGATGACTCAATCACGGGAGGAAGGGGCATCGATAGCGGACGAGGGGTGGAAGGTGCGATATATGAGGATGAGGATGTTGAAAAGGGATCTACAACAGTGGATGAAGTCGTCGAAAGAACTTCCCATTCTGAAAACGCCAGTGACGGCCGCGGCGCAGTGTCCCTTGACCGCCGACTCTCTCTGGACATTCGCATCGCTTGATCTCTCGATAATTTCAAAGTGGGTGTTCTCTGCTCGTCAAAATCTCCAAGGAGGTCGACAGCGTACACAGGGAGTGCCACCGGAGGAAGGTCGGCCAAGATGTCGGCCGTAGGGCGTACTTTAACAGCAACTGGCGTATGGATAGTTGCTGTACCACATGTCTCCCTGACAGAGGATTTGAGTCTTCGTGATAGCGGCGAAAGCGACGGTGAGTGGCGAGGTGTCACTGGGGCAGCTGTCGAAGATGTTTTGATTTTGTACCGCGCATGGGAGTCCTCATCTTCAGTCAGCACGTCTAATGACAGGGAATCTACGGTCGAGACGGGCTTCTTCAGCATTTTCGGCTCGAAATTAAACGGCGAAGTTGGATGCGGTTTCTGATCCATGGACAAGGATCGAGTGTGCCTTGACCCGATGGACATACGGAGGCGCGCCGGCGAAGCTTCGCAAAGCGTGATCCGTCTGGCAGCACGTTCCCCAACAGTGGTGGCCTCGGTATGTGTTGGATGGATAGGCCGTCTGGTATTCGAGGATTGCAGGTATCGGAGAAGATTTGCCTGGTGTCTCGACGAAGTAACAGGGCTGTCACAGACAGCATCATTGCCTCTGGTCAGGGAAGCCAGCTGCGCACGTATAGCCCGGGATTCTTCCTCCGCCAAAGCTTTCCGACGTTCTTCCATCCACCGTTCCCGCTTGAGTGATTCGAACGTTGCAGGATCTGTCTCCCGGTCGTTCAGCAGTGAACGAAGTTTGGCTGAGCGTTCTCTTGCGTCCTCCAAGCGAGAGTTAAGCAGGGAAGCAGCTTGTTCGAGAGTCCGAATTTGCAACTCCGTCTGGGAAGTTTCCTGAAGTGTAAGCTGTGCGGTGAGGGCGAGAGCCTCTTCAGCCTGAGAGTACCGGCGCTGACGAGCTATTTCATCTCGCGTTCGGCGTAGAGGGGACGTCAATGGTGGAGTAGGAAGGGCTACCTGGACAGTGGTTGGGTTCGGTACACCGAATGTATAGCTGGTGTCTGGGTCCGGAGTACTGTACAACAGTCAGCCAGCTCCGTAGGAGGGAAAGGGTGACTCACTAGATGAAGGACGAACTTGAGGCAGATGTCCAGCTGCTCGAATTCGTGCTCTCCTTCATTGGGGAAGTCAGGCTTTCGATTACCTCGATTTGAATACTCTACTCACCTGTAGCACCTGCGATCCTCCCCATTTCGCTTGGGATACATTTATCGTCAACGGAGCCATTTTTTCCTGCAAGCACCGTCGCTTCGGAGGCTTTTCTGCTCGTTCCAGATCAAGTGTCGGTCCCATCATCCGCGTTGATATCAGATATCGCAAATCAGATGGAGGTAAAAGAAGAAATATAGCTGTCAAGGCATGAATCGCTCCACGAATGAGAACGTCCGTTTAGCTGTGTGTCGCTTTGACTGTCGCTGCGAAAGGTTGGAGAACATCAAAAAGGCAATTCGACGGTTGCCGAGGCTGCCGTAATACGGTAATGGCGACGTAATAGTCATGTGACCGCGGACATTAAGCGTTCCATCCCTTTCCGATTTGGGAACAAAGGACTATTGTTCGACGTTCGACCCTCGCGGTATTGTTCCCAGCTTTTTTGTATATAAAGGCAGTCGAGGATATTGATGACACTGCTTTTTTTTTTACTTTCTTTGCCCTGGTGGCCTGTTCTTGACGATATTCTACGTTGATAATGACCCTTTTCACGTTCTTTTCAATCATCGCTACACTATGCAGCGCAGGGAAATTTGCAGCCGGTCATGCAGGTTAGTTTTGTTCTCAATATGTGGCGTTGTACTGATTTCTCCTCTAGCTTTATTTCATCCGAGCATGTAGTACGTCGACGCATACATCCAGCTATTTCCTTTCTAATTTCTATCTCAGCGGCTTTAATGTGACAGGCGATACATTCCCTTATGACAACCGACCCGTCGCTCCTCTAATGGACATGACTTTCGACCAGTGGTGGTTCCACGGTCACCTCGATTATCCCCCCAACGACGGAGATATGTTCGACCTCCCAGCAGGCCAAACCGCGACAGCTGAGATAGCCTGTAACAAAGGCGCCACAAGCTACTTCGCATCATCCGATGGAGGTGACATACGGGAACCAGATAACCCGAACAACGTATGTCCGGGAGCCGGCATGGATGAGTACCATACGACTGGTGTTGACGACCTCACGGGATGCGCACTGGCTATCGCATACAAGAACGATGTCCGTTCCGTTGCTCCGGAAGACTTTACAGTTTTCAGTGTGAACCAAACTTGTGTGTGGACTCGGTTCACGGATTTCCAAGTGCCGGCTCGAATGCCGCCTTGTCCTGATGGTGGATGTATCTGTGCTTTCTTTTGGATTCATTCAGTACGTTCTCTTCCCACCGTTACGTTTAGGAGGTATCTGACCATTGCGACCATTTGACTGCTTAGCCTGACAGCGGAGGCGAGCAGAGTAAGTATACCTTGTCAAACGCTCTTGTAGTGCTACAATTGACTTCGTCGATGGGTAGATTATATGAACGGCTTCAAATGCAACATCACGGAATCAACGTCAACGGTCACCCTCGCCAAGCCACAGGTTCCTAGGCGTTGTGGATCGGATCTTGTCAACAACAAGCAGTTCGCATTCCCCGCGAATTGTACTCATGGGGCCAAACAACCTTTCTACTGGTTTAATCAAGAGCAAAATAATGTCAGTTTCATCTCTTTCGTTCTTCTTTCCAAGGCACTTATTCTATGGGGCTTTAGATGTTCGAAGGCACCTACTCGCCACCCATTTATACCGATCTGTATAACTTTTTGGATGGTTCTCAGGACGACATCTTTGAAGACTCTTATGATTCTCTTCCAACGCCCTCGCCAACTGCACAGATGCCAGTCCTCAAAGTGGTTGACAACTCACGTTCTAAATCCAAGCGCTCTTGGTTCGTAGCCTTCTTTTGTTCAGGTCCAAGCCTCCCGCTGATAATAGACTTACCCCTCTCAGGCGACGCAAAAGGTCACATCCCCGACGTATTGTGAACAATGAACATTAGTGACCCTCATGCTACCTGTATTTATGTTTAATGTAATTGCCTTCCCACTGAAATTTAGGCTTCAGTGCCATCGAACAATGGTCTTGACTTTCGCATCCTCTTCGAAGCACGGATCTTGAAATTGTCTTGTCCAAAGACAACAAAGACATGTAATTCAAGGGTTTAACAAAGGTCATCCTTTATGCTATCGCTATTTAAAAGCCGCCTCGTTCTTGTTTCGCTAACATCGTCCAATGTTGACCTCCCTGAACAGTATTAGGACCTATTACACCCCTTCCTACGGACTGAACGCCGAAAGGTTTGCCAAGGGAGCCCCCAGGCCCGACGTAGGCGTCCTTTTAGCCCGTGGTCACCGTATAATCACTGACCTGTTATACCTAGATGTCTTTGAAGGACAAAGGGGATTCCCGGTTTGAGGGCTCCCTGTGTGGCCCGGGAGGACGTTTTCGACTATTGTGTTGCCAACGGGCTCATGAAGAAAACAAATTCCAAGGTATCAGATACCTAAGCGATTCATAAAATCCACGATGCTAACATTACTCCTCGTTTTCAGAAAGTGGCAGAAGTGGAACTTGAAGATCTTATTGAGGAAGAAGAAGTATTGTTCAATCGCTCATGTCAAACAGAAAGGCCAACTAACCTTTCTTTCGCGTATAGGTCTTCGTGAAAACTCACATCCGGCGCGACACCTTTGGTCAATGGTCGTACCTACCCCCTCCCTCTCCGACAATCTCAGATGTCTCTTCGAAGAGCGACTTGGAAGACCCGGATTCAGACGTATGATTCGCCAAACACTTGAACATGAACATCTCGACTGATTCCTTACACTAAGTTTGACATGCATGACTACTTGCAAAGGTACCGGGAAAAGCACCCAGATAGCAGGCGACCAACATCGCCATCGAGCGACGGCCATCTCGCACCTGGAGCAGCGTATGGGACCTGGCGCCAACAAGTGCGACGGTCGGTAAGGACTGCTTCCCTGCTGATTATCGACGCTTCGAATTGACACTGTTGTAGTTTGATGGAGGCGAGGACAGTCCACCTCATGACTGGTCCCCCTCCAGTGATGCAGACTCTCTGGAAAGCAGCAACCGATCCCCTTCTCATGGAGATTACAGTTCTACTGAATCCACGAGGTCTCGTGACCCCACCGGCAGTGCTACCTATTCCACTGCTCCGGCTGACGCCAACTCTTTGGTTGTACCGGAAGCTTTTTATATGTGGGCCGCACCTGACCAGGAGAGATTTCTTGGTATGGAAGCTCCTAGAGCTTCAGATGGGAGCTATGTGTGCTGTGGCGAGAGGTTCGAGTTCAAGGCCTTTGTCGAACATAGGCGGGCTTCGGATGAGCATGGAGGTTTTGGACAGGGTTCGAGGAGAAGGTCCTAGGAGAGTTCCCTCTTAGTCGTTCCAAGTAGTCGAAATTCTCAATCATAGTTGTAAATAATGATGGACCCGATACAAATACATTCTTATTATCACGCATACCAATTCAAGGACTCACTTCTGCAGTTCTGGTAAACCCGCCGCTTTCAGATCCGTATTGATTTCGTCAAGATGGTTCATGAATCTCGCCTGTAGCCCATCCCACATCTTCACGTCGTGCTCTACCCAACGGCTTCAGCTCAATTAACAAAGACAACAGATACATAGTACTTACCATGGATTTTACCAGTGCCAGTCATGGCGTAATCCGTGAGCGTCAATGTCATCGCGGTTTCGAACATGATAGCTTCTCGAAAAATCAGTACATGAAGCGAATGGACGTCCGTTCCAACGTACCCATAGTCCCTTTATGAACTTTGACTGGCTTGAGTTCTCCTTCGCTTGCTGCTTTTTGCGTATCATACGACACTAATCATCATTAAATTAACTTTGAGGTCGTCTCTATTTCGAAGTGTTCCGACTCACCTCCATGCGGACAAAACACCGTCTCGTGGCTCAAACTCCCGGGCATGAACTGATCGCTTCGTCCTTCATAATTACCATAGATTAGACCCATGACCTCAGAAGCGTTGTTACGGTGGTAGTACTATATCGAAATAGATCAACGATGGAAAAGCTTGAGTAAAAATTAAAATTTCGTACTGGAGGCCGGAAGGTATCTGAAGCGATGTCCCACCGTTCGTAGAAGAGCAGCACATCCGTGAGTGGAACTCCGGGACACTTTGACTTGGCAGTGAGTATGATGAAGATGGAGGGATCGATGTGGTCCTTGGAGATACTTCCGACGAAGATGAATTTCTCCATGTTGTATTTGTACGGCACGTAACTGGGGAAGAAGGTGATGGGAATAAAGTATAATATAAACACTCGATGGCGTACGTACTTTCCATGCCACGCGACAACATCGAATGGGGTGTGTTGCTGGGAGCAGGAAAATAGCTTTCCGCCAACTCTGTTTGTACATATCTTGATTAGTAGGATGATGCAGAAGAAAGCCGAACGACGGACTTGTAGGCGACTAGAACGTGAATGCCAAGTGAATCAGCAGGGATAGAGATGGAAGAATTGGAACGGTCATACTTTCCCATGGGGACTGATCCAGGTCGAAACTTGCTACTGGGAATTCGAAGTCGCGAGGATTGGCTAGACCGTGTCCTCCGACCGGGCCCAGCTCGGGGAGCTCATAATGAGAACCATAAATTTCTTCGATGTCTATTTATGTATCAATAACCGTTCACCTGGATACGTCCATTATTTACTTACATCCGCGGGAAGGTCCATCAGGGAGTAATACTTTGAACTTTATTCCACGTTGAATTACTACCAGCTCGCCGGGCCTCACCATCATCCTGGCAGAAGCGTGAGTAAAGCAAATACTTAAAAGACAAAACGAGTGACCCACTTCCCAAACTCAGTCTGTATATCCAGACGCCCTTGTTGGGGCATAAACAACATGTCACCATCGTTATTACAGAACGCCCTTTTCTTCATGGATGCATTAGCGACATATATATGCACGGCTAGGCCTTCGTGCAGTGTAGGGTCGCCATTCCCCGCCATGGTCTTGATACCGTCGACGAAATCCACTTCGGTGGTGTTGGGCGGGATATCGAGCGGGCGCCATGCGAGCTGGGTAGGGCTTACGTGCACGCGGGGGTTGATTGGAAGAAAATTCGATTCCAGCTAGCGAATACATCTGTAAGATGATGGTAAGGATGATCAGAAGCGTAGACTCACATGGGGGTTTGGAGGCAGCGACTTGAATCCTTGGTGTGCAACGGAAGGGCGGATGCGGTACAGAAATCTGACATATAAAACCTCAGTTCTTGCTGATGATACCCGGGACAAGAACTTTACGCATTGAGAACGTTCGGTCGAGTGCCAACGAAGGGGTTGCCGGTTATCTGTAGAAATGTAACTCATGAAGTTGAGCATGAATCGTGACCAACACACCCCTTCGTTATATAGCTCGTATTTGCATTTCTGCGGGTGATTCTGTGCATGTGGGAGGGTTCCTGGACTGGAAATATGGCGTTTAGCGGGACGCCCAGTGTACTGTTGAAGGCACCTACATAGCTTCACTGGCAAAGCGATTGCCGAAGCCGACCTGATATTTATACGGGTCCGCTTGGCTAGGGGTGGTAGAGAAGGTCGCTGAAGCAGTAGCCATTGATTCCTCGGAGGGGAACAGACGGTGGGTGATAGAGGATCATTGAGTGCTAGTCCACTTATATATGGGTACGAAATGCCGGGCCAGTTATAATGTTCCAGTCCTGACAAGGAGTGCCCGTGGGAAAATCAATCTCTTTCAAGCTGTAGACATAGCCGTTCGACGGGGCCCGCCCACGTCCAAGTATAACAGCTTCAAAAGTTCAGTTGTGGAGAAGCGTGGCCTTGTCAGATGACGGGGATACATACCGGTAACCAAATGGGGCAGTATTGTAACACACCAGTATATTGGAATTAGGGAATTTTTGAGAGGTAGCCTTTTTATAGGACCAAGCAGCGTACAAGACGCACTGTATTAGCATATTATTGGGCCATCAAGTAACGTTTTCTGTTTTTCGCGGAGCCTTGGACGCCGGTATAGCGCACCGACTGCCAATGTACGGCTGAACGGAGAGCCCTAAATTTCTGATGAACAAGCAAGAGACAGAAGCCTACGGGTCATTATACCTAGCGTGGACATTTTGTCGCACAACTCGTTCAAATCTAGATTTGCTAAACCATAAGACGGAAGTAATCCCCGCTGTCCGACCGTCTGCTGGATGATAAATCATGCAAATTTGAACCGCTGTACCGCTCGCTTTGAGATCCGGTGGAAACACCACGTAGATAGTTCGGACTTGCCACTGTGATTAGATTGCCGGAGCTCCTACTAAGGTAAGGCGAAAGTAAAACTATTTCCAAGCATTAGAAG
The DNA here is from genome assembly GCA_030407065.1 of Armillaria nabsnona. Lineage (NCBI taxonomy): Eukaryota > Fungi > Basidiomycota > Agaricomycetes > Agaricales > Physalacriaceae > Armillaria > Armillaria nabsnona. The sequence goes on along the minus strand of JAUDQA010000036.1, from coordinate 107,229 downwards.
CAGACCGTTATCAAAAAGTGTTCTTTGAGAATTGCTGTGCCTCAAACGGTCGTTTCCCAATCGACCCGGACGAGGGTGCGAGATCTGTTTCAGTTGCATATTGCTGAAAATAAATTCAAAAGAAAGGTCGATTATATGACAATAGTGGCAAAACAACGGGAGGAGCCTACTACAATAATGTCCTCGGGGCAATAGAGAACGTCCGGTATTCGGGGTAAGGACAACTGTTGAACTGCGGGGGGAGTGGAAAAGAAAGAAGGTATGAATTTGGGCCTTGACAAATAAATATAATGTCTGCAAAGACCGTAAGCGAGAGATGACGCGTCTCTGAGGGCAGTCTAAACCAATAACTTTTTTGTTGCTCCACGAGGAAACGGCTCGATCGATGATGACTTCAAAAATAACGAAGGGACGGATGTTTCCGTTATTGGGTCGGAGTGTTAATCGGAATTTCAAAGTAGTCCTTTTCGTAATTTTTTTTTCGATTGCACGGTCACTTCGTTCCCCCACGTTCTTCGTGAATTTTATGGTGAGTTTCTTCTTTTCTTTTCCTTTGTTACTACCACGATACGCATGACGATTCAAACCGAATGCAATTAGGAAGTGCCGTCTGAATCTCTCCCTCTGGGAGTTATTTGTCGAGTCCCGGTTCTCTGATACTTTTTTTTTTACTTCACCTCTCTCTGTACCGTTACTTTCAGACACTTTTCTGACAAACTTCATTGCAGGTCATTGTATAGACGTCTTCAAGAGAAGTGTCCTGAGAATTGGACCTCATCGACATCACTGGTGGTGGTGTTCGAGCATTCAAAGTTCTGGTTTCGTGCAAGGTTATCACAGTCGAGTCTGCCGCCTGTCACGGTTCGAATTGGCACCAGATTTGCCGTGCTGCTAGCTAGTTCTCTATATATCCTCTTGGTCCTTAAGTTGGTTATCTCAATGAAATCTCCATGTGAACAATCACCTAAATCGTCCAGATCGTCCATTCAACAAGTCACGTTCATTTGGACGCGAGCAATTTCCAAGCAGAAATCGGACCGGTTAAGGTTAAAAGAGCCGCTATTTCCAATCTGATTCCCACTTTTCCCCTTCCTAATCATCACCATCGTCATGGCCAGCTCCTTTCCCATCGACCTCACTAAATTTAAGAAGTAATTCAGTGTCGGCCTTGTTGTGCACTGTCGCTAAGCCGCTTTTACAGGCTCGCCTTGGACCCGTCCAAGCCCCAGCTTTCTGAAGAGGAAAAGGCGGCATTGAAGTTCAACATTCAATTACTACGCGATGCTATCGTACTCTTCACAGCTACTGGCGCCGCTCGTGGGGTCAGTGGACATACAGGCGCGTTAAGACCCTTCATTGAATACTGATCAGTACTGATGATAACGAACAGGTGGCGCCTACGATACCGTCCCAGAAGTCTGCATTCTCCTTGCGCTGTTCAACCACTCGGAATCTTTTGTCCCTATAGTATTCGATGAGGCTGGTTCGTATGCAACCGTTCAGCATTTGCTGTTACTGATCTTTCACCAATAAGGTCACCGTGTTGCTACTCAGTACATTCTCTCAGTCTTGGAGGGTGCCTTGCCTGCAGAGCAGCTTCTACATTACCGAGAAGCCAACTCCAAGCTTCCCGGTCATCCTGAGCTCGGTCTCACCCCGGGAGTAAAGTTCTCCTCGGGACGTCTAGGCCACATGTGGTGAGTAACGGTAGTCTGTGCTTCGCCATCATTTTTGACGAACGTTTGTCCAGGCCTCTCGTTAACGGTGTTGCCCTCGCGAATAAGGAAAAGACCGTCTTCTGTTTGGGATCCGACGGTTCGCAGCAAGAAGGTAACGACGCCGAAGCTGCCCGACTTGCCGTTGCTCAAGGCTTGAATGTCAAGTTACTCATCGACGACAACGACGTCACCATTGCTGGCCACCCCTCTGACTACCTCAAGGGCTACGACGTTACCAAGGTGCTCGAGGGACACGGTCTCAAGGTGATTACTGTTCAAGGAGAAGATATCGACTCTTTGTGGGGTGCTATCAGTTCCATCGTCACGACTCCTGGACCCGCCGCTGTCATCTCTAAACGCGTCATGGCTCCAGGTATCGCTGACATTGAAGGCAGCACCCATGGGCACGACGTCATTCCCGTGAAAAGCGCTATCAAGTACCTCGAGTCCAGGGGATACAGCACCTTTGGCGACATCCTGCTCAACATCAAGGGTGTTCCTCAGCCATTTTCTTATATTGGTTCTACAAAGGAGACTGGTGCCAACCGGGCCATTTTTGGTGATGCTGTCAACCTCGTCCTGGATGGTCTCAGCAAGGAAGAAGCAGCGAAGAAAGTTATGGTCATCGACAGTATGTTTTGTTCGACTTTCTATTCGGTCTTGGAATCATGTTCCTACAGGCGACTTGGAGGGGTCAACGGGTTTGAAAATCATCCACCAAAAGCATCCCGAGGTCTTCGTCCCTTCTGGTATCATGGAACGCGGAAACTTCTCCGCTGCTGCCGGATTTGGATTCGAGCATGACAAGTTTGGTGTCTTTTCAACCTTCTCAGCATTCCTCGAGATGCTGGTTTCCGAAATTACCATGGCTCGGCTTAACCACTGCAATGTGCTGTGTCATTTCTCCCATTCTGGCGTTGATGAAATGGTAAATATCCGCTTACAGATTGTTCTATGAACTGTTTGCTCACTGAAATTAAAGGCGGATAACACGTGCCACTTTGGAATCAACTCCCTCTTCGCTGACAACGGCCTATCAGATGTCGAATCCTTCCTGTACTTCCCCGCAGACCCAGCCCAGATGATTGCTGTCGTGAAGCGTGTCTTCTTCGAGCGTGGACTTCGATTCATCTTCTCTACCCGGTCCAAGGTCCCATATATTCTCAAAGAGGACGGCAACACCAAATACTTTGGCGATGGGTACGAGTTTATTCCGGGGAAGGACGAAGTCATCGTCGAAGGTAAAGCCGGATACGTGGTCTCGTTCGGTGAGATGCTCTACCGGTCCTACGACGCTGTGCTACGTTGCCGGCAGCAGGGTGTTGATGTAGGTTTGATCAATAAGCCCACGCTCAGCTCAGTGGATGAGGAGGTGAGTAAGAGAAGATTTCCACTTGATGTTTATTTATAGCGTTACCCAGGTCATCAAGAAGATTGGATCAAGCCCCTTCGTCCTCGTCGTGGAGTCATTCAACCAGAAGACTGGGGTGAGACCCATTCTCTCTTGGGTTTCTACCTCCGTGACTGACTCGAAATTAGCTTGGGTCTAAGTTTGGGACGTGGCTTCTCGAACGTGGGCTCACTCCCAAGTACGCCTACTTGGGAACGACTAAAGAGGGTAAGTTTCCATGTTCAAGTGAGTGTTCTGCGGCTGACGATGTCTAGGCTGCGGCGGTCTTTGGGAGCAAATTCCCTACCAGGGTCTTGATTCGGAGTGTACGTGACTGAAGCTTCTCGAAAATTGCTCGTCAGACTGACCTCGAACTTCAGCGATTGCCGCGAAGATTGCCCTGTTGGCTCATTAGACGGTATTTTAGATCATGAGAGTGTAAGATTCAAGAAGAAAGTGCCGACCAGGATTCATGTATGTGTACAACCAATATTAGATCTTCTTTGCTGTGCGTTTTCTCCATTGAAATGTATTCGTGATAACGGGAGGTCAGGGGTCTGGCGCGCGTTTACCGACGAGGTTCTGGTGACTGGGAGATATTTATAGGTTGCGCAATGTCTGCCTTTTCATCATCGTGCCTATTCTGATGGATGTGGCTGACCTATGGCCATTACACCTCTTCCCCACAGAGTTAGTCCCGAGGCTCAAATCAACGACAAAAAATAGAGGGTGAGGACGAAAAACAGATGGTGAGGAACAGTTTGCACCTAATGATGCTGAGTTTTCGCCAACAAGGTGTGCAGTAGGACATTTGTTCCCACTGAAATGGTTTCAGACTCGACATGATTATCAAGGACAGAGGCCATTGGGTAACCTGAGTAAGACTGACGAGCGCTCAAGTGATGGGTTCCATCTAAACCGAGGTTTACGGTCGAGGTCGATGAAGGGAATAAAAGGTCTGGCCTGGCACCAACGCTTCTCACAGACAGATAATGCAGTCCCACACATACAGTGCATCAGCGAGCTTCGTCTCTTCGCCATCCGGGGACCCGTACAAGTATCAGGTAGGCTTTGGGAATCGTTTTGCCAGTGAGGCTATGTGAGTTATTCATTGTACGCTTTTGTTCTTGAGTTGGGTTCATGACGAGTGCATAGACCAGGTACCCTTCCTCAAGGGCAGAACCACCCTCAGAAGAATAAGTATGGATTGTACATGGAAGCGGTAAGTGCGCGTGAGAATATTGACATTTATCTTCACAACGCGTCGTAGATGACAGGGTCCCCATTTATCGCGCCCCGACCCCAGAATCTCCAAGCGTGTGTTCGCTCTATGTTCCATAGCATCGCGTTAACGCTGACCCCATTATGCGCAGGTTCCTGTATCGCATTCGGCCTTCATTGGATCACAAGAAATTCGTCAGGCTACCTGACAACCCAGATGTGCGCGCGCACCCCAACAGCTATACTGAAGGCTGATGGATGTTTTTCAAGATGGAGTCCAATTTCTTCCCTATCAATCCGAAGGTGCACATCAGTCCCACGCAGCTGAGTTTTGGCCCCCCTCCCTTTCCCTTGTCTTCGGATGAAGTGGACTTTATCGCGGGCCTGAAGACGATTGGAGGGAACGGCGAACCTACGGCCAGAGAGGGCCTGGCGCTGCATTTCTACGTGGCGAATGCGGATATGAAGAATAAAGCTTTTTGTAACAGCGATGGAGACATGCTGGTGGCCCCACAACAGGGGCGGCTGGATGTGCAGACCGAGTTTGGTAGGTGCGTAGTTTCGGCTGACGGGTCCACTGGTTCTCAATCTGGATAGAATAATGGTACGACCAGGGGAGTTTATGGTTATCCAAAAGGGTATGAAGTTCAAGGTGTCGTTACCCGACGGACCGTCCAGAGGATGTGAGCCAAGGCCAACTCTGTTCAAGTATGTCACTGAAACTCGCCGACTCAGATGTACAGGAAATATTCGGATCCCACTTTGAGCTTCCAGATCTCGGGGCTATCGGTGGACATGGAATGGCTAATCCGAGGGATTTCGAGGTACCTTTGGCGAGTTTCGAGATAGGCGAAACGTCCTGGGAAGGTAAGTGATGCCGTAGTTCCGCAGGTTATTTGTACTGACGTCTTTCGAGTTGTTTACAAGTGAGTCTTTCCATGACCGACAAACTGGCAGGATCGGAGGACAACTTTTCTCTGCTGCGCAAGATCATACGCCTTTTGACGTGGTGGCATGGCAAGGAAAGTGAGTATCTTCAAGTTCCCGACTTCGACCACTCTTGTTTATCTGTGACTTTAGCTATGTCCCGTACAAGTACGCGATGGAGAAGTTCATCTTTGTTGGGAGCGTGTCTAAGGACCATCTCGACCCTTCCGTCTTTACGGTCCTGACAGCCAAGTCCAAGGCCACTGGTATTCCGCTCGTTGACGTTCTTACCTTATCTGAGAGATGGGATGTTGTGTCTGACACATTCCGGCCGCCTGTGTGTATTCCCACCGTGAAGTTTCGCCTGAGCCCTAATTCACTGATATCTTATAGTACTATCATCGGAACAATGCCGCTGAAATTGTTGGTTTAATATATGGTGAATGGGTTCCTCCATACGTGCGTGGAGGTATCAGTCTACAGACAGTGTTCTACCCTCACGGACGTGAGTTGATCATATGCACTATGGAGAAGTGGCAATGAATCATCGTTTTCTAGCACCTCCTGAAGTGTACAAGGGTGCGAGCACAATGGAGCTCAAACCAGAGCGAATATTCAAAGACACGCTGCGTGAGTACACACACAGGCATAGTATTAGTAACGATCGCAATTGCTCACCGTGTCATAGTCATTGCGTTTGAGACTCCGATGTTGACGATGACTGATTACGCCATGAATCGGGCTGGAACGGTTACTGGTCTGTGCTTGCGCTTCATGGCTATTCAGGACATGACACTCATTTAAACTTTTAGAATCCGAACCACTCTCTTTCCCCCCAGAATTTATTACTCGTCTCGAAGAGATCAATGCGGACCTTAAAGTCGCTGGTTACGACGAATTAAGGAGGAAATCCGGCTAATGGAGATGTATAGCTCATTAGACGGTATTCTATATCGTGCGAGGGTAGGATACGAGAAGAAACGTGCCGACCAGTATTTTTGTACACAACCAATATGAGATCTTCTTTTCTGTGCGTTTCCCCCGCTGAACCTTATTCTTGATAATGGGAAAACAGAAGTCTGGCGTATCTCTTCATTTTGCTCAGGACGAGGTTCATGTTACCTAGCGGAGGTTAATCTGCGCTTATGTCCACCTTTCGATCATCGCACCTGCTATAAACATTGAATCTATCAGCGTGGCCGCCGTACGCCCATGACAAGGCAGGTGGTTTCTACACTTCTTTCCCACAGAGCTGGTCCCGAGGCTCAATTTGATGACAAAGAACAGATGACGAGGTGAGTTTGCACTTGATGCTGACGAGGTTGTACTGACGAGACGCCTAGTATGACTACTGGAATAGTCCCAAGACTCAATTCGATTACCAAGAAAGTGGCTATAGGTTCCGGCTAACGAACACCCAGTGACGAGGTTCACCTGGTTAACCGTTAAGGTCGAAGTCAATGAAGGGAATATAAGGCCTGGCCTGGCATCAGCGCTTCCCACAGACAGATAATGCAGTCTCACACATACAGTGCAACAGCGAGCTTTGTCTCTGCGCCATCTGGGGATCCATACAAGTACCAGGTAGGCTTTGGGAATCGGTTTGCAAGCGAGGCTATGTGAGTCGTTTGTTGTACGTTTTGGCCTTGAGTTGGGTTCATGACGAGTGCATAGACCAGGTACCCTTCCCCAAGGGCAGAACCACCCTCAGAAGAATAAGTACGGATTGTACATGGAAGGGGTATGCGCGACTGAGAGAAGATTTGGCATTTATGTTCACGTTGCGTCGTAGATGACGGGCTCCCCATTTGTCGCGCCCCGACCCCAAAATCTCCATGCGTGCGTTCGCTGTATTTTGCTAGCACCGTGTCAAGGTTGAGCCCATTATGCGCAGGTTCTTGTATCGCATTCGACCCTCGCTGGATCACAAGAAATTTGTCAGGCTGCCTGACAGCCCAGATGTGTGTGCCCATCCTGGTAGCTGAAGTGAAGACTGATGGATGTCTTTTCAAGATGGAATCCAATTTCCTCCCTATCAATCCGAAGGTGCACATCAGTCCCACCCAGTTGAAATGGGCCCCACCTCCCTTTCCCTCGTCTTCGGATGAAGTGGACTTTATCGTGGGTTTAAAGACAATTGGAGGGAACGGAGAGCCCACAGCCAGGGAGGGCTTAGCGTTGCATATCTATTTGGCGAATGCAGATATGAAGAATAAGGCGTTTTGTAACAGCGATGGGGACATGTTGGTGGTCCCACAGCAAGGGAGGTTGGATGTACAGACAGAGTTTGGACGGTGAATCATTTCGTCCCCTAATGTCGACAGTCGTTGGTTCCTAACTATTTTTGATAGATTGATGGTGCGACCAGGGGAGTTGATGGTTATCCAAAAGGGTATGAAGTTCAAGGTGTCGTTGCCCGATGGACCGTCCCGAGGATGTGAGTGACGGATAATCGTTAAGAGCGTGTGGTCACTGAAATTCGCACACAGACGTGCAGGAAATATTCGGATCCCACTTTGAGCTTCCAGATCTTGGGCCCATCGGTGGACACGGAATGGCGAATCCGAGGGATTTCGAGGTACCTTTGGCGAGTTTCGAGATTGACGAAACGCACTGGGAAGGTAAGTTATACCGTGGCTCCGCAGGTTGCTTATACTGACGTCTTTCGAGTTGTTTACAAGTGAGTCTTTCCGTGATCGAGGTCCATTCATGACCGACAAACTGGCAGGATCGGAGGACAACTTTTCTCTGCTGCGCAAGATCATACGCCTTTTGATGTGGTGGCATGGCAAGGAAAGTGAGTATCATCAAGTTCCCGACTTCGACCACTCTTGTTTATCTGTGACTTTAGCTATGTCCCGTACAAGTACGCGATGGAGAAGTTCATCTTTGTTGGGAGCGTGTCTAAGGACCATCTCGACCCTTCCGTCTTTACGGTCCTGACAGCCAAGTCCAAGGCTACTGGTATTCCGCTCGTTGAGATACTTACTGTTTCTGAGAGATGGAATGTTGCCTCTGACACATTCCGACCACCGGTATGAACACCCGTCGTGTATAACCGCCTCGCTCACTGACGTCCTATAGTATTATCATCGGAACAATGCCACCGAAATTCTGTGTTTCATATCTGGTGAACGTGGTGGCCTATACGTGCCTGGAGGCATCGCCTTACAGACGGTATTCTGTCCTCATGGGCGTGAGTTGGTCACCCCATTGTGTGGGAATGTGTTTTGACGTTTGCCTTCTAGCGCCTCCCGAAGTGCACAAGGCTGCAATCATGGCAGAGCTCAAACCAGAGCGAATCTCGAAAGGCTCAATGGGTGCGTACATATACAGGTACAGCGACGACCGTATTGCTCACACGCAGTAGCTATTGCGATTGAGACTCCCATGATATTGTTGATGTCCGATTACGCCATGAATCGAGCTGGAACGGTAGTTGGTCCGTGCCTGCGTTTCCTGACTATTGATGACCACTCATTTAAACTTTTAGAATCTGAACCACTGTCTTTCCCACCAGACTTTATTGCTCATCTCGATGAGATCAATGCGGACCTTAAAGCCGCTGGATACGAAGAATTGAAGAAGAAATCCGGCTAAGGGACATGTATCACAACGTGTTAGGCTATTATACGAGTGCTATGGTAACTGCTTTGTATCAGTTTGTGTATAAACAATGTATGTACATTAACATTACGGGTGATGCGAATGTTGAGATTTGAGTAGGGAGCTGACCGTGTCACTATTGACGATGCTAGTGGTCAACGTCGTCTCCTCCGCGCAGATCCCCTCCTCCTTGCACCTTAGATCACAAATATTCTTTTCTTCATGGTTAATTCATGAGCGAAAGAGCGATGCTGCCCGCTGGAACCGTATCGCAGGGTTCCCTACGCAAATGGATGCGATAGTACGAGCCTAAATTGAACAGCCAGAAAACCTGCCCTAGAGCGCACGTGGTTACGGAGGGACCGTACCGGGACCAATGCTTCCGCAGTTGGGTAAATAACCTTTTCTGTGTCCAGATTCTCGGACTTCTTTGCCTCCGCAGGCTCCCGGAGAGCATATATCTCGTCAACAACCCCGACCATCTCCACTTCTTCCATGAGCAGTCTGAACACAAAGCCAGCACCGGCAATCCCGATTCCCGACCATGGTCTTGCCTTACCAGCTTCATGCTTTCGGCGAAGGCGACCCTTGCATCTGTGTACGGGGGCTTGGGTATAGAAGGTATGTTGGGGATGGCCGCGTACTTATGTGATCTCTTGGCCAGCGGGAAGCGTAACGAGGCAGACAGCAGGAAGATTGATGTTAAGGTTGTTCTGCAGTGATGACGAATTAGCAAAACGGCTAACAGAGTCTGTGATAGGCAGTTACCTGGACAATTGTGTTTCCGATAGCTATACCACAGGTCTGGGTAAATGGACAGGCGAATGCGCAGAAGTGTCTCCTTGCGTTAGCTGAGCAGTCCGAACCGCAGTTCGAACTCGGACCGCAAAATGGTTGGGGGACAACAAATGCGGATTGGAAGAATACCAGGATGGCTGTTAAGGGAGGGACAATATGGTGGTAGGGTAGGCAATAGCTGAAGCGCTACACGCTATTCCTCATACTAGTATCCAGCGCCAGCACAGCAAATATGAACGAGCAGATTACTTCACCAGATTCAAGCCGCTTGATTGCATGGGAAGTACGGTCTATACCTTGCCGACTTCCGACGCAGGAGGGAAAGGGGTAGATCAATTTCGAATGTCACGTGATACGCGTGGGGATGGAGATTTTATGACGACCTCGCCTTGCAGTGCCGCGATTCGAAACTTGTCTTCTTGGCGGCTTGTCTTGTCTTTCACTGATGCTCTTTACAGCATTGGATGCACAGGACCTCACTCCGTCTATTTCCTAGAAAATAGTCCCCCTCGGACCAGGGAACCCCTGGCAGGTACGTTATTTACCGACGATCGTTTCTTTCATTCATTCTACTTATTTGTAGATTCTGTACGTCGTAGTTGACATTTTTGTGTTCATACGCAAGTAATAGATATGACCATTACGAGAGCCGTCGTAAAAAAAATATTGACAAGAAATCTAAATAGACGCATGAAAAGTGGAAAAATAGTTGATGGAAGGCTGCAGCGAATTTGTAGGGCAATTTTGGAACCGTTAGACGGGAGGTCGCGACCGGGTTCCTCTACTTCCTCAAGGGACGTCTATTGTCGTAGACCAAAGTCTAAACATTATCCTATGAGGGTATTGGTGTTCTTTAGAAACGAAAAGTATGAAGAAAGAAGTCCCGTGCCGCTGGACAATTAAACTTCGCAGGTAAGAACTCTCTTTGATCGATCCAGCTCATCAGATGAATGAACGTGTTGCATCTCCTTGAGCGGGATGTTGATATTCTCAAATAATTGCGATGAAACGTCAGTATAAACACTGAACCATTACTGGGACACATACCGTTTCTTCAACGCTGTTTTCGGTGGTTTGGGTAATCAGGACCACAGGAGGATTTAAATGTCCTTCGTACTGTGTGGGCGACTTGTTTGCTTGATGTTCCTGCCGGCGGTTAAGCCTAGCTAAACTTAAGCTTCAAGTGATAAACACGAGAAGGCAACATACATAGCAAGGAACGAGTTAATGTAGACTGTGAAATACCGTGCCATCAGCTTTGACGGTGCAGACAGAATATGATATACTTACGTTTTGGTAGGATGAAATCGATGGCTAGGTAGAACAGAGCATCTCGTGCGGCAGCATACTGTAGTCCTTAATCAGTATCGTGACCATAATCAAAGTTGGATAATGAAAACCGTAATAAGAACCAGTAGCGAGCATGCACTTGTTTAATTATTGAGTTTTGCTAACGGTAATTTTTCATGAGACGATGCTTACCTAGTAGCTAGTCCCGATACAAGAATGAGGCGCATTAGACCGAGAAGCATACTAGCCATGCTACATCATGATTCGGCGTCAACGTTGAAATATTTTCCGAGAGGAAATGACCTACGTAGAGAAATTCGCAGCTGCTTTGCTCTGATAAAGGTAATAACACATCCAGATAGCTATGATTAAATCCGATAGAGCAAGCGTCGTGAAGAACGCAAAAGTCGATCTCTAAATATACGTGTGAGAATTTATGGCTGTCCACAAGTCTGACCACAGCATACTTCTGTGACAAATGACCCTGTGTAAAAGAAATCTAGGTCATATCTAAAGAGATCAAATCGAGCCGCTGATGCAGGGATGAATCATCGCTCACAAGTCATAAACAAAAACTACAGCCAGGTGGTCAATGCTCAGGTTGATATGACTGGCAATTCAATCGTGGCCTTACAGATTCCAGCACCTGAGTCAAATGTCATTAAACAAGACACTCAAAAAGTAAAGAAAAACGGCCTCACCAAATGAGGCAGCGACAGCCAGAAACTGGGTGTTAGTAAGTAAGTAACAGATTCAACCCTTGAGCATCGAACAATGAAAGGAGTACTCACAGTAAACCACGGGACAAATCTGTGAAAATGACGCCCAACTATGAAATAGTTGAGTTCTGCTAATGCTCACGATTGTTATTGAAATGGACGGACATTTCCATAGCCGTACTGTATATAGACTGAGGTCCAATCCAAGTGACAGATGAGTTCATGAAAAATCACCATCTGAGTGAATCTTACCATTGAACTCCAACAGAAATGAATACCTGAAAAAGACACGGATGAGAAATTATTGTGATTTCGACTGGATTATGTCGGATACATACACTGATGGCCATTTGTAGCTGAATGCATCGGAAACTATTAGCGAACTTAACGGACAGCGGTAAATATAATCGACCTGGAAGCTCCTGCCACAATCTCTGGATAAAATGATTATCACATATCCGGTCAGAAACATACCACTGAGTAGAAACGAAGGCCATCAGGCTTTCGTAGGTCAGTCCTTCATACCTTCCAACTCGAACCAGAATAAAGTATAGTGACTGCGTGCTCAGAGCGACATGAAGGGCATCAAGGGCCCTGTCAAATGGTCCAGTGACTACACGCCATGATTCATGAGATGAACCAACCAAAGTAATGCTACCTATCTCCCATAAGCATGATATTAATCGAAGGAATAATTAACGTACTGTGCACTTGTAAACCCACCAGTCATTTCGGTACTTCTTGTAGTAGATGACTGCTTGAAGGTTTGTGATGCCAAATAATCTACAATTGTCACGCCTTGTATCAAAAGAAAGGAAGATATGATAAAGGGGCGCACATAGCAGCCAATGTAGCTCCAATATGGATAACGCCGAAAGTCTTCGAGAATCCTGAAAAATATATGGGAGTGGACATCACAGCTCAGAACAAGGTGCGGAGAAACTAGGAAGTTCGGGTTTCGTAGCAACTTTATACATGTACATGGTGCAACGATTAGCGCTATAGACCCACCTCAGGCCACACCTTTATGATGGCAACCAGACCCTTATAAGTACGATGAAACCTTGCCAAAATTTGGTGCTGTGTTAGGTCTGGAAGATATAAGTATCAACGGGTATCTATCGGGGGCATTAGAAGTGGTTACTGCTTACATTTAAATTGCTTCTCAGCTTGAGTTCACCGATGCTAGATATCATGATGAAGCATACATTGTACTGAAGATGACACATTCGAAGAATACTAAGGCGGGAACGGACCACAAGACAACTTTGATGGCATTGCCTCGGGAAGTGCTGATAGATTCATGAGCGTCTCGTCGTTTCTCTGTCAACAGCTCGATCGGTGACATTTTGATGATTCCGCGGGCTGTTCGAACACGGTGGGGCACCGGTAGCCAATAGTCTTCTCCACGAAGTATCTATATTTCCATGCGACTGGAGTTATGTTGAAGTAGCACTTGTGACTTTCAATGAGTGTGGGACGCAAGAGAGTTATAACTTATACCAGGAGGATGCTTGTGGGGTCGAATAATCTACATATGTAAGTTAGAAGATCCATATCTACGATGGAAAGACCATACCAGTCCATTTCCGAAGGCGCCTCTGCGATGGTCTTTGCGATCAAATAAGACGGAAGCAGTTCACACTTTGGCTAAGTCGAGATGAACGGGGATTACAAAGGCATCAGCCAAGAAGAGATATGGGAAGATAGTCCACGTATTACTTTTCCTATGCAACTATCAGGTGACAGCAGTGCGAGGGAATCAACACAGCTTGTACGTCTTGGGCTTCGCATATTGCCACAAACCCTTTGATTGTCTGGATATACGTCAGAATCACACCAATTGTGATAATACGGTAAGATGCATCCTATACTCAATATGACCATCTACGTTGTCGACGCCGTACTGCAACCGGACAATGCATAAGGTCCAATCATTGAAGACTATACCCACTCGTGATCGACCATGATGCGGGCTAACTAAAAGAAAGAAAACGATGATGATAGTGGCAGTTCCTCCAATGGGATTGGTTTGTACGGAGAAGATGACTTGAATGCTGGAGTTGACCTACGAGTCGCCTATATCATCGAGGAAAGCGCGCTCGTCAATCTTCCAGCCGTAGCTCAGTGTCTGGGAGACATCGTCGCTGAGGGCTATGGCATCGCCAATCAGGTTGACCGGGCATAGTTTGATGTCGATGGAATGAATCTTGTTTCAGGTCCCCTCGTCGTCTAAATGCGACAGTGCGATTCTTCTTGGCTTGAGAGGGTCGGTAAGTGTTTATTTAGCAGGATCAACAAGTGCTTATCCATCCAACGGCACTGCAATGTTCGCTTCAGTTCCAGTGAGTACCATGCCTCTTGGCGACTACATATCAAACTTGAATGTGTTTGTCCATACGATGCGTATCTAGGCTAGTGCATAAAATCGTTCATATACTGTCTGCAAATTGAATAACCAGGATCGTGGATTGAAAAGATACTCACCTGGTGGAGCAGAAGGATATCGGGTACAGATAGATCACGACATCGTCAGGAAAGAGTGTGTTTGTGGACGTTCATCAATGAAGTTCATGAACGTTGAAGGGTAACGTCTTTACGGGCCGATTCAGCCGGCGACTAAACGGGATGGGTACTCACGGCATTCCCCCGTTTCGATTCGTGCCGATTTCTTGAATTTGGGTTGAATCGTCAAATGCCAAAGCAATGAACGGGTATTTCAACATCATAGGAATGACAAACCTGCGGTTTCCCCTCGTCGCAGGCTGCAGCTCTCCTGGAGGCTTGAAACGACAAAACAATCTAGGGCGAATAATAGATCCGAGGTTAAGGGAATATGTGCACCTATCATCACATTTACGCAGGGGGGTCGAACAGCGCATCAGGATGATGTGATTATTACACTGAGAACGCTCTTGAGTGGAATGAGCAAGATTCGGTGGCCCAGACATGAATCATGACGATCAAACGAAGACCACAAAGTACGGCAAACGGCAAACGGCAAACAGCACCAGAATAAACTGCAACTTCGCTGAAACAATTGAAGTAAAATTTCTGCAGTAGAATGTAAGGACTTTCACATAGCCCGACCTTCGTGATAATCTGGTGGTCGATCATCATTCCGTCCACCCGACTGCAGTCGTTCATTGAGCAACCTCAGCAGCTCATCCATAGGCATATCATCTCTTCATCCAGTGTACAGGGGATTTGGCGGACTTGCGACAACCCCGAGTGAAGCCGTAGATTCAATTCGCACGTCCATCCTTCTCCCTGCCACATTTTGCTCCAACCCCGAAGATGAGGACTCCCTTCTATTCATAGCCACAGGGTATCTAGCTTGGTTCGTCTTCGGATACTGTCTTGATATCTGCGGAGACACTTGAGTGAATTATCAATAAGAATAGGGATAAACGAACGATAAAACCACGACGTCATGAAGGATTAATGTGGTTCCTGCTTTCAGTTTCTTCTATGGTGTCGCTGACTGTAGAAAGTAGCCGCCCTCAAGGAAGATGTTATTGAAAGACACAGGGAGTTGTGATGAAAGCGCGATCGTCTCTGCGATGAACGGGCACGAGAGATCAAGCTCAAGCTTCAGGTTCAAGGTTCGTGTGCAAGGGATGGACTGGCTGACCGCAAGAAAGAAAAACGCCACCATAATTTTCGGAAGGGTTTCGAATTCTGGCCGTACGTCACGAAGTGCAGATATTATGAGCTACAGCTCGAAAACAGTAACCTTTTCAAACGACGACCCGAGGGTGATTCTTCGGAGTTCTTTGTCGGAATTAATGTACACACTTCGCGAACGCTGAATTGTGCTATGAGGTTGAGCGGTCCGGGGAAAACGGCTGCAATGGGTACCATCGTTCTTCCTGGTGGGAGGCCATGGCACGCTCGTCGCTGAGGGCCGTATCATCGACGGTGAGGTGGGCAGAGGTCGCTGTCAAAGGAGTGATTCCTATGCAGGGTTCCCAAGTCGTCAATGGAGGGGTGCGATTCTCTTGTGACCTACATAAGTCAGCCATTGTTCACCAGAATGACAAATGCTTACTCATCCAACGACACTGCTATACTCGCTTCAGACTCCAGTTCCGTTTACAGTTTCACTCCAATGAATAACGCGACTTTTGGCGACCACTCCGAGGACTTGTGCGCACACGCGACACCTCAGATCATCAACACCGACCAGATTCCCTTAGATACTGTCAGCGGTCACCTGTGTTGTTGGTCTGCTATGAATTTGATTCGGATAGCGGCACCAGTAAGGCTCGTCTCAGTTGCTGGCGTCAGAGGAGAGTCGGTAAGCTTGATGCATGTGATGCTCGAGATTCCTATCGTCAAAGAGACAAGAATAGTAGTTGGAGGATATCGAGTTTGAATACGTTTGTCCGCTACTGGCATAGGATGAGCGTGGAACCGTTTGCATGTCTGGGATCTCAATATGAGACAACTAGTGGGGAAACTCACCTGGCATACCAAAAGAACATCCCCAGTGACTGTTCGTGGTCGTCTGGGAGCAACATCGTTACGGGCCGATCGAGCCGATGACTAAGCGTCATCTAGTTCTGATTCCGATTTTGCCGATTTTTCTTCTTCTGAACCTTCTTGAAACAGAGCACTTCCTGGCTATTCATGGCACTCATCTATTACTCGTCTTAATGAGACCAAAGCGGACCTTAAATCCGCCGGAATTGAAGAAGAAATCCGACTAAGGGAGATGTATGGCTCATTAGACGGTATTCTATATCCAGTGAGTCTAGAAGAAACGTGCCGACCAGGATTCATTGATGTACAACCAATATTAGATCTTCTTTGCTGAAACACATTCTTGATAATGGGCCTTCATTTTGCTGACGAGGACTAGGTGATTAGTGAATATTAATCTGCGCATATGCCCACCTTTCGATCATCGCACCTGTTATGAACATTGAATCTATCAGCGTGGCTGACTTACGCCTATGAAAGTGCAGGTGATTTCTACACATCTTTCTCACAGAGCTGGTCCCGAGGCTCAATTTGATGACAAAGAACGTTCTGAATAGATGGCGAAGTGAGTTTACCCTCGATGCTGACGAGGTTGTATTGACGAGACGCGTAGTATGACCACTAGAATAGTCCCAAGACTCAATTCCATTACCAAGAAAGTGGCTATAGGTTACGGCTGACGAGCAGCCAGTGACGAGGTTCACCTAAGGCAGGGTCGAAGTCGATGAAGGGAATAAAAGGCCGTCTCGGCGCCAACGATTCTCACTGAAAGAAAATGCAATCCCACACATACAGTGCATCAGCGAGCTTTGTCTCTTCACCATCCGGGGACCCGTATAAGTATCAGGTAGGCTTTGGGAATCGTTTTGCCAGTGAGGCTATGTGAGTTATTCATTGTACGCTTTTGCTCTTGAGTTGGGTTAATGACGAGTCCTTAGACCAGGTACCCTTCCTCAAGGGCAGAACCACCCTCAGAAGAATAAGTATGGGCTGTACATCGAAGGAGTACGTGCGAATGAGAAGATTAGACATTTATGTTAACGTCGCGTCGTAGATGACGGGCTCCCCATTCATCGCGCCCCGACCCCAGAACCTCCATGCGTGCGTTCGCTGTATGTTCCCTAGCACCCGGTCAAGGCTGACCCCCATTATGCACAGGTTCCTGTATCGCATTCGGCCTTCGTTGGATCACAAGAAATTCGTCAGGCTACCTGACAACCCAGATGTGCGTGCGCACCCCAACACCTATACTGAAGGCTGATGGATGTTTTTCAAGATGGAGTCCAACTTTCTCCCTATCAATCCGAAGGTGCATATCAGTTCCACGCAGTTAAATTGGAGTCCTCCTCCCTTCCCCTCGTCTTCGGATGAAGTGGACTTTATCGCGGGTCTGAAGACGATTGGAGGGAACGGCGAACCTACGGCCAGGGAAGGTTTAGCGTTGCATTTCTACGTGGCGAATGCGGACATGAAGAGTAAAGCGTTTTGTAACAGCGATGGTGACATATTGGTGGTCCCACAGCAGGGGAGGTTGGATGTACAGACAGAATTCGGGCGGTAAGTGATTTCGTCTACCAATGTCGACGTTCGTTGGGTCCTAAATATTCTTGATAGAATGATGGTGCGACCAGGGGAGTTGATGGTTATCCAAAAGGGTATGAAGTTCAAGGTGTCGTTACCCGACGGACCGTCCAGAGGATGTGAGTGATGAATAATCGTTAAGAGCATGTCGTGATCGTCACTGAAATTCGCACGCAGATGTGCAGGAAATATTCGGATCCCACTTTGAGCTTCCAGATCTCGGGCCCATCGGTGGACACGGAATGGCCAATCCAAGGGACTTCGAAGTACCTCTAGCGAGTTTCGAGATTGACGAAACGCACTGGGAAGGTAAGTTATGCCGTAGCTCCGCATGTTACTGGTACTGACGTCTTTCGAGTTGTTTACAAGTGAGTCTTTCTGTGACCGAGGTCCATTCATGACCGACAAGCCGGCAGGATCGGAGGACAACTTTTCTCTGCTGCGCAAGATCATACGCCTTTTGACGTGGTGGCATGGCAAGGAAAGTGAGTATCATTAAGTTTCTGATTTCGACCACTCTTATTTATCCGTGGCTTCAGCTATGTCCCGTACAAGTACGCGATGGAGAAGTTCATCTTTGTTGGGAGCCTGTCCAAGGACCATCTCGATCCTTCGGTTTTCACAGTCCTGACAGCCAAGTCTAAGGCTGCCGGTATTCCGCTCGTCGAGGTCCTTACCATCTCTGAGAGATGGGATGTTGCGACGGACACTTTCCGGCCACCAGTATGAATTCCCATCGTGCATCTCCGCCTCGCTCACTGACGTCTTGTAGTATTATCATCGGAACAACGCTACTGAAATTGCAGGTTTGATATATGGTGAATTTGGTGATCGATTTACGCCTGGAGGTCTCACCCTACAGACGGTATTCTGCCCTCACGGACGTGAGTTGATCATCTACACTGTGGAGAAGTCATAATCAACCTTCGTCTTCTAGCCCCTCCTGAGGTGCACAAGGCTGCGACGGTGGCGGAGCTCAAACCGGAGCGAGCAACAAAAGACGCGATGCGTGAGTACACACGCAAACACAGTGACGATCGGAATGCTCACCATGCCATAGTCATTGCGTTTGAGACTCCGATGGTGTTGACGATGACTGATTACGCCATGAATCCGGCTGGGACGGTTACTGGTCCGCGCTTGCGCTTCCTGGCTATTCATGACACTCATTTAAGCTTTTAGAATCCGAGCCGCTATCTTTCCCGCCAGACTTTATTGCTCATCTCGATGAGATTAATGCGGACCTTAAGGCCGCTGGAAAAGATGAATTGAAGAAGAAATCTGGCTAAGGATATGTATACCAACGTGTTCGGCCATTATGGGAGTGGTGTCGCAATTTCTTTATGTCACTTGGAAGCCTTCAGTTCGCGTGATGTCTAACCCAACGCAAGAAATGACAATGCTTTTGGTTTCGAGGAACCCTTGGGAGTTCAACGGCCTGACGAGACCACCATTTGTCTAATGCTTCGCGATACGCTGGGTGATCATTATCATCTTTTGCCAAGCCTTCTTGAAATGCCTTCTGAATGTCTTTGCCCTTTTCATTCAGACCGACGTTGCAGGATCTCTGTCAACGTGTATGGTTCCTGCTACACAATAAGTAAGCGAGTCTCGTATTCCTCCGTGACAGGTTGTTGGTTCCGCATCATTAATCTAGGAGCGATGTTCAGCCGGCTTCTGCCTTGGTACGCGCACCAACAGCACTGTTTTCGTCGTTGACCGAGCTGGTCACTTTCCCGGAGCTGACTCAATATTTCGCCCTGACCCCATCCTGCAGGTCCGTGTTCATAGTCCCTTTATCTCCTGCTGTCCCTTCCTTCATTGATCCTGTGATTTGTATTGAGACCGTAGTCGAACCTCAGCCGACGTCGCCTTGGCGAGAGTTCGGCGCTTCATTATGGGCGCATTATTACATTTATTTTCTGTAAAACACAGGCACTATAATGCACTGATAAAGACTAGTTTTCTTTTCGTGGGACGCCAGCCCTTTTCCGAAGCCTCAGGCCCTCATGCCATGCCATCGGAAATTAAGCAGCCTGAGCACGTTGCACAATTACATGTGCATTTTGACCGCTCTAGCAGTACTTTCTGAAAATTCATCATGTCGTGCACTTAAGAATTCAATATTCAGCTCCGCGAATAAGGCTAATAATAGAAATAACGATTTTTGAGGGATGGGAATGGCACGAGGCGTTAACATGAATTATTTTGTCTAATTTTGGGGTTATTGTGTCTCAAGAAGGAAGGACTGGATTCTCACGCCATAAATCCCACATAATCACGCCCTCAACGACTACCTTCAAACAACCTCTCCCTATTTCCCAGCAGATTCTCTGTGTCTATTTGACGGACGGCAGAGAGCTGTATTCATTTATCTACATTTTATCTCCGGTATTGGTGCGCCTCGAGACGAATAAGTAAGCCATCAGTTTCCAGCAGTTTTTCAATCAATTTTACCTCCTATTTCCCTATTTTCCTCGGCTGTTCTTGAGGATATCTTAATGATTTACTTTCGAGATTTACCTCGGAATATATTCGTTCCCATCTATACGTCCTGGTTACCACGCATGCTCACCATGAGATCGCAGGCAGTAGTCGATGGATTCGGTGGCAGGCTCTTCTGGTCACCAGCAGGTCATCTTTCAGAACGAGAACATCACCGCGGCGGCGGCCGAAAACCAAGGGCAGGGAGGAGCGTCGGCGCCTGTGCAGGAGAAGCGTAGGCCCGGACGTCCAAAGGGTAGTGGCAAGAAGTATCCGGACGGCGCTCCTCCAAAGATCAAGCGCCCTGTAGGACGGCCTCGTAAAGACGGCTTTCCGGCGGGCTCAGTGAATCCACCACGGCCGTCTCGCAAGCCGACACAGAATGATTCAGCGGTCCTGGCGCTCATTGCCAGCGGGGTGCGTACGGTGCTCTGTTTTTGTGTGCACGGACCTTGACGCTCTCTTTCTCAGAACCCTTACTTGGATGTTAAACGACCCATGTTCCCAAGTCTTCAAGATCCAAACTTTGACGGCGAAGATTGGATGGAGCTTTCTCGCACCAAACCCGGCGTGTTCATCAACACTCTGATCGGATTTCTCGCTGAGCCGAACCCCGTCTCGCCAGCCGGTACTGTGGAGGATGCGTTCAAGACGCACCTGGGTTCCCTTGTATCTCCGAGGAACCAGAGCCAGAGCTTGCCTTCCTTGTATTCGGTGTTGAGGACCTTCTGGCTCCCCATGTCCCCCACGTACTTTTGTTTGACTGGTGCTAATACCAGTCGGCCCCTGCTGGAGTTCAGATTCTTGTACTGGGATCCGCAGCCCCTCGTATTTAACGGGATATCCTGCCCCAGCTGTACAACTCCACTCATCAATAAGGGCCGTATCACTTCTGGTCCGGTTAAGATATACGACTTGGAGCGACCGTTCTTCGTCATCGGGTGCGAATATGTTTGCAATAGCCCGGCTTGCATGTCGGCTTGCCCTGAAGGCCGGAAATTTGCCAGCACCGATCCTGCAATCTTTCGCTCTCTCCCCAATACTCTGGCGGAAGAGTTCCCAGCTCGGTTGCGACAGTTCGAGGGCGATTTGGGAAGCGGTCCCGAGGTGTGGAATTGGCAAGCCATAGGCGTGTCCAAGGCACTCTGGAATATGGTCCAGGGATCTTTACGATCCGGTGTCAGGAAAGAAGTCATTCTGCAGATCATCTCTTCCATCCAGCACGGCGTGGCGGAACCAACGGCTCTTGCGGCAGAGGAGGAGGAAGAGGAGGAACCTCAAGAACAAAATCAGATGATTGAAGACACTGTGCAGCACCCGCCGATGGCACAGGGGGTGAGTGCCTTACCCTAGTTTTCATGCCAATCTTAGAGATGATGATGGACGCTAGACCCCTGCGGAATACGCTGAGGCCTGGAAAGCTCATGCAGGGCACTCTGCTTCTGCTGAACCCGATACGCCTTCAGTAGCAGGTTCATCAGCGGGCCCAGGACAAGCTTATATGTATCCTCAACCTCAATCACAGCCCCAGCCCCAAGGAGGACATTTCTCCTCTGCCTTCCGCGTACCGCCATATTTCGCACCCAGCGCGAAAGTAGGTCAATCTTCATCCTCCGCGGTTGCGAACTCTGTCACTACTACTGGCCCCAGTAACCCGAATCCAATATCGCCGCCGCCGCCGTTGGGGAATGAACCGCCCAATCCCCCAGCCAAGCGAGCGTATCCCTTCTTGGACGAAGAGTCGGGCTCCGTTGACGGTCCACGAAAACGGAACCCGAGACACTGTTCAAAATGCGGTTCGGCGGATTGTAAAGGCAAAGGCGGCAGATCCTTTTGTATGAATGCGTGCAGAGACTGCGGAAAGGTTGATTGCTATGGAAGAACGAATCGGCGGAATGTGTGCGCAAACAGAGGGTGGGGTACGTGATTTAAAATATGTTTCTTTTTGAGATTATTTTTCCAGGTGTACTATGTAGGGACGTTAAATATTGTATGAGTATACTATAGTTACGCCTTAATTAATTGGAAATCCAATATCTGCAAGGCGGTGCAACAGGAGACGCGATCTGACGTCACCTCAGTTCACTTTCTACATTGTTCGATTATTTACAAGTAAAAAACCCTCATGGTAACTAGCTGAATCGGGTCAGGCAAAATCCGGTGAAAATAGGTGGATAACATATCGCACCTGAACTCCGTCGTTCCACAGCAGATGACAGTGCATCTTAGCTGGTCCAGGCGAAAAACGAAACCTTTCTCGGTCTTGGAAAGCCTGGCAGTAAAACGGTATGAAAAACTTCTTCCTCTTGCAACAGCGGGCTTACAGTACCTTCTCGTCTTACAGTGCCAAAACGAGGGAGTAAAAACTGAAGCTGAAATCGTAACCTTTTAAGTAAGGTCCCGTTGTGGGCTATTAATCACCAGCCTCACCAGTGTTCCTTTGGGACTACGAACCGGTTTTAACCTCTCTTCAATACGATGAAACACGATGGCCTCTTCATCCACATCCCGACTGGCCACGGCTCTGCCAAGAACGTGCGCTAACGGCCGTAGATTCCATCCAATAAATTTCAGAGATCTCGCTATGGCACTGTCAGATTCCTTGATGGGAAGCGCGGCATTCTCTCTTTTGAACCTTCACGAGCTCTTCTACGACAGACATCACCTCACATTATGCTACATGCCGGCAATGAAGTCCTTCGTGGCACTTTGGCGCGCGCTTCATAGTGACAACGCTTTCACCGCATCTCATGTCATACAGACGTCTTTCATTCCTCACCGGCATCCCATGAACATGCCACATTACCTGGGAGGATCAGCCCGTTCGTGACAGTTCGTCTTGTGTTCTTGTGGCGTGGGATGTGAGGATGTGCGGTATTGGTTGAGCAACGACGGCTCATCGATAACTATACTGCGACTACAACTTCCGTGTTGAAGCTGTAGGACGGTCCCCGGATTCCACACATTAGCGCCAGCACATTGTTTTGGATCTTCTTCTGTGAAAAGAGATCAAGCAGCGCTTACGTGTGACACAATGCGCCGTGTTGAAGCTGTGGTCACACTAGTTTTCGGAAGAAAACTATAAGTACGTTCTTGGAATGTCTTCTTGCGTCGGAGACTTCCTTGGTCGCTTTCTTTGCCTTTGATCTTGTCGCTGCCAGCAAAGGCTACGTTCGTACTTCCAATAATCACCGCTTTTGTCACTTGGCGCCTTCGGAGCTTCACTGTAAGCCTCGTAAAATGGCCTGGCATGTCATATACTAATTCACTGAAAGGTGCTGAAACTCGACGGTCAACGTTTCATCTTGAAAGGACCTTTGATATTTCGCAGAAAGGTACACATAACGTGTCAAAAATAACAAAATATTTCACTGATGTTGCCTTCATCAAAGTATGGGGAATAGCGGATCTCGTAGGCGTCGTAGGGAAGAACACAATCGGGCGATGGCGGCTATCGAGGAACAGCACAGACAAGAGGCACAGAGAGCTGAAGCTCAACGACGTGCTGAGCAATTGGAGCGGGAGAGGCAAGCACTTGCTGAAAGATTGAGGATTGAGCAAGAGGCGGCCAGGAGAGCAGCAGAACTTGTTCGGCAGCAGGAAAGGGAGAGGCAGGCCCAGGTCGAGAGAATCAAGGCCCATCAGGCGGAGGCGCAAAGGGCGGCTCAACACGCACAACAATTGGAGAGGGAGAAACAGGAACAGGTGGAGAATGCCAGAAGGGAGCAAGAGGCGGCTCAGAGGGCGGCACAGGCTGTCAACGAGTTGCAAGAGCAGATGCGGAAGAAGGAGGCTGAGATGAAGGAAGTTTTGGAGGCCCAGAAGGAGATGGAGTCGAAGTGGCACTCGGGTGTCCGTCCAGTTGAGTGGCCTTCCAAGGAGAAGTACGAGGAAACCAAACGTCGTTATTACACGGAGGGAAAGTTCCATCTAGCCATCACTGGACTTTCGGGATCCGGCAAGTCGTCGCTCATCAACGCCTTTCGAGGCATATGGGACGACGACGAGGGTGCTGCCATGACCGATATCGTTGAAAGCACCTCGGTTGTTACCCGCTACCCAGATCCGAATCCCGATAACCCCTTCATCTGGTTCGATGTGCCGGGCTCGGGAACGCTCGCGTGCCCTGATTGGACCTACTTCAACGACCAAGGCCTATACATCTTCGACGCCATCATCATCCTATTCAACGATTGTTTTACTGCAACCGACATTGCTATCTTGAAGAACTCTGAGCGATACAACATCCCGACCTATATCGTTCGCTCCAAATCCGACGTTCACATAGAGAATATCATGAAGAGGAAGAAGCGAGGAGCTGGCGCGAGGAGAGACCCTGCCAGTATTCTTCACGACGCTTGCAAGGAATACCTTACGAGGACGCAGGAGAGTGTTCGGTCAAATCTGATGAAGAACGATCCTCCTATCCGGTCGAAGAAGTTGTATGCTGTTTCCCGGGATACCTTAACTATGGTTGTCCGAGGGGAACCGCTCGAGGATATTCTCGTTCTCAACGAATCAGACCTGTTGAAGGATCTCCTTCAGGATGCGCACTCACGGAACTGAGAAGTCGTGGGGTACGATGGTGGATCTCATGAAGAAGATTGGCGTGGATATTGTTGGATTCTTTACAAACTAGTTTCTCCTCACGGATTTCTCCTTTTTCCATATGCCGCAATGTTTGCTTGTATCTGTCTTTGATTTTAGTTCAGCTTGAGTCTGGGTCTGTAATAATTCTGTATATCGCAGTTCAAATTCACCTCACCTTGTTATTTAATTTGCCAGTACGCATTGACTGACTTTCAATTTCAGACCCTGTATCTCAGTTACGCGTCCGATGTTTTCTGAGGGTCTGGGGCAAGTCTGGGGAAGGAGTAGAACTTCGAGGGAAGACTGGTAGGTGGCGTGGGAATAAGTGGGCTCAACTCTTCTGCACACCGACGTCCACCACGATCTCGAGGATTATCTCAAAGGTGCGACCAGATACTCGACTCCGACCACGGAAAGTATATTTATGGCCACAAGAATTACTGCAGTTCCTTGCAATTGAGGAAGGATGTCGATTTGGGTTTAGGTCGGTCACGTCTGTGTGACTTGCAATTGATTCGCTCTTTCTCATTTGGTATTCGCACAGGCGATGCATTTTACCGAAAAGTCCCAAAGGAATTGCGAGGCGCTCATCAATATAATCTACTCAATAAAGGTCTCCACTCTTCGCACCATCGCGCATTGTCTGTACTTCCTGGCTTTGTATGCCTTGCGCTTCTAATGTCGCTACAATTAGCTGTGC
The DNA here is from genome assembly GCA_030407065.1 of Armillaria nabsnona. Classification (NCBI taxonomy): domain Eukaryota; kingdom Fungi; phylum Basidiomycota; class Agaricomycetes; order Agaricales; family Physalacriaceae; genus Armillaria; species Armillaria nabsnona. The sequence continues at coordinate 81,720 of JAUDQA010000036.1, read as the reverse complement.
AACCTGCAGATGAAACAACATAATTTCAGTATCACGCGTGTGCTGTCGTCCATGTAGCAATATCACTGAAGATGATCAATGTATGCGCAATCACATTACCACTGCTACGGTTTGTCACTCGACATGGTATCTCGCCAGAACAATGAGGACATTTGAGGCCTGTCAATGTGTACTTCTAACATCGTGTTCATCGTTACCCGGAAGCACGGATGAAAGTGAGGAAACATTATCGATTCTCGATTTTGGCTAATCAAACCTTCTCTGCAGATAGTACTGCAGAGCTGCACGACAAGACATCACTAAGGTGCATCGATGTACACGTTAGGTTCAGGTCTTTGCATTCTTGAAATGTAGAATGAATGTAAGGATCGTCTCTGTTCTTATTCTGTTTGTGACGTACTTTCATTCTAGGCACGGAACATCCTGCGAACATTTGAATCGATTTCAGAGGCACAATGGCATGGCATGTTAGGACTGTGGACACGGCCGTTCCTTATTGGGACCTTGTGCCGTTACCAACACCAACCAACCTTCACCGATTTCACTTTCGATGACATGATGTGCGACACCTTTCATTGTTATGTGGCTCTAAGTAGGCGTCTATCATCCCCATGACGGTCTCATCACAGTAGTGAAGTGTACTCGTCTCTAACACCCAAAATTGTGCCACAATGCGGTATCCTACAATTCTATGGCTTTGGCACAGTTCCCCGCCGTCATTCTCAGCATAACTAGCGTGGTCAGAAATGAGTGTGAAGCAGCTCGGAGGGCGACTCAGATGGCCGATGAAATGAAGGAACAACCACGGGCAAAGGACGAAAGGATAAGGAGGATTGTGGAGGAGTTCGAGGCCAAGGGGAAGAAAGGGATTCACTCGGTCGAGTGACCATCTCGAGAACAGCACGAGGCAAACAAACGACGAATCTACAATGAGGAGGAATTTCATCTCGCCATCAATGAGACGTCAGGAAGCGACGAGTTTTCCTCGGTGAACATAATCCGAGGTCTCTGGGATGACGACGAAGGCGCTAGCCTCCACCGATGTCGTTGAAATCACCTCAGTTCTGACCCCCTACCCTGATATTGACACTGCCAGCCCATTCATTTGGTTCGATGTCCCGGGCCTGGGAACGCTTGCTTGTCCCGATTGGACTTACTTTAATGATCAAGGCCTCTATGTTTTCGACGCCATCATTCAACGACTGCTTTACGGCCACCGACCTTGCAATCCTTCAGAACTGTGCACGCCATATCCCTGCCTACATTGTCCGCTCTAAATCTGACGTACACGTTACCAGCCTCATCAGTACAAAAAGGCGGAAAACTGGTCGGAAAGCTGGGATCTTTGACTCACAGAACTGCTCCTGGGATAGAAAGATGGTCGCATGCTGTCTTCACTCGGAAGGCTAGCATGAAGCGTGAAAGGAAGAACTCACACGGAGCGGGCATGTTCGGTATGTTCCTCGTAACAATTACAACTCGAATTGACTACGTAAAACAAATAGGACCTCATGTGAATCAAGGCACTTCAACTTCAGAGCTATTAGCTTCCCTTTCACACCGCCCATCCTACCTAACAGCGTCAATAAGCCTCTCGAAGTCCCTAAAATTGACAAGATCGCCACTGTGATAACGCACCGTTCTATGATATTTTAAGTTCGCCGCGCGCAGCTGCTGCTCATAGGAATGAGGACTACTTCTGTGATAGAGATGAGTCATTGTAGATCCGATCATGAATGCGGCCTCTGGTATGTTTATTCTTAGCTCGCTCATGAAATCAGATAATCAACTAGCGTCTACTCACTATACAGTACGAGTTACTACAAGTGAAATCCCTCAAGTTGGAAACTCCGGATGAGGTACTTTGCACACGCTGCAAGTATCTTCATAGTGAACTAATTCTCCCTCGGTCCCTCAGCTGTGCCTCCATCCATCGCTGTAATGTCTGTCATTGTACCACGAAGTCTCTTCTGTAAGTCTGAAAGACACACTGTCGTAATGCATATACTCAGTCGCCTCAGACCCTACAGTTATAACACCTGAGCAAATTCTGCCTACGAGTCGCTGTAACATAGCCAACACTGAAATGAACGCTCCGTGTCTGATTATATTGTTTTCAGCTGTCACCATGTTCCAAGTCCCAGCCTTCCAAAGCCGAGCCTTCGATGCCTTGGGGTTTCGCTTCTACACTTGCGGTAGCTGCCATTCCAGCCGTCCTCGGATTGATTCGGGGCCGACCCAGCTAAAAGGGCAAGGCTGGAGGCCGAGAGGATCCAGCAGCTCCAGAACGAGGCGAACCAAGCTCATATCGAACAGCTTCAAAAGGAGAATCAGGAGCAAGCGGACATAGCCCGCAGGGCGAAGCTGGATACCGAGAAGGCCGCCAAAATCGTCGGTGAGCTGCAAGACCAGGCAAAACAGAAGGATGAGGAGGTGAAGAATGTACAGGCGGCTCGGGACGAAATGGAGGCAAAATGGAAGAAGGGGATTCGTCCTGTTGAGTGGCCTTCTCAGGAGCAGTATGAGAAGATCAAGCAGCAGTACTATAAGGAGGGAAAATTTCATCTCGCTATTGCCGGAATCTCTGGGACCGGCAAGTCGACTCTCACCAATGCATTTCGAGGTATTCGGGATGGCGAGGAGAAAGCGGCTGCAACCGATATTGTCGAAAGCACTTCCATCGTGACTGCGTACCCTGATCCAAATTCCTCCAACCCTTTCCTTTGGTTTGACGTCCCCGGGTCAGGAACATTCTCGTGTTCCGATTGGACACGCTTCAATAACCCAGGACTGTTTATCTTCGACGTTGTCATCGTTTTATTCAACGACCGCTTCACCGCCAGACGCCGCCATATTGAAGAATGCCGAGCGGTACAATATCCCCACCTATATCGTTCGCTCCATATCCGACATACACGTCGGAAATCTCGTTCAGAAGACACGGCGGGTGCCTGGCGCTAGGCAAGGTTGTTGACGACGCCCGGAAGGACTACACGACGAAGACGCGGGACAGTGTTCGCACTAATCTGATGAAGAACGATCCGCCACTTCGATCGCAGAGGGTATATGCGGTCTCTTGAGATACGCTTACTCTGATGATTCGGGAGGAGCCGCTTGAAGACGTCCTCGTACTCGATGAGCACGAGTTATGGAAGGGCATTCTTCAGGATGCATTCTCGCGACGATCTGAGAAGTCGTACGACTCGATGGCGGAGCTGATGAAGAAGACTGGTTCTGGGCTCTCAGGGTTGTTCTCGTAATAGTGTGGCAAGTCTTCGGCCATAACCTTCATCCGCTTGTTGATTTACTTCCTTCATGTTTTTTTTTATTTAATTTAGTTTCGGGTACAACCTGGTTCTTACCCTGTGGTATATTCTGTAATTGATTCCCTCTTCCTTGTTACTTGTATTTCAAGCGTATCCTTCTCACTGGACGAGAAGCATGAGTTATATTTTGTTTGAATATTGTGCTCTTCTATGCTCTTGAGTAAGTAGTAGTTGTTGTTGTCGCACTGGCAAACGGTCCCTATTCTCTCCCGGCCACCCTTTACCACGAGACGTCGTACGGACGCCGGAACGCTTCTGTTGAAGAGCATCGTCGGGTAATAAAACATCCTTCCTTCTCACCACGATTCTCATTATTTTCCTGAAGCACTGTAAATATTGTATTGAATATACTACGATATGGTAACCCCTTAATTAATTATAATTGGAAATACATGATCCGCAAAGCAGTGCAAAGCAATGCCGGACTTCCTGACGCGGTCTGACGTCATAACCTCTTTTGTTCTTCAATCACTTCCATTCGTCTGACCACCCTTCACTGCTCCCACCATCCACGATGGCAACCAAATTGTTCGAGAAAACTGGAAAGAAGCTGTTTGCGAAGCACCTGGAGCAGTATTCGCCCGCGGATCCCCTGTACGAGGTTTATACGGATGACCGGGGCAAGCAGCGCAAGAAAAAGGTGCGAATTTACGTATTTTGGAGCATGGAGCGACGCTGAACAGCACGTTTAGCGCGAGCTGCCCCCAGGCCTATCGAAACGCGACATGAAGATACTACGGTCCATAAAGAAACGAGCTCATTACCTCGACAAGGGCTTCCACATCTGCGGCTTCAGGTTTGGGTGGACTTTTGTCATTGGAATCATCCCAGGAGCTGGTGACGTGGCCAATGTCGCGTTAAACTATCTCCTCGTCGTACGGAAAGCGCGTCAAGCAGAAATACCCAGCTGGTTACTGCAACGAATGCTGATGAACAACGCCGTCAGTGCTGCTGTCGGTTTCGTTCCCATTGTCGGCGATGTCGTTCTCGCCATGTGGAAGGCCAACTCACGAAACGCAGCTCTCTTGGAAGAGTTTCTGCGTATCAGGGGAGATGAGCTTTTGAAAATGGAGGCGGAAGCGAAGGAAGGCTCAGGCTCGGGCCCGCTGAAGAAGGAGACTCTTGCATCTGGGGTGAAGAAGTCTGATGCTGAACAGGTCAAGCCCGGTGCCGGCAAGACTAAGGGGGAGGCGATACGAACCGGTGGAACCACTCCACTCGCTCTGGACCCCGGTTCGGCTGGTGGAGAGTCCTCAGGTCTTCCGAGCGCCGGATCGTCAGGGAACAATACCACGGGTAGTGCATTGAGCACTGGAAGGAAGAGTTTCAAGTCTTGGATGAAGCGAAAGGCCCCTGCCGCCGGAGAGAAAGGCCGATTCGTGGAGAACGTTGATAGCAAGCTGGTCGAGCCGGAAGGAAGCAAGGTACAGAAGAACTGACTGTGGACTTTCATACCCTTGTTCTGTAGCTCCGGGACATTGGACGTGCGTCTACATGATACCCCCTTCTCTGATGTTATTTCACTATACACGCGAAACCACGATATTCACGACAGATATCCCTTATGTACCTTTATGTCGAACGGAAAGCTACAATATAATAATTTAATCATCGTATGCTATGCGACATTAAGCGACGAAAATGGACAGTCGGCAGCAAGAATGATACTATGGACAAAGTTACACACATTGCATTCTCGGATTCAACCATTGTTTAAGGCTCGCGCTCAGAGTGAACGGCATCGGTGCTATTCGGCCCGATCGAAGCTGGCTCGACAAACTGCCGACTCAATATTTACTCTCAATTCCAAGGGATTGGTGGACAAGAGTTTCAAGTCTTGGGTGAAGCGAAAGGCACCCGCAGCTGGAGAGAAAGGTCGATTTGTGGAGAACGTCGATAGCAAGCTGGTCGTGCCGGAAGGAAGCAAGGTACAGAAGAACTGACTGTGGATTTTCATACCCTTGTTCTGTTGCTCCGGGACATTGTACTACATACATCTACATGCACACATGCATGTCTATACCCCCTTCTCTTATGTTATTTCACTATACACGCGAAACCACGATATTCACGACAGATATCCCTTATGTACCTTTATGTCGGACGGAAAGCTACAATATAATTATTTAATTATCGTGTACCTTTATCGTATGCTATGCGACATCGAGTCACGAAAATGGACAGTCGGAAGCACGAAAAATACTTGAAAAATACTACGAAGGAACCGTGTGAACGATATCGCCGGTTATATTCGGCCCGATCGAAGCTAGCTCCGCAAACTGCCGACTCGATATTCACTCTCAATTCAACTAGACTCTTATCTGTTGAGTTGAGAACTCCCGTCCAAATCTCCTCAGACTTACACATAATTCGCACACAGGGGATCAGTTTCGAGTTGGTGCTGGGAACTCGCGAACGCAATCAACATGATCTTGATCTCGCGACCAGTTATCAATATCTGGGTCGTACTTCCTTGCGCGCCGCCTAATTTCTATCGGACTGGATGAATCTATGGATATGCGCAATGTTATCCTTGCCACAAACTCCAATCTGAATACCGCGGCGATATCTCCGCTCATGTCTATACCAAGGCTGACTCAATCGCTGAATAGAAGTCTCGCGTATCCTGCTGAGAAAGTGCTTGTATGAATTGATCTGGCGGTATTCGTCTTTGACTCTCAGGTGGATGGCGTCAGTACCCTGCAAATTTCGCGTACACCTTCTTGAGTTTTAGTCAAGAGACCACTGCTTCATGCCGCCGAGGATTCGGAGTGTTAAAGTAGCCAACGGCGAGTCAACTTCTCATTTAATGTACTGCATCCTGATCCAGGGGCTTTCATTATGTCGATGGGGTTAGTGAGTATTCATATCATCCATTGACTCTGCGTATCTAAGTGACGGACCATGGTGATAATTTAGTTCCATATATCTGTCATGGCTTCAATATCTCTTAAGGCGAGAGATCACCATGCATCTTACAGACGCAAGTGCGAATCACCCGCAGGACTTTCTAGGTGGTCACTGCTCAAGTGATATTTTTATCAAACGGATAGATCGGCTTTCATTACGGACGGGGGTTCGTGAGCTTTAATATCATTCATTGATTCTATGTATCTAAGTGACAGTGATAATCTAATAGTAAGTCACCCCTGAGACGACGACATCTGTTCTAAACCGGAGGTTGTTGCGCTCTCCAAGCGCGCATCAATCCTACTTTGAGGTCACCGAACCACCACCGACCATCTGCTTCCCGCAGACAACAATTCCCGACGTCTACGAGCTCTGTTCCACCTGTTGAGGACAGTCTGTGTCGCGACTCGTGGTGTACAAGCGACCTGACTCCGAATGTCGCAATGGACAAGGAAGGTAGCCGTATGTATGAAAGGAGAGGGATGGACAGGAAAGGTGGAGGGTCACGAAAGAAGGAGACGCCTCAGGGAGTGACGCGTTCGGGGATGGTAATCGAAACGGTAAGTCTCCCCGTGCGGGGATGGTCGACGTGGGGTGCGGGGATAGTCGACGCGGGGTGCGGGGGTGTCTCCGCGTGCATCAGGGGTCAGCGTGCGGATCGCCGAGTGTGCGGATCCATCCCACCCAGTTCTCTACATAATCACATGCAATATACTGCTTCTCGGCGCCTTCTCTGCGCGCCGACTACTGCACTAACCACCGATCTCGAGTGAGCTAAGGAATTTTGTTATTATACTGTAAAGGTTCTAGGGCATGAAATATACCTTGCAGTAAACTCGGTGTCTGAGCTGGCGGCCAGCCTAATCGTCGCGTCGGGGTGAAGGGACGGCCTTGCCTATCAGCCATGCATTCGTGCGACCCATGGGAGTCGGCGTCGTTGGCCCGAGAGCAGTTTCGACTTGGGTGAACAGCGTGTAAGCAAACGAAAGCTAAGAATCGATGTGAGCACTCCTCGACGGACTCAAGGGGAGTAAAACGTACCTTTATTGTTCGTTTTGTGACCGGATTCTCACTCAGAAAAAAAACTGCTCATCACCGAGCACCAGAAGTCATGGCCAGGTCAGTGATCGAGCTTCCAAGCTCAAGACTGAAGACGCGTTAAGCAACGAAAAACATTGAGAAGGGAAACAACGTACCACATGCGTCGACTACGGCACAATCATACGCCGTCACCGTTCACGTCGCTCTCCACCCTCGAATCCGCCTGCCGAGTCGTCAAGCGAGCCATAGTATGCGAACATGAGCGGATGGAGGTTGACCTAGACAGAGTCAACACACAATATTAATGAAATGAACCACAACGTACCCATTTCCCGTTCGACCACCCACGCATACGCTACCACCAAACCTTGTCGCATCTGTCCAAGTCTCTCCCTTATCAGATACCCAGCTGCGCGACGTTCGAGGATTGAGCGAAACCTTAACAAAGTCAGCTCAATTAAACGACAGCGTAGAGCTCGAGCTTACCAGTTATTAGAGAAGCCAAGGTCACGCTTTCGAGCCCAATCCCGCAGGACAGAGCCACGCTTGACTGTTCAAGTCGATAAGCAAACGAAAGACACTGGGAAAAATTCAACATACCTTTAGAAAGCTACGGTGGCAGTGGTAGTGGCTGGCCAGCATAGTCTATGAAGATCCGCGTCAGTAAACAAAAAGGATACAGGAAACGCAACGAAAATCACTTACCATCGTCGTCAAACCAGATGATGATGGTGGGACGAATCCAAGCCGTCTATGTCACGGCAGTCACAGCATCAACAAGACCACGGGACTGTCGCGTCAAAACCAAACGGCGATGCATCTCCACGAAGTAGAGCACCGGGAATAAGATGAGATAGTAATGTAGAAGGGGGAGGAAGCGGGGAAAAGAGGATGGGAAGGGGAGGGAAGGGAAGGGAGATCATGGACTCTAACCCAAAATCACCCCGGCTTTTATAGGCGGACGGGAGGGTAATCCGCGTCCCGGAAGAGATAGAAGCAAGAAAAAATAAAATTAAGTCGTAATATTCACGTGTTCGAGTTCGCCGCATTCCTCGCCACTGATCGACCGTTGTCCAAGGGATGGAAGTGGTTAATTGCGCATTTTCTTCTTTCACGGCTGTCGTCTCGTACAGTGGCAGTTGTATATTCGGGTATTGTGCGCTTGGTATCAATCTCGGAAGCTTCGACTCAAGTCCGAGCTATCGGATAAGACGAATAGCTTGCCAAGTCGATGCCGGATGCTGTACGTAACAACTAGACCTCTCTGTTCAGCATAAGCAGGGAATAGAGGGATTATTGACGCACAAACAGTGAATAATTGAGTACAATATATGGATCCAGATCAAAGTTTCCGAGAAAAATGCGCGGAAAAGTGGGAGGAACTCCCATACACGAGCAGTATTCATTTTGATGTTCATAATGAACTCGCAGGGTCGCAAATATTGACCCAATTTTGGTAATCCGCGTCATAGTCGTGCTCCTCAGCGTGCAAAAGCTGTTGGGTGAGAGGAGCGGCGATCAGAGGTCATTTGAGTGGGAAATAATGAAACAGCACATGCCTTGAATGTGTACGGCACAGCTAGGATATCAGGAGGGGCCCCGAACTTGGTGTAATTCGTGGAGGAGCCGATGTTGAACACCTTGATACCAAAGGTGCCGAATCTTTCCTGTCAGTACGTGTCGCGATGACAGTCAAATACTTTGATCTTCCGATATTCAATACAATGGCTTTAAGACGTCCCTGACTACAAGGTACGTCAAAATTCGAGCATGTTGAAATATCGAAATTACTCACTTTTCCTGTCTGCCGTTACACCGCTAGGACCGATACTCGGAAAAAGCAAAGCGAAATGAAATTAGGACGCTTCTGATGAAAGTTAGCGCATGCGGATCACTTTGACAGCTTGCCAGAAGAGTACCGGGCATTACTACTCATCGTTCACAATACGCACATGAAGTCGAGTTTTAATGGCTACGCAAGATGCTAGAGCCTAAAATAAGGTCCTATAGTCAGTACTGCTGTCTATGAACATCAAGAAATGCTTACCAAGTCTTCGTAGGTGTATTCATAATTAAAAGATGTCAACAACATGAGGCAAAGTACCTTAAAATGGAGGTAAATCAGGGTCTGCGCAGTGACATCATACGAGGACTAACCATCCTGAAGGCGTGGGGGAGTCAAACGGGACAGTTATCTCACGGCGGCGTTTGTCACATCGAAACACGTCACCTCTGTTGCCGTACATGAGTCCAGAGTCTCTGAAGAATGGAAGAAAGTACGGAGAACACGAAACGTCGAATTTTTGAATACTGGGAAGAACTGTCGAGCACTTGGCAATTGTGCAAACACGAGGATCCGGTTATTTGAGCGGGTCTCGGAGAATATTCAGACAGATTGAAATCAGTCAAGTTGATGAAAATAGTAGTGACGAGACGTCGAGCAAGTGAGAGAGCCGAAGAATGAGAATATCGGATTGGGACTCGGTGAGAGCAAGAGGAAGGACGGGACTCAACTATTTCTGGATGCGTCAGGCACGTGTCACGCGAGCATTCTCCTTTCGACCTTCCACCTATGTTCACCTTCCCCTCGCCAACTCCACGCTCCCTCGACGCATCCCAACACTAAAGGGAGGACTACATCTCATGTGCAAACTTCCAAGATTCGGCTTCGTTTATTTTTTGGCCGGTTACCATGGATGACTGCGCATGTCATGACTAAATCGTACGTCGGACATGTCGTACATCTCTGTCGTCTTCTGATTTCGTATATTTTCAGCATTTCATTCCGATGCTGAAACGAGGTTGTCATACGGCTTGTAAAGCTATTACAATTCATGGACCCGGTCAACTTGAATATCGGCATAGAACACGAGCATGAGGCGTCAGGGTGATGCTGTATGCAACCGACAGCGTCTGAGATAGCCGTTTAATCCAAAATCGAACGGAAAATCCTCCTCGGATGTGGAACTAAGGTCTGTGTTATTCACAATATGGTTCAATGTGTCCTCGCTAATGTTTTCAATGGTATTTGTGCAGAAATGGGAGTATATTCGTATCCTACGCTGTACTCCTTTCTATACTAATTGGAAACTCGAATTCTATACTCAATACAACGATTTTCTGTTCCAACAAGTCCGATTCCTCACTATCTCGCTCAGACAGACTCGCTTGCCGGCGCAAATCGACAACTCGTTAAACTAAAGCCACGGTCACCATCAACACACTCTCCTTTCAGTTCCTCCATGTCTCTCTCAAAAGGAGGAGTTCGATGGAATGTAATCCTGACCCTAACATGCGATGAGTCAAAAACAAAATGCATATCAGAGGTAAAACTAACCCTGTACCTCCATTTCGGCAGTGCTTCTTAGCCGTCTTTAATTCATTTCCCTTTCTATCGGGGATATGAGGTGAGTCCTTGGTATACGGCAATCAATGTTGAACTGACCTTCTTTTTAGGAACAACGATAAAGTGTCGAGTCGATCCCTGTGAATCAAGACGTCAGGAAGGAAGGAAGCAATGAGGATGACTGACCCGTCGGCACGAGTAACACCTCAGAAGCTCAGCCCCAGGCTGTGCATCGGCTCGTCCATTGGCGCGCAGCTTCTGCAGGAACGGGTGAGCTAATTCATGTTAATTGCGGTAAATTCAAAGACTCACGTTCCGTCAGAAGTTAACCCTGCCTTCTAGCCCTCTTTACATCGGCGGAATCAGCGAGTGCTGGGCGGCACCATGACAAATGGGCGACTCGTTGATCCTGTTACCGTGGTCCGTAGCTAAGTCTCATACCCTCGCGAAAGTCAAAAGAGGAACTTACTCTCGCGCATATATCATCTTCAGCGGCCTTTGACTTCACGGATGCGGTATTCTTGGTGACTGGAAATACCCTGAGTGAGCATGAAACGGTGAATTAATGTGTACCATAGTATCAATCTCACCGTAACGTCTTTCTTTAGCACTATTGCATCAACTGCATGTTGGGGTGATTATCAATGCATTTGGGTCAAGACAATAAAAGAACTTGCTAACCATTTCACCGAACAGGGCAACTTCCCTCTCTCAGAAACTGCATTGATATACAGGGCCAATAGCGACTTGAAGAACCAGGCTTTCCTTGAACTTGGGGAGTTGTATCACCTGTACCTCATCAGATCAGTGCGAGTCTTGGATGTCGACAACGGCAACATGTTCAGGTTCATGTTCTGGACTTTGAGATGGGGAGGAGAGTTCGGCATTGAATTTGGGAGGGCAGCGGAGCAGTCGGTGATTGTTGACACTCGTAAAATTTTCCATGTTTGTTTGTCTTGTATCTTGTTTGTATTTTTCCGTACCTTGCAACACTGACAGCTGTAGTTACATTTGCATTAAGAAACTCGGAAACTCGGAAATTGATCCACCACACTTAAGCATGAATATCTGAATGAGAATTTGAGGCTTAGTTCATCTGATAGAAATTTGAGAATCTTGAGCCTTGATGTCTTGTCTTCTTTTTTCTTGAATGGATGGGAAGCAAAGGAATTGAAGGTTGGATGCTTCCTAGATTGATGAAGCAGCCGGCAGAATTCTGACTTGATGGAGATCGGTTACATTTGCGGAGCGGTGTCACAACCTCCGCATCCATAGAAAAACCACATCATGGACACAGACCAAACATCCTTCCAAGGACACAGCAAAGCTGGGAATCAGTCTTCCTGTATCCTTGGAAAATGCTCAGTCTGTGAAATGATAAACCTGGCAGCAGAAAATAAACTTAAATAAAGCTAATTCAAATCAAGTTAGCGAGCAAATTGCGGGGGTGACATAAATTTGAAACAGACAAATCTCATGGCCCGAGACGTACGCGTACGTGACCTTGTTGATTCGGGCCGTATTCCTGTTGATGGGTTATTCTGAGTGTGGGGATTTGCCTCTTAATCTCGTACCTTCAACACGATCATCCTTCCCCCCGACTCTATATCATCCTTCCCTCCCTCTATCCCTCTCCCGTCGAGTACGAAAGCGACAAGAGATCTCCCCACCCATCCTCGCACGAGTCGACGGCCATGGTGGTGTGAGATCAACAGCTGGGCGTTGATGCCCAAATCGGGATCGCTGTGTTGATCGGGACTTCTCTGACCTCTACCACCACCATCGCGAGCCGTCTTCCTAGGCTTACCTTCCCTCTATGCTCAATACCTCTCCCTTGACCTCTCTTTCCTATCTGCATGCGATTAAGACTTCAAAATAAGGTACGTGTTCGGTTGTAAGGTTATTCTCACCGATAATGATTGGACTGACTGTGTTGTAGTTCTTTCTTTTTTGCCTGTTTCCGACGTCGTTTGCTCGGGTATAAAACCTTGTGGCATGTACCTCCGACCTTCGATCAGGAGGATGTAGCCACGCGTCGATCCGCGCGTTGTAGTAGGCCTCGATAGTCCTGTTGGGGTTCATCAGTAAGTTTATCTGCCTATTCTATCTCCGTGTGCGCCCATTTACCTCGTTTTACCATAGATATTTCCTGGTATAGACACCTCATCTGTCTCCATATACCAGCGGGAGCATAGCCGTTCGAGACCTGGTGGGTGTTTTTATTTTCTCTGAAGGATTCGTTCGATGGCTGATGACTGTTTTTGACCTACAGAGTATATCAGGGCTTGTTAATTTACGTAGGCACTCACAGATTACGATGCGAACTCGTAAGTAGTAAATTTCTCCCTCATCATCGACATCTTGTTGACGTTTTCCAGATACCAGATTTCACGGGATCCAAACCCCGCGGCGAGCGCACCTTGGGGTTGTTGATCGACCTCACCGCGGTTAGTAGAAGTCTGGATCGGAGACGGAAGGTTCACAGCTTACAGTAAGTTTCCAACTACGTCTATAGGTTTTGGACTTTGATTTCGACCAGCGTACCACCATCTAGCAAGCACGTCAATTGTGCTGGTGTCGAGGTATGTCTACATTCACTTCCTGGCAAGCGCGTCTGATGTTCACAGCGGATTTTTGTCCCAAGACGACGTATCGTCGTCCCGCGAGGTGGACTATGCGCAGGGATCGGTTCAAGTCCGTTTCGTAGAGTCTGCGTCGCCATGACTGCGGGGTTCTGTCCCAAAACGACGTATCGTCGTCCGGCGAGCGGGGACTACGCACCATCAGGCTTTTGAACGAAGTCTGGGTCAGCATGGTTGCGGATTTTTACCCCGAGGCAACCCATCGTCTTCCCGCGAGCTAGACTATGGATCAAATTCAGCTCAAGTCTGTTTCTCGAGGTCTGCGTGTTTTTGTCCCAAGACGACGTAACGTCGTCCCGCGAGCTGGACTATGCACCAGGATCAACTCGAGTATGTTTCTCGAAGTCTTGGTCACCGTGGCTGCGGGATTTTGACCGAAAACGACGTATCGTCGTCCCGCGAGCGGGGACTGCGCGCCATCAGGCTTTTGTTTCATTTGAACGAAGTCTCATGGTTGTGGATTTTTACCCCGAGGCAACGTATCGTCTTCCCGCGAGCTGGACTATGGATCACGATCACCTCAAGTCTATTTCTCGAAGTCTGCGTCACCGTGGCGACGTATTTTTGTCCCAAGACGTATCGTCTTCCCGCGAGCTGGACTATGCATCAAAATCACCTCAAGTCTGTTTCTCAAAGTCTGGGTCACCATGGCCGCGTACTTTTGTCCCAAGACGACGTATCGTCTTCCGGTGAACTGGGCTAGGCCTCCCAGTCTGCTTCTCGAAGTCCAGGTGACCGCGGCTGTGTATTTTTGCCGTGAGACGACGTATCGACGTCCGGCGAGCTGACCCGTGGTAAGCGCCAAGTTAGGATATCTTTGCACGAAGATCTGATGGGTTTAATTCTCAGTTTTGATCCCCAAATTTCGAAGGTTGAAGCCTTGCGGAGCGGTCGTCAAGGTACGTATGGTAAGTTGCCGTGGGGCTGATTTCTGATTTGCTGTAGACCATGATACACCGACCTTTCACGGATGAGGACACCGGTACAATTTCAGAAATGAGTTGTTTTTGAGAGAAGTACTGACATTTTCCCATTGAACTAGCTATTTTCGCTCGGAGACGATGTATTTTCATCCGGCGAGCAAGGTTCTGTGACTACATGTAAGTGTTCCCGTGTTAGGATATTCGTCTATAGCAACTGATCGTATTATTATCAGTTTTGATGCTAGTTTTTCGGAAATCCAAACCTTGCGGAGCCATCACTGGGCGCGGAGTAAGCGTCATTTTTCTGTTTAAACATTTGACTGACTTTTAAGCAGGGTCTGAAGCCACGCGGAACGAAAAGCGCCATTTCGAAGGCACGAAAATGACGGGCAGAAAACGACGCGGGGTCAAAAGTGGCGGAATCGACGTTTCGAAGGCTGAAGAGTCGTTGATCCAAAAACGGTTGGTAGGCGTTATTTAGGAGACACAGTGTAAATTTGACTCACATTTCGAACTTTGAAGGCGGAAAATGCAAACGCGACTAGTATCAGGGTCCGAGAATCGGGAAATTTGACTTTTCGCTAGGAGTAGTAGGTTTTGGTTTACTTAGGAGGGTGACGTGGTGCGAAGAGCGGATTCTAGTACTGATGGCGGGGTCCTCGTATCGTGAATAGCCATCCTGGGCAAGTCCCAGGATGGGCTATTTTTTTTTATGACCCTGAGGGAGGGGATTGGAGGGTGAGGTTCTGCTAGCACGGTTAGATTACGTAAGCAGACGACCTCCACTTACCGGTCGCTCACAGAAATGTCGAGTTGCGAAAATAAATAGCCGTTTATAGACGCGGGATCCATTCCTTGGAGGGTGCATTCGAGGTCCTAACGGGCGGCGCAGATGGGATCAGCATGAGGTTGGCAGTGCTCAATTAGGAAGGAGCTCTTTCTCTAGTGCCACGACGACGACGCGGACGACTTTGACGACGGCGACTTTGACGACTTTGACGACTTTGGCTTGGACTTACAGACGTGACCCATTCTCGATGAATTCACATGCAAGCGGACAATGGCTTGAGCTTATAGACGCGAGCGAGTTTTGGGGATTTCACATGCAAACGCGAGTGAGCGCGACAAGAGGTTTGTGGATAGAGGTACGCTAGCTAACCGCGACGAGAAACACCACGCAGCACGGAGAGCACCCAACGACGCTTCGCAAAGCAATGCCAGACTTCCTGACGCGGTCTGACGCCCTTTTGTTCTTCAATCACTTCCATTCGCCTGACCACCCTTCACTGCTCCCACCATCCACGATGGCAACCAAATTGTTCGAGAAAACTGGAAAGAAGCTGTTTGCGAAGCACCTGGAGCAGTATTCGCCCGCGGATCCCCTGTACGAGGTTTATACGGATGACCGGGGCAAGCAGCGCAGGAAAAAGGTGCGAATTTACGTATTTTGGAGCATGGAGCGACGCTGAACAGCACGTTTAGCGCGAGCTGCCCCCAGGCCTATCGAAACGCGACATGAAGATACTACGATCCATAAAGAAACGAGCTCATTACCTCGACAAGGGCTTCCACATCTGCGGCTTCAGGTTTGGGTGGACTTTTGTCATTGGAATCATCCCAGGAGCTGGTGACGTGGCCAATGTCGCGTTAAACTATCTCCTCGTCGTACGGAAAGCGCGTCAAGCAGAAATACCCAGCTGGTTACTGCAACGAATGCTGATGAACAACGCCGTCAGTGCTGCTGTCGGTTTCGTTCCCATTGTCGGCGATGTCGTTCTCGCCATGTGGAAGGCCAACTCACGAAACGCAGCTCTCTTGGAAGAGTTTCTGCGTATCAGGGGAGATGAGCTTTTGAAAATGGAGGCGGAAGCGAAGGAAGGCTCAGGCTCGGGCCCGCTGAAGAAGGAGACTCTTGCATCTGGGGTGAAGAAGTCTGATGCTGAACAGGTCAAGCCCGGTGCCGGCAAGACTAAGGGGGAGGCGATACGAACCGGTGGAACCACTCCACTCGCTCTGGACCCCGGTTCGGCTGGTGGAGAGTCCTCAGGTCTTCCGAGCGCCGGATCGTCAGGGAACAATACCACGGGTAGTGCATTGAGCACTGGAAGGAAGAGTTTCAAGTCTTGGATGAAGCGAAAGGCCCCTGCCGCCGGAGAGAAAGGCCGATTCGTGGAGAACGTTGATAGCAAGCTGGTCGAGCCGGAAGGAAGCAAGGTACAGAAGAACTGACTGTGGACTTTCATACCCTTGTTCTGTAGCTCCGGGACATTGGACGTGCGTCTACATGATACCCCCTTCTCTGATGTTATTTCACTATACACGCGAAACCACGATATTCACGACAGATATCCCTTATGTACCTTTATGTCGAACGGAAAGCTACAATATAATAATTTAATCATCGTATGCTATGCGACATTAAGCGACGAAAATGGACAGTGGCAGCAAGAATAATACTACGGACAAAGTTTTGTGGAGAACGTCGATAGCAAGCTGGTCGTGCCGGAAGGAAGCAAGGTACAGAAGAACTGACTGTGGATTTTCATACCCTTGTTCTGTTGTTCCGGGACATTGGACGTGCGTCTACATGCACACATGCATGGCTATACCCCTTCTCTTATGTTATTTCACTATACACGCGAAATCACGATATTCACGACAGATATCCCTTATGTACCCTTATGTCGAACGGAAAGCTACAATATAATTATTTAATTATCGTATACCTGAAGCACTAGTCGGGTTCATTGTCATTTGAGAAAATATGAACAGGAAAGACCAGTGCATAAAGCTTCGAACTCACCAATGAAGAAAAGAATCAATAGATGTACCTCACTTAGAATAGCTCCCATCGATGACATCACATAAAGAGAATCGCACGACAGGAAAAATAAGAGTATACGGCTGCAGAGAGTGCGAAGTAGGAAACTGCCGGAAGGACCAGATAGTGCAGTGTCTGTCTATCAAATACCTGACGAAGACCGCGTTTTCGACAGGCCATCCATCCATGGAATCGTTGGCGTCGGACATATAGTAGCCTCTGAAATGCGTTTGAACGCGTCAAGGGACGCGGCGCGCGATCGCAACACTGACCACCGATGTCAGTATCACCTTGGGGCATCCTGAGATCAATGGTGGATCGATGGGGCCGTTGCCAGAGTCCAATGGGAGTTAGGGCCGACAGTAGCGCTCGGGTTCAGACGCCTTGAATTATGGCTATAACGCTGTGATAGCAGCCTTGCAATCGGGCTGTACGCGGTTGCAAGCAACACAAGTGCAGAAAAGGATTATATTTCGGTTGCAATTGGATTATAGAATATATGGTTACGATATCGATTGTCAGCCGAATACCGGCACTGATACAGTTATTGACCGGTCATTGGAACACCAAAAATTATTTTCAGTCCCATTCTCCATAGCTGTCTTTGTTCCTCAAATGAAGTAGCTAGAAAATTATCAATTTTACTCAGTGATGTCCATACCAAATACGAAGTGGATTGAAATAGTATCAACTGAGATATTCATGATTTACGGTGTTTCATTGACTGATAAATGGCCACGTGGCAAACCTCTGCCAAATTTGTCCCATTGCTCAATTTTTCATGGAGTCAGTTGCAGTTGTAAAATTCCCCAAAAATGCTTATAAAATCTATAACATGCATATCTCAAATTATACAATAGAAATCAGAAACAGAATTGAGGAGAAGCAGGATAAAACAACTGTTTCAGTAACTGATAGTGTTGCATTGACCTGTCAATCACTGTAAGATATTCCAAGTATAGTAACGATTGCAATCGTTAGGGGATTTTGCTGATGCAGTGAAATGGACCGAAAACCCCGCGGGTACATATCAAACGGTGATATGACCGCTCACTACCCAAGTACCCAAGTCTCTAGAGTTTAGAAAACCGGTATGTGTTTATCACGCCGCCAACTTGTTAAAGAAGCTCTACCTTACTGTAGTGGATGGATGACTTCTTGTCTTTGCCTCTCGGACGGACGACGGCCGGCGCCATGCGAATCCCGCATACTGTACCTTTCTCATGCTTCAAATTCATGATGTTGGTTTTGATTCATTACTTCACCATCTCACCTCGGATGATCCTTCTTCGTTCTCCTGACCATTGCTTCACTGTCAGTGTCTCAAAGTTTCGAGCTTCAATCCATGAAAGGATCTGTTTTTCTACGACCAAAGGGGTTGTCGGCTGTTCTCGATCAACTTCTCAATCAATGCAGGGCAAACTTTGATCAAAGTAACTGCCCTGTCTCATCATCAGAGGTTTTCATTGTGTTATCCATGGTACTTACTGATACCATCTATTTACTCCGGTATCATAGGGCGACTTCCCGCAGGATTTAGAAACCTAAACTAAATTCTAGACGCATAGCAACATCAACTTTTGACCTCGTTGATGAGTTTTGATGGGATTTTAGCTTTCCTAAATTTTAATCTAGACGACTCCTCCGACCCCCCCCCCCCTTTCTAGACCTTGTCTAGACTTAAATCCTTGTTATGCTAAGGTAGCGCTCAGGTGGGAACGGGGTCATCACGTGAAATGTGACAATGCGTGACAATCTCATTTATGACGTGTTCATGCTGCATCTTTCCGCGTTACCAGAGGCGACGTAGACATCTTTCATTATGAACCTGCATTACATAGATTACAACATCCTTAAAAACAATTCTAGCTACTCCAAACAACATATTGTAACATGTCCTAATTTGGACATCTCAGAAAGAAAATCTATCAACTCGATGCAGCAGCCCAAAAATTAAAACGGCTCCGAGGGAACCTTCAAAACTTACCTTTCGAGATTTCCTCGGAGCCCAACTTCCCAAAAGTAGGTCTGTCCGGACTGTGATAGCGATTTATTGATTTTGTCACAAAGATCATGTGAATATCATGTGATGACCCCGTTCCCACCTGAGCCCTACCTTAGGATATTTCAAAGTCCTCTGATCTCAATCCGCAACCTCCAGCTGGCAGCCCATCCTCTCCTGCTGCTAGGTTCGTATCAACTTGTGGCTTATGAAGTAGCCTTCGAATTGTTGCGCGACACCATATCTCTCATCTTTGAGGGATAAGTGGAGGGGGACCACTTCCCTTTTATATTCATTTCCCCGGCAATACGGCGCATGGTGGGTAGCTTTTTATAACGCGTTTGATGGATTGTCGGCTAATGGTCTGAAAACATAGATTCTAAATTAAATGTTCGGAATATGAATTTCTTTAGATTTAGAAAATAGTCTGTGTTTCTAAATCCTGTGGGAAGTCATCTTATACATTAGACATTGAATGGTGAGACTGATAATTCAGTTCCATGAGACGACGAAATCTTCATCATATGTTCAACCAGTTTTATCTATCATTACGCATATGGGCCATGGACTAGGTAACAATGGGAAGATGGGCTTACAGTGATGCTCCTGTATTCCTGCTGATGGGTCTATTTATGAGTAAAGTCGACAAGATGGCCCATCGGATATGACGGCTACGCGTGACGTAGCGCGTCCTGGTGGCTATGTTTAAATTCTTCTCGATTCCACACCATGACATACTTCAAAGCTCGGATCTTTGAGAGGTGAAGAAAGAGAGGGACGAATTCTTGAGGCGAAGATCGCGTGAGAGTGGTAGTTTGGGCAATGGTAACATCAAGGGAAGGGGTTCTTGAGCGCCTGTAAGGGAACACCCAAGCTGCTTTCTTCATCATGATAAATGATGAAGACTATACAATGGTTACTGCGAATCACGGCACCTCAAGGCTCATATGCCCTAACATATCGACGAAACGTCGACAAATTATCGACATGTTCGTGGTCCATCTTCATTCGTTTGGCAGCTTTTTAGAGTTGACGATTCTAGGTATTTCGCTGTCCTTTTCCGAAGACCGCAACTCCTCACTGAATCCGTACTCAATAGACCTTCTGATAATCATAGGAGGTTTTCACATCACGTTGTTGCCCTGGTCTTATCACCAATGATGTTGGAGCTTGCTCCCACTTCGATAACCCACTGATTGCAGAGATAGCTCACAATTATTACCGAGGGTTACAGCGATGCCCTGTTCCTGAGAAATGAGCCAACTGATGCGTGCAGATAAATGCAGATCTAATCCTATCTTTAATCCTATCTTTCTGATCATAAATTTCACCGCCCTGGCCGACTATAAATGCTTGCTGCCGCCCACACATCGTTAACAGTACGCCAAGATGTCCACCAATCCTCTCCCTCTCTTCTCGTTGGGCACAACACTTGGTGCAATGCTTATTGGAGCAACATTGGCCTCAGCGTGTGTCGACGACGTTTCTTCCGTTGAGTCCTTCTGATTTCTTCCACAGTCTATTCGGCGTGTCTACCATGCTATTCTTCGTGTATTATAGGCGTTACTCTCAGGATTCTTGGTTTTATCGATACTCCGTGCGTCTCGTAATTATAATATAGATTCCGCACTGATTCAGTGTAACACAGCTCGCTCTACTCTGGTACGTTAGGCCCGAGATAGTAGTGGGGGTGTAGACTTACCTTCGCATGTGTGTTTCAGGGTCCTTGACGCTCTACATTTTGTTTTGGCACTTCACATCTTGTACTTCTATTTGGTAGAGTCTTTCGGAGATGTCATAACTTTACCGAACATAGTGTGGTGCGTCGTTTCCCTTTCGGATTGTCGATATACTCATGACGAGTACTTTTCCAGGAGTTTCAAGGTGCAGATGTTTATAGACCAGAAACCTTGTTTTTAACCATGCTCTCGCAGCTCGACTTTTCCATTCATGTAGGGAACTCACCTTGGAGCTAATATTATTCTGATTTTGACTTCCAGCTGGCGATTGTTGTGGGTGCTAACCTGTACGTGTATCATCCCATGCAATTTATCGCACACTCAATCATTTCTTAGCGTCTGCGTCGTACGGTTATGGATTCGTAAGTAGCCTCTTGTGACGTGTCCAAACACACCGTAACCGAAACCCTGCATAGTCGGACGTTATTTTCACCGAATCATACCGTGGATCATTGTACGTCCTGTTCGTTGATTTGAGGGCAGCGTGCTAATAGGCGATACAGAATTTTGCCTTCGCAGGTGCAGTCTGTGGGTGTTCGTTTTTGCCGTGATCAGCCTATCAGGAATAACCCAATACTCGTTCTGATCAGCTGTTATGATCCGTAAGCGTGGCTAATACATTCTTGCTTGATCGCTCATGAATCCTGCCGTAGTCCTGATTTATGAGGTGTACACCATTTCAAACTTCTCTCAATTTAGTGACATATCAGTACGTATGATGTCCTGGTCCTCTCCTTTCGCTCACGGCAATATATAGAGGATAATGGACGGAGCATTGATTGTCGGAGCAATTTCCGACTTGATCATATGTCTCTCAATGAGCTATTATCTACTAAAGAGCCGAGCGGTTACCATATCTTCTAGGTTGGTTTCTTTGGTTAGCACAGTCCTGAGCTATCTAAGATATACAGACTGAGCGGGCGTCTGCTCATATTGCTGCGGCTTGTGTTGTTGTCCGGGCTGGCTGCAACGTAAGCACTACTTTGGTTACTCGCATCCTTGTAGCGTCTAATGATTATAACGAGACAGTGCAGCCTCGATTCTGTTGCTAGTAGTGGTCTGTCTTGACCATCCTGTGAAACAAAGTGGATACTTACCCTGGCGTAGTTTCTCACCCTTCCGGACACTTTGATTTTTGTCGCAATCGCTTTCCCCTTACCAAGGCGTAAGCTCTTCATTTCTTCAGTACTGTAGTCTTGCTGATAATATTAATGTCAGTATACATAATCTCTCTTTTGACGATGTAACTATGAATTTCTTTCTTAATGCTCCACCCGCTGTAGCTTTCACCAGGCTTAATGCACGGACCCCTCAACCGAGTAATAAATCTAGTCAGGCAAAGGGTCGCCTATCAATGGAAGCGAACGAAGCAGTGCGTACATGTTTTTCTTTTACAGGTCATAGATTCTGAACTGGAATATGACTTCTATAGAACAATTTACCTTTGAATTCCATGGATGCAGCCACCCTGACCGATTAACAGGTGACGGCGGAAGTGGAGTCTTCATGACCCATCAGGCGGTGATTAAAACGAATTCACGACGGTTTGTGAGTCTTTGTAATGCCAGTACACCAGACATGCACTTACACCAACGTCGAAGATAGACGTCACTTACCAGTAGCGAGACCTATAGCTGTATCTGCGATTCAGCTTAAATTTATAACCTTCGAATGCGCCGCCTCCGTTACATTGCCAATATGCTCAGCGGCAGATTTTAAGGACATAGCGAGTTTCTGGGTGCCTAAGATTGCGGCGCTATCTTCCCTTTTCTCATTTGAAGTTGCTCCTGCTTTATCGCGCTTTTGGGCAAGGTCCGAGAGAAGACAGGTGCGGAGACTTAACTTTACCATCGTGTCAGCAAAACATGTTCTTGCAAGGTAAATTTTAATGGTAGGTGTTGAGACAGCTAAAATTGTATAACCGGTAGGAGTTGCTATGGTAAGGGAGGAACGAAGTTGGTTTTATTAGCCGTAAGGAGCATAGTCAGGCTCAAACAAAGTCATAGTTCCTGAGCCGGGGTCAGAAAAGAAGGCCACATGCAAATTTGTGGGCAGGCACGCCGTAAACATTGGATCATTACTTTCAGAGGGACCAGCAGAGAAGAAAGCATGCAATACACGGAGCAGTGGTGCAAATACAAGTGTCCAGCGAAGTTAATGTTCGTCCGTGGGATCAGCAGGCCCAATCCGACGTACCGTGTATGCTACAATCCAGTGTCAATAAGGTCATCCCAAGCTCATCTCAGTACGCACGCGAAACGAAGCCCTACTGTCCAGTCTCGTGTTGTTGTGCGATCCACAATGGGCGAATCGTCGAAGCCTGCATATGTATAAGCACCATTTCCGGATCGGCTTTGAGGAAGCCAACTAAGACTAGCTGGCAAGTTAGCGGCTCCCTGAAGCAATAAGGAGAGCGTGCGGCAGGATCGCCCCTGATTGATACGTTTAATCCTCCTTCATGCAAAATTTGGGTTCGAACCTGTTTTAACACGTACAAGAACCACGATGTCTTTATCTTCGCCCTGATGATTGTCGTTAGAACCTGAGGAACAAGGAGTCGAAAATCTTACTGCAGGCGTTTGGGCATTTCAACCTCATGCTTCGCTTTGGTGATGTCACTGCGTGCAAACAATCAGACCAGATTTCGCGAGATATGAAGGTAGTCGTACTCTGGGTAATTGACTCTTCGCTTGGAGTAGCATGGTAGATCACCTTTAGATCGTCCGCTTCCCGCGGGTATGGAAGAGAAGCTGACACAATCCCCAGTTCAGTTTTTGCTCAGCCCATGTTTGCTTCGATACGATTTTCCTATGTTTCGATGAGCACGAAGGACGAAGGAACAAGATGTGAAGCGGTATGCACCAAAGATGGGCACGCCAGGGACCCAGCTAGGATCCGCCTCGATTACGCCCCCATCGGTCAGCTCAAGCGGGATGTAAGGTCCCGGACTTGGGGGATCAGAGGTGGTTATGGTGCGTGCGAGTTCTTCCACGAAGCTCTGGTGGTCAGGATACATGAAATGCCAAGTCGAGCCACGGTACGGAAGGCCTCGGTGTGTAATGCGAATTCCTGCGTATGGTAGTAAATTTTAGGGGGGAACTACGGCGAAAAATGGATGTATTACCTTGATGAACGATATCATTGTAAGGCCATCTCGTCGTACCAATTGGATTCCGAGACCAAAATTCGCGGTTCCCAAACTGCGAGCGGGTGTAGCGATGAAAGCCCACATGATGTCCTAGAGAAGCCCAATTGTCCCATAGTTGTACTAAAAGCATGTCGTCGTCCTCTAGATCCCATACAGCCAAGGAGAAGTTGCCTATACCAAGTCGCCTGTAAAATTCGAGGGAAAGTATGCCTTTGTTCGGCTGCATTCCGGTCTGTAGGAGTGTTACGTTCCGTTTTCGAGATTCATACAATTCTGGAAAATTTTCGTCCGGCATAGTGGTAGAAGGAAACAAGGAGATGTTCCAGCTGAGACTCCTCAGATGTCGCAGAAAGTTTGGCAGCAAGGTAAGTCATTTTCACAATCTAACTAGGAAGGGCGCCATCTGGCTGGAATGAGGACCCGTTCAGAAGATATCCCGTACTTGAGGACGATTTCGGCGTTCGCAGACGACAATAGATGAAAGGAATAATTGCGGCAAGCAGAGTAGTGGTCCGAGGGTGGTCGTTGTTGTGGCTGTGCGTAACCTCTTCCCTTCACGTAGGAGGCCCGTAGAAGCTTCTCCGACATTTTTCGAGACGACTTTGCCAGCACGGATTCTTCGTCCTAGCATGTTACTTGCAGAAGATATTGGATAGCAAAATGCCCCAATCCTACGCTGGAAAACGAGCGATATTTTTTCCTCTCGTACGTTGGTCGACTGTCAGAGTGATGAGCCGGAGCAAACCATGGTTGCACGAGGATAAGGAGAATGAGTTGGACCCCACCACGTTCAGCGCGAAGTCCTAGCTGTCGATACGGTGTGTCGACTTTTTGTTTCAGCTAGATTTTTGTGTTGACATTTCCAAGTCCCTCGCTCCTTTGTCTTCAATGTCGGCGTTGGCGTTGGCGATGTCTCCGATTCATCGAATCTCGTACGAAACGTCTCTGCATGCTGGATACTGGCCCCCCATCGGGGGCAGCATTTTTCGAGCAGCTACTCGCACAGTGCAAGCCGCCTGCACCTGTCGACATCAGATTTTCCGCCCGACATCTGGTCCTTCCAAATGAAAACACACACGAAATCCGACGTAGAGGAGAAGAATCAGAGGGTTCCTGAACTCTCGTTTGTCTTGTCCAATCAATCGCGAACTCGCCGGAGAGCGCACGGCAACGAGTGCTTCAACCAAAATACTTCAACCCAAAGCCGCCGGTAGTGGATGTCGTCTGAATAATTACCCGAATCTAATATGCTGTGTATGTCTGTTTCCTCCTTTTCAGGTGCATTGCCACTAACCTTGGTTCCAGCAGCTCCTGCTCTGCTGATCTCTATGTCTTTTCTCTATAGCTGGACCGTTGCATGCTGATAGCTGTCGATGTCTATTCAGACTAACCCTCTTTTCCTGGTCAACATGTCCATCGTAGCCGTCGAAGCACCCGGTCGAACAGCCTGGATGACCATAGTTCATCAAGATAGTTTTATATTCACGAGAGTGGTGATTACTTCATGTTACTCGGGAGTCTGGACGTCCACCCGAGAAAAGTAACACTTTACACAATAAAACAGACCAGTGGCAATACACCTACAGCTCTAAAATTCTTCTTCCTCCTCGAACGAATCCTTATCATCTCTACATCTCCCTTTCATTGCCTGTGCATGCTTGTTCAACTGATCGCGTCTCTCGAAAACTCTCCCGCACGCATTACATCGTATTCTCGTCTCGAAGAGTTGCTTTGTCTCGTTAAAGTGCGATCTCAAATATCCCGGCATGCGTTTGACCACACCGCATCCAAAGTAAAGGCACCGAACAAAAGGTGGCAGAGGGTCGCAGTGGTTCCTGTCAAAGTGGCCGATGGTAGCGTCGAGAGAGTCCGACACGACGTCGCAGTCGGGGTGCATGCATCGTACGCGGACTTTGGGGACGTCGGATGAGAGATCGGGGAGTGGCTATGGTTTTGATAGGTGGGATTTGAGGTTGTAGTTGACGGTAAATTTGGAGGACGACATCTCGAAGGGCAGATTGAGAAAGGACAAGGCGTAGTTTATTATATACTTCGAATGAGTGGCATTTTGTCCTGCCGAAGTTGTCTTGTACACCATTATAATGGAGAGGTACTGTGCCGCATTCATGACTTCAGGTTGGTCCCACCTGTCCGTTTTCTATCCTTCACACCTCGCAAAAGCACTTTTTCGTTTCAAAGGATGGCACGGCAGTTGGCATGCGCATCAAAAATTCATGTTGGCCGGTATTCGTCCCGGTCACTCCATCGCGACGATTGAAACCCCTAATTAATTACCTTCGACGTCCGTTCCTTATCTGTCATGGCTTCAATATCTCTCAAGGTACTTTCGTGGTCGAGAGATCCGATCATTACAATGGATCTTACAGACGCAAGGGCGAATCACCCGTAGCCTGGCAAGTCCAGCTTTATTATATACTCGCAGAACTCGTATCTTAAATCACCCGTAGGACTTTCTAGGCGGTCACCGGTCACTGCTCAAGTGGTATTTTTATCAAACGGATAGATCCATGCATATGCGCAGTACGTCTCCCGCGGGTAAATATCAAACGGTGATATCTCCGCTCACTAACCAAGTCCTTAGAGTTTAGAAAACCGGTATGTGATTATCACCACTGACTTGTTAAAGAAGCTCTATCTTACGATAGTGGCTGGATGGCTTCTCGTCTTTGCCTCTCGGACGGACGACGGTCGGTGCCATGCGAATCCCGTATATTGTACCATTCTCATGCTTCAAGCTCATGTGGGTTTTGGTCCGTTACCTCACCATCTCACCATGATCATCTTTCGTTCTGCTGACCATTGCTTCGCTGTCGGTGTCTTAAAGCTTTGAGCTTCAATCCATGAAAGGATGTTTTCTACCAAAGGGTTCTCGGCTGTTCACGGTCAACTTCTCAATCAATGCAGGGCAAACATTGATCAAAACGACTGCCCTATCTCAGGGGCAACTGACCCAAATGTCTGATACTTTTCGGCCCAAAATCCGGATTTTCTTCCGCACCCATTTTCTCAAAAATCTTCCGCACGTGAGATCTAACCTGCCAAAAAACAGGTAAGTAGCCGAATCGAGCTAGACTCGGAGTAAAGTCAGATGGTTGCAAGCCTGGTTGCAAGAGCGGCTACGCGTGACGTAGCGCGTTTTGGTGGCTGTGCTCAAATTCTTCCCTCTTCGAAGCTCCACATCATGAACATACTTTACTGCTTCTAGTCACATCACTCGTTGGCGAGCAAGTTCCGACCATCGTTATTCTGGCTTTCTGGCAATGAAAGTGCTGTTCTTCCTTATACCTGCGTCCCACGTGACCTGGTTTCCTCTTCTCTTCTCTAAGATCTCAAGTCGTTTCTTTGCCCACACCTATTCTGGACGCACTCGCGAAGCAAATGTGGTGAGAACCTCACCTATAATCAACTCTCCAGCAAAAAATATTGCTGGCAGTCCCAAAAGGGATGCTGCGACTATGGGATACCAATCATCTGCTAGTAAGCACTTTTCTTGGCCATCTTCCTAGTACCCCTGTATTCGTATTCCAATATGGCCTGTGCATCTTCAAAGACTTGCTGTTTTCCCAGTTCTGGTGCTGTCAGCTTTCTTCATCACAATAAATGACGAAGAGCATACAATGATGGTTATCGTCGCATCTCATACGCCCTAATGTCTCGGCAAAACTTTGATAAATCTTGTTCGGCATGTCAGGGCCATCTTCATTCGCTCATAGCATTGTCGATTGTAAACATCTCACTGGTACCTTTCTTCTCAGACCGCAACTCCTCACTGACTCCGTGTTCAATACACCTTTTGTTAACCATTGGAGATCACGCTGTTGCGTCCCGCAGGTGCTGCGCTGATCCTCCTCATCACCGATGATGTTGCAGCTTTGTTCCCGCTTCATAACTCAAATGCAGAGATAGCTCACATTCATTACCGACGGTCACAGCGAGGCCCTTGTTGCTGCGAAACGAGCCAACTGATGCGTGCAGGTAGATGCAAGTCTGATCCTATTCTTCTGATCATAATTTTCATGACCCTGACCAACTATAAATGCCTGCTGATGTCTACACATTGTAAGTAATACACCAGGATGTCCGCCAATCCTCCCCCTCTCTTATCGATGGGCACCACATTTGGTGCAGTGCTTATTGGAGCAACATTGGCCTCAGCGTGTGTCGCCGGCGTGTCTTCCGTTGGGTCCTTCTAATCTCTCTCACAGTCTTTTCGGTGTAACCACCATGCTATTCTTCGTGTATTATAGGCGATACTCTCAAGATTCTCGGTTTTATCGATTCTCCGTGCGTCCCGTAATTAAAACATAGATTCCGCACTGATTCAGTGTCACCAGCTCGCTCTACTCTGGTACGTTATCCCCGAGATAGTAGTGGGAGTGTAAACTTACATTGGCATGTGCGTTCCAGGGTCCTTGACGCTCTACATTTTGTTTTGGCACTTCATATCTTGCACTTCTATTTGGTAAACTCATTCGGAGATGTCCCGGCTTTATCGAACATGGTGTGGTGCGTCGTTTGCTTTCCGGATTGTCGAAGTATCCATGACGAGTTTGTTTCCAGGAGTTTCAAGGTGCACACATCTATCGACCAGAGACGTTCTTACTTTGAACCGAAATGCTCTCGCAGCTTGACTTTTCTATTCATGTTGGGAAATCACCTTCAAGTTAATGCTCTTCTGACTTTAACTTCCAGCTGGCGATTGTTGTGTTTGTTGACGTGTACGTGAATCGTTCCATGCAATTTACTACACGCTCATAACTGTTAGCGTCTGCGTCGTACGGTTATGTATTCGTAAGTGACCTCGTGTGCCACGTCTAAACACACTGTAGCCTAAACCCTACACAGTCGGACGTTATTTTCACCGAATCGTACCGTGGATTCTCGTAAGTATTGTTCGTTCATTTGAATGCAGGGTGCTAATAAACGATATAGAGTTTTGTCGTCGCAGGTGCCGTCAGTGAGTGTTCACTACTGTCGAGATCAGCATATCAGCATCAACCCAATACTCATTCTGGTCAGCTGTTGTAATCCGTAAGGGCCAATACATTCTTGCTTGATCGCTCATGAATCCTGCCATAGTCCTGATTTATGAGGTCTACACCATTTCAAACTTCTCTCAATTCAGTGACATATCAGTACGTCTGATGTCCTGCTCCTCTCCTTTCGCTCACGGCAATATATAGAGGATAATGGACGGAGCATTGATTGTCGGAGCGGTTTCCGACTTGACCATATGTCTCTCAATGAGTTTTTATCTATTCAAGAGCAGAGAGGTCACTATATCTTCTAGGTTAGTCTCATTGGTAATCGAAGTCCTGAGCTATCTGAGATAAACAGAACGAGCGGACGTTTGCTCGTATTGCTGCGGCTTGTGTTGATGTCCGGGCTGGCCGAAACGTAAGTACTAGTATACCTTCTTTACTATCATCCTTGTAGCGTCTAATAATCATAAATGAGATAGCGCAGCCTCGGTTCTGATGCTCGTAGTGGTCTGTCTTGATCATTCTGTGAAACGAAGCGTATACTTACTGCTGTGTAGTTTCTTACCCTTCCGGACACCTTGATTTTCGTCGCAATTGCCTTCCCTATACCAAGGCGTAAGTTCAAATTTCTCAGTACTGTAGTCTTACTGATAATATTCATTTAGTATACATAATCTCTCTTTTGACGATGTAACTACAAATTTACTTCTTGGTGCTCCACTCGCTCTAACTTTCACCAGGCTTAATGCTCGGACCCCTCAGCCGAGCAATGGATCCAGTCATAGAAAGGCTCGCCTGCCAAAGGGAGCGAACGAAACGGTGTGTACTGGTTTTTATTTCACAGGTCGTAGGTTCTGAACTAGATGATGACTTCCGTAGAACTTCATACCATTGAATTTTATGGATGCCACTGTAACCGGGGAAGAGTCGACGGTAGGGTGGAGTCTTCACGATCAATCGGGCGGTAGTTCGACCACTTAAAATGACTTCCCGACAGTCTGTGAGTTTTGTTCCGTTGCAACACGGCACCGGACAAGTACTACAGTTTATGCTACAGCGTCGAAGATACACGCCATTTACCAATAGCGTGATCAATGTAGCACTTATGGCAAAATTTTCGAATTAGCTTAAAGTCATAAACTTAGAATGGGCCGCCTCCGTTACAGCCCAATGCGATCATCTCAATGGCAGACCTTAAAGATATGGGAGGTCTCTGGGTGCCCAATATAGTGTGTCTCTTCTTCTCATCTGAAGTCGCTCGCTCTTTCTTCGATCGCCGTCCTCTTGGACGTGGAGAAGGCGAGTGCACGAAGAAGTAAAGCTTTATCATCGTCTCAGCACAAACATATTCTTGCAAGGTAGATTTTAATGGTCGGTGTTTAATACAGCCAGTCGCTGTTATGGTAAGGAAGGTGGGAAGTTGGTTTTGTTACTCGTATGGAGCATGGACTGGTTCCAAGAAAGTCATAGTCGACGAGCCGACATCGGCCACATATGCAATACACGGAGCGGTGGTACAAATAATTTGTCCAGCCAAGAAGCTAAGATTCATCTGTGGGATTAGCAAGCCCAATCCAAAGTTACACAAGTTCTTACTACCGTTTGACTTGGCCTGACTAGAAAATCTTATGACAACCTTTTGATGATACATTTACGGTCCTGTCATTCTGACTCATCTCAGAATCTTAAAAACACTTGGACTGGATGTAATCTACCAGAAACAATGGCTCCATCACAGATGTATGTACCACTGTGCTAGTTAACACCTGCCGCATCCCTCTCGTCATGCCCCAATATCCTTACTGGTACACCCCGCCTCTCCATTTTCGTGTCAAACCCGACATTATGCGGGCTCCGTATTTGGATCATATTTGGCGATTAGATCTTGGCCCGCAAAATTGTGCATGGCCGTGAAGAATCCCGCATAGTCAACAAAGCCTCCCAATGTCGCATCGTCAAACTTTTCGGGGACCACAGGCACCGATCCTGGTGCTCGGGAAGATAGGAATCGAGAAAGTAGACCATTGTCGCGTTCGTATGTGTTTTCAGCGAAAAATCCTCGGCTGATCATAGCGTAGCAGACGTTGAGCCAGGACTCAAAGTCAGAGAAGGTGACGGAGACTGGGAGTATCGTGTCGGAGTTTTTGGGCGGATTGATGAAGAAATTATACTTCTCCTTGTAAAGCTGCGAGTATGACATATTATACCAGCTCTCGAATGGAACGATCGGTACATGTACAAGCTGGTCTTTGCCTTCTGGGGCTGGAGTTTCTTGGATCTCGTATCGGCAACAAAGAAGGACAAGGACGTTGAAAATGGATTCAAGGTCATGTCGATAGATATGGACTGGCGGATCCTTCTTGAGGAGATCGCATGCGTAGTACGGTCCCGTTCCGGTTCGACGCAGAGCCGACGCACTTTTACGATCGCGATAGGAAGACAAGTCGAAGTCGTTCAAGACCCCACAAATGACATCGTTCCTCCTCCGCCACATGAGGTTAGTCATACTGATATCCCGATGGATGATTCTTGCGTGATCGTAAACCCATCTGTGAACTGTATATACGTCAACGTTAGAAATATAGATGATATCGCATGGTAAAGAAAACAAACCTTGCAATATGTCGAATATCCCTTGAGCATAGTGGCGAGGTTCACGAAGGCTCGTGATTGGATAAAGCTTTTCTTGCACCATGATACGGCACACCCGCTTCTCGTACTCAAAAGAATCACCGTCCGCATAGCGCGCGGAGTCAAAGTACTCCTTGAGCCTTGCCTGTGGGGAATCTCCTGCCATCCCAAAGTCTTGGGAAAGGAGAATATTGGGAAGGTGGTCGGCGACCCAATGATGCGATGCACCATCCTTGTCCACCGCGTTCTTCACGTCATTCATGAAGTCCTTCTCCGATGGACGCGATTTAGCCTGCCAGCTAATCTTGACGACCGTTTCCATGCCTTTCCACTCCTCGCAATCCTCAGCCGTCGCCTCGACGACGCACGTATCTCGTCCAATAATTCCAGGCTGTCGGAAAATAATTTTCCCGAGCGTCAAGACCACGGGAGTCCCGTCCGCCTTCTTCAATGTCAGCTCTCGCCCTTCGAACAGTGTCGCAGTGTCGTCCCGATGCTCCTGTGTATATTTAGCATAATCACTAAGGATGGGGTCTTCAACGATGCTGTGGATGCCATGCTTTTCGAGCGTGAGCCGGTGCAATCCGATGAGCATAGCGATGAAAGACTCTGGGTCTTTACCCATGTCAATCTCTTGTGCTATAATGATAGACGAGCGGTCATAATACTGCATCTGGAGAAGAGTACCGCCAATCAACGCGCCGATACTGTGCGTCCTGAATCCGGCACTAGATAACACCTCCATCGCATAGCGCGCACACTGCAACTGCGGGTCCTCCTTGTTTTTGGGATCCTTGCCGTTCGGCGGCGCGCGCAGACGCTCTGACTCAGCTTCATCCTGCATTCGACTCCGCGCAGCCGCATCTTGCTTCTTCGACGTTCGGGACGCCTTTCCGGATCGCGAGCCATGTTTAGGCACATCAGATTTACGTTTCTGTCCCGCCACAACACCTACACCCTCCGGATCCCCAAGAGGCGTAGATCCCTTTGAATTGAAAACCTTCCCCATTGGATCCTTATTATCTGATGAGTTATGCCTCAGTCAATTTTATATACATCACAGAAACACAAAACTTACCTGCGGTGAGGACTCGAGTGGCATATCGGCCATTATCGAGCGTAGTCTCACTCAGTTTGAAATCAAGCCACTGCAAAAGCTGCGGCCATCCAACGCTGTTCTTCGGGCCACCGGCTTCGATGTCTCTAATGTTATTCTGGGAACTGTTGAATAAGGATAGCAAGAGAGTAATGACGTCCGGAGAAAGGTTGGCGTTAGTCCCTTTGACAACTTTTGGGTCCTGGCGGTAAAAACCAATATCAGGCTCTAAAGGAGAGTCGCTCTTAATCAAATCGAGCGCCCTATTGCACAAACTGCTGTGCGGATGGTATAACATCGATTCGTCCTTTTGGCCGCATTGGGCCGCGTAGTCCGCCCAGAACTTCTTCCACTGTTCGTCGCTTTTCACCTTCTCAATGAGAGCGGTAATGGTAGGATCTGTTCTCCAGTCTCCGGGAAGGTGAAGAATGACACGCAGAAAGTCGTCGGAGGGAATGAATACACGCGTAGCGAGATCCTCTCTGATGAAGTTGTCATAGTCTTTTCGGTCGTACTTTATGTGAAAGGCGCGGTGGCTCGCGGCGCCAAGATTGTACGGGGTCGTTTTCGGCTTGGTAACGTTGTCTTCTGCGTCAGCAACAGTCGATGTTACACCATTGTGGGGGGTGACGGGGTTATTAGGTATGGGTTTAGAGTTTGACGTAGTACTGTCAGGATGATCACCAGTCACGTCGGTGGATGACATGGCGGAGAGGAAGAATGCAGTGACACCCATTTTCGCCCGATATTTATCTCTGTGCAGAGGACAATGGTCGATCAATGTAAGCCTGTTGACGGCACGTGGTCGTGTGGCAACACAAACTTACGTCCTTTTTTGGCAATGGAATTTGCAATTGGATTTGGTTGGCCGCGGCCACTTCCGGTCAGCTCGTCTGGTATTTCACCTCGACAAAAAGCCGTGCACCAAACGGTGAACCAGATACTCTGATGGTCACTTGCTAGTAGAACACCACTGTAATTTCAGGAGCACAGGTAAGAGATTGTCAACTCTTTTGATTGTTCATTAGTACTTACTGCTCATCGTCGCCCATGTTAGTTCTTTTGGACTCCAGGAACTCTTTGACGGATCCCGAATCATCGATACCGTCCCTCCCTCTCTCATCAGGTGTGTATCATCCGTCCGAATTTCAATATGAGAGACCAGTCGGTACGGGTGTATAATTTATGCCCGTGTTGGCTTTTCTCTTGTTCTTTTCCGTCTTATTCTTTCTGCCGTTAACGTCGAGCTATTGCTGTATCAAATTCCCTCGACAAATCGACTTCGAATACAGCATTCAGTGATAATCAATTGGGGCCTAGATACATAGGTGATCAATTGAAGGTAAAAGGTCCTATTAATCAGAATTCTTCACGCACTTTTCTCTTAGTTAACGGAGACTTAGACCTGCAGGATATTTATCTCATCCAGTGGTAAGCTCAGTCTGTACCACCCTGCAACCTGTTTCTCATCTTTACCATTGAAAACCTAGCTGCCTCTTTCAAAGTTTCCCATTTGCCTATCATTCAGACGAAATATTTTTTCGCACCGTGTAGTGTAATTTATCTTGAAATCACTTTTCCTTCAGGGTTTTAACTTCTTATTTAATTCGGGTCCTCTTCATTACACTTATACTCGCCGATTCTTTTGCTACATTCCGGATCAGTGTTACCTTAATGACTGATGTCGCAAGCAATACTAGAATCGAGGTGACATCGAGCCCTTGTCGGGGCCATCGTCCACAGGCTGTTACACCCATTGGATCAGACTCATGATGCCTAACTCCAGGAGTTGGTTAACTAGATCATTGAAATCTTGCGCTCTGGCATCCCTGCACTGCGACTGTGCTCCTCCTCGTTTCTTCCTCGAGCTCGCGAGCATTTTTTCCACGAAGGCGATAAAGTTTACGCATTGCAGAAAATAGCTATCGGTGAGAGTCGGACGTCTGATCGAGTCCAAGGGAGACAAACACCCGAGTACTGTGTCTTCTCTCTAACTAATGGCCCGAAAACTTGAAGCAATATAACTTCACCCTGTCTCTGGGAGCCGAGCCAGTCAATGGATGTTAAGCCACAAGAGCGCCTGCGTCCAGTCTAGGACCGTCGTGCCGACTTCACGTAAGCCTGAAGCCAGTGTGGTGGGGCGTTCCGCTATCAATCCTATGCTTTTGCATTGAACCCACGCGCTCTGTTTTGCCGTATTTCTTTGCCTCTCGGTATTGTATCACGGTAGAGACAAAACAGATCGTGGCTGTCGGTTAGCAAGAAGCAAAACTCTTGAGTAGACTTCGCAATCGACACTTGCAGGGTTCGAACTTGAACAGGTCTGAACATTCGGCATTGGCTACTTACCTGTAGTGTCCCTTCAACATGAGGAACGGGTTTCCTATGAAGAGGAACACAGTGAATGAACGGAGTTTCTCCGGGCCTTCCTGCTAGATAAAGAGCGAGTTGACGAAGTTTGAAGACCTGGGGAGGTTACTAAACTTGCTAGTCTTACTCGAGTCTTTCGCGGATCTTAATTTTACTAGTGACAGGTTTGATCGGAAAAAGTAGAAACCGCGTCCTTCATCGTGCAAGCGTGCCGTAGTGCTTGCAGTGAAAGCACCAAGAGAACACCATAACAGATGTCAGATAATCATTTCACCTCCAGGCTCGCGCCTGGTGCATATGCGCAAACGCATTAGGCTACGTACATGTGATTTATGGATATCGACTTGTGAACAAGAAGGGGCTCGAATCATAGGCACATCGCAGAAAGAACAACGACGCTCCCATATCTATATTCCGAGGACCACCACACGAATCAAACGCGTGTACCAACTCTTCTGTCGTTGGACTATAATGTGGATGGGATGTTAACCTCTGAAACGAGCTATGGTGGACCGCAAGGAGGACAAGAGAGTCATAATACACGAGCGTGCAGGGAGTGGAATGTGAAAAACCAAAGGACAGCCGCTGTATTGTGGACGACAACGGACGATGTATCAAGCTGGCCTAACGTGACATGCGCATGGTATGGAGAGGGAGCCAAAGGCGAACTCTACATCCACCCGCCCTGTCCTGCAAAATCAAAGTATGTAGAGCGCAGAAAATCACTCAGATTTGTTTTATCCACCGATGACGACCAAAAGAAGAGATATACCACTTTATTTCACCTCCAGGAGTCGAACCTGGCACATTATCAACTCCACTAGGCAATGAGAGTAGTGTAGATAACGTCGTAGTAGCTGGTGTCGACACGAGCACATTGCTTTTGGTGACGAGTTACGCGTCATGCTGCGGCGAGACGGAGAGGTATGCAATTCTGGTCCTTTCTTGACCCGCCGCCCATTCCCAAGCATGATGGGAAGAATATCGTTCCCTTGATTCATGCACGAGAAAGGACGTCATATTTGAAAAGAGTCGAATGATAGATTGTAAGCTGCTCCACGTCGACGTCGACGACACCTTCAGCAACAGAGAGGAAGACTAGATCTAAGGAAAACAAGGCTGATGAGTGGGTCGTAAACAACTTGCAGCGACGCGGTAGGCTGCATGTACTCGTATCGACCTCCTCCCGAGCGGCATTATCAGAAATTCGATGGCCCGCTGACACACAAGAGGACGAGAAAGACACTGTCAAAAGTCAGAACTTGTAATCCTCCATACAAACCCCTGTACGAATCGAACGTATCGGGGCCGCACTCTCCTCCATGTGGTAGTTGACAACGTTGAAGCTAAAGCTTGAATGGAGGAGAGTTGATTCGAGCGCGCAGAAATCCCAACGTCGGGTTTCCGAGCAATTTATGAATCAACGTGCAAGTCGAGAGGCTGGGGTTTGTTGTTCGACACCACAAGAGCCACCCTTGAATAGGCCCGACCATATCATTCAGCTCACTAAAAACCAATGAGCCAAAGTCAGGGAGTGGGAGGAACGGCACGACACACCAAATATTCATACGTTCGCACTGTTCGTTCGTTCAGCCACCATCGGAAACGTAGGTCAAATATCATGATTTCACCCCCAGGACTTGAACCTGGTGCATTACGCATACCCAATAGGCTACAGTAGATCGGCAGGAAGGATAATACTGGCAAAGGCCTCTGTCGAGTCCCCGCATCGAGAGAGTGAGGTGTCGAACGGAAACGAAATGAGGAACTTTATCCCTACCGAGGGCTAAGCGCTGCGCGGTGAGATGGCGTGCAAACGAGAATGACGAAGGGTTCGGATTGTTCAAGAGAAAACTCTGTAGCAGAAACCTAAGTACTTCTTCCACGGGGATGCACCCTACCCACTAGGACGCAGATGTATAACTCTGAGAAGAGGTCGAAATGGGACGGAGAATCGAATGGCAACTGCACCGAGTTAGAAGGAACGACACTAGTAATATCATGAGTATGTCAGACGAACTCCGAAACCAAGTCTCGTACCAAGTGCGACCCTCCCAAATTTCATGCTCAACCGCATTTGGACTTGCACGCGTCGAATGCCAACAAGAGTGCACCCATCCCGGCGTGTATGGCGTTGGAGTAGCTGCACCTCTGACTCTGCGTCGATGCGAGCGCGTTGCTTTCAGGAATGTCGATGAGCACCCATGCGAGACGGGTCGGGAGGGTTAAAATTCTCATCATTTCTTGCCCCGTCACCTCCTCCCAGTCCAGCTAGATTCTCCTTGTCGTCATTCGTGATCTTCTCCTCAGAGTCAAAGGTGGAAGGGGAATAGACGTGAAGAGGCTTGAACAACCAACAGGATGGTCTCTGGGAAGCGGTGAACGAATAGGACGGCACTCCCATGGTCTATGTATGAATTCGTGAAGGGTTGCGAACTTGAGCTCCTCGAAAGGTAGACGTTGAACCGTTCCACGTCGATACAGAAGACAATTTCGGCGAAAAAGAGGGAGACCAGATCTAAAGAAAAAAGTGCTGATGAGTGGGCCGTAAGCGAGCAACTAGTAATGACGCACTATCTGTGGTGCGCTCACGTCCTCCTCATTTTCCTAGCGCTGGCCTCCTCCTTACCGTGACCTCTATGTCCAATCTCCATGACAAAGATGTGAGCGACAGTCATTATCAGAAATTCGGGCCGACAGTCATGACGGTCAAAAGTACAAACACAGCCACGTTCCGAGGTTGGCCGGCAGTCGGCCCGGTCACTCCATCGCCCAGTCTTCCGGTCTTCCGCATTCCAGCCTCCTTGTAGGTATATTCCAAGCTCTTGCTACCGGTTGACTGGGGCTAGCGCTGACTGGGAGATCTTGTAGATGGGACCCTGATGATGTACCTCTCGACGATACAGTCTTCCTCGACGAATCGACATCGATGATCCAAAGTCTTTATCTCGACAGTGTCAGTCGGAGTCAAGTGCAACGAGACTTGTTCGTCAGTTACGGAACTGCCAGCGAACATATTACGACAGCGTATCTTAGCCGAAGCCCTGAGGTCGCCGCTGCTGTTGAAACTAGAGGCATGACATATATCGTTCAGGAAAGATATCAGGGATCCGCCTCTTTGATATTCTCGCCATCCTCTGAGTCGAGGACAAAATCAACCAACTCGTACGATCATAGTCCGTCATGCC
This sequence comes from Armillaria nabsnona, assembly GCA_030407065.1. Classification (NCBI taxonomy): domain Eukaryota; kingdom Fungi; phylum Basidiomycota; class Agaricomycetes; order Agaricales; family Physalacriaceae; genus Armillaria; species Armillaria nabsnona. The sequence continues at coordinate 43,534 of JAUDQA010000036.1, read as the reverse complement.
TTATTTTCCTGTACCCTTTCGACGTTGCGCCCTTCGAAGATTGGGGAAACCAGATAAAGTGAAAATGGGAAGCACTGCTCCGGACCCCGGAGGACGTTGAACGGACCGGGCGCTGACAGGATACAGACATTTTACTCGCAGAAGACCCATTAGCTGCGCGACCTCAAGTTCCTGGTGCCTCTCTGATGCGGATCCAGTCTTTGTTGTGAACGGGAACGGATGGTGTCCGATACTCCGGGTCTTGCAATGTAGACGCCTAGCTCCAGTTTCTCGTAGACTTTCGACGCTTCAGCACTAGCCGTGTCTCGCTATATCCTACCCTGCCACGCCCTTTACGAAATTCTGATTCAACCTGTCACGACCTGGCGCCAATCACCCTCTGGGCGATACGACATTGTATTGCAATTTCGAGCGGCAATCTGCCCTTACCACTTTCGGTGCTCATTTGGCTTAATGTGTATATTCAAGGAGGTAGAACAGCATGCTCATCGTGGTTTATTGTCTGCATCCTGACCAAATCCGGAGAAGGTGTGGTCTCGAACTGAACGAAGAACACCGCTCGAGCCCGTTTGATCTTGCGAGGTAAGGTACGACCGAGGCGTGCGTTACCGCATGCACAAAAGGGTACGTGAACAACAGCTCTTGTAACTTGCTTCTGTATCTTAATATCGTCGCCCATGTGTCTCCCCCAGTGGTTGCTGAAGGCCCTTCGACAAGTCCTTCGTGGCCATGCTAGAGGTCTCTCGTCTTTGAAAGCTATTGTTCTCCTCTGGCGATTCTTCCGGCGTCTCTTCAAGAGCTTTTCATGTACACAAGATGACAGAGAACCTGATAAACCCCGGCTGCACATAGTTGACCAGGTTTCATATCTACCCCAAGGCACAGAATCAATGAAGAGTACAATGTCGCTTGCAGTCGATGACAATACAGATGTGCCCATAATGTCTGTTGTGTGCCAAAGCACTGCTCTACCTAATGATCCACGGTCCTCCCATGGTATGGCCTCATTGTCTGTGGTGAGCCACTCCCAGGCTGGTTTGGCAATTGAAACTGATTTGAATCCTTCAGATGCTCACTCCAATCCCTTGCAATTATCTCAAGATACCAGCACTATAGTGCTCAACTCAGCTGCAGATGTGCATCTGAACTCAGTGCATAGTCATCTACCAAGTGCCAGATCTACCTCTGGTGAGATTTTTTCCCCATCTGGCTCTGAAGCTGGGGCATCTGTGGTAGTTATGCCACTGCTGACCATTACTGCATGGAACCATGGGCAAAATGAACACAGCCTTTCCACATTGCATAGTGCACATCCTTTCTTCATGCCTATATTGCCTAGATTTCTTAGGAGGACTGGGACCAGGTAGGTCTTTTTTTACTGGTAATCTTTACTTCCTCTTCTGATATGTGCCAGACAAAGAAATCCATATGATCCAAATGGAGCTTGGATTGCTCCTTTGACCACCTCATTCACCCTGTATGTCCTTGTCTCTTCATCTAAGTTCTTATATTTGATGTTTTTCTCTAGCCATGGTGTCCCCAGTGATTGGTCACTGCATGTGAATACTATGGGTGCTCGTTATTATGTACACAAGAAGATGTTTCACACATTGGTGAATACATTATCAAGGCCCTGTGACTCTCTGTTACAGATTTTTACCTTTGAAGATCCAGTCTTGCCTGCAGTTTTGCAAGAACTGACTAGGTTTTTGGATAATATCATTAGTTACATGCACTCCAAGGGAATTACTCTCCCACCTAAAGTAGATCTTGTTTTGGGCTTTGGACAGGAACTTGAGGATCACACTCACATCTGCAAATATTACTTTGCAGATCACACACACCATTCTATCTTTTGGTTGGATGGCTTTAATGCCAACATGCACCCAAATGTAACACAATATAACACCTCTGAACCATCTCATCTTGCTCATGTGATAGAGGCTGAATATTGGTTAGTCTTTACAGTGCTGCCCATCATCATTTTTCATTGTGTAGGAGCTGATAATAGTCAGGTTTCATTCTGGCTTGTTTCCTGTGTGCCAAGAAATAACTAGTGATACAATTGAAGAAGTCAATGATTTTCTCATTCATGGTATTGCAGGTAGGCTTTTAAAGCAAGAGAACAATGCATATTCTGATGAACATTCCAGAAAACACCTGGGCTCTGAGTATTGAAGCAGCTGAACATAAATATACTCTCCCAGAATTACAACAATATTTCAGTATCTTGAATAGTATCAGAAGTGAAGATGAAATACTGTAATACTAAAGAATTACTCATCTTGTGCAAAAACAGATAACCCTGCCCAGTCATATTCTCGTCCAGGTTTGGTCTGGACTATAGGTGAATACCAAATTATTGTTAGGGACGTGCCAAATGGATGAAGTTAGCTTGCACGAGCGGAGGTCTGCGGAGTGCGTGGGCTTTGGCGAAGCTATTAGCAACGTCACCCTTGAGCCGAAGCCCTAGGATTGGATTGCGGAGCGGAGTCCACGGAGAGCGAAGGTTTGGATAGAAGATTAGTCCAACGGAGTGGAGGCTGTGGACTTGAGAGTAAAGGAGTTTGGTCTTGGAGTTAGAGAGAGATTTGGCTAAACCAAGTTGATATTCGAACTGAGTATCTACAAGTAGTTCTACAGTATATATATAAGTAAGTAATCCGAGTCGGAGTCCGATGGAATCCGATGGAGGTCTGTTCGCTACCGAATACAGGTTCTAGAATTAATATGTGAAATAGTAAAATGAAACGGAAATGAAATGATAAATGGAGTAAGATAAATGGTAAGCGGCCGGAGGCCGCGGAGCTCCGATAGTGTGGTTTGTCAGGATGAATCCTATGCTTGAAGTCAGTGTGAAGCGGAGGTCCGCGGCATGCGCGTAACAATTATCAATCAAAGACAGTCCACAAGCTAACATGGCTGGAGAAGCTGTGATCCTAGAACATTGTTGTACGTTGATATGTGTGTGACTCTTAATATGAAGTACAGTCTCATATTCCTCTAGCTAGAATACAATATGTGAACTTTTATGGGGAACCTGGTCCTTTCCTTGGTTCCACCCTCAGCAATATTAAACAACCATTGCACACAACAGTCATTGCTCTGTTATCACCACTCTTATTCTTTGCACCTGATATACATCACACTGCCCTCTATGGAATATGGTGCAATTATATTTCTCAAACAGAGTGGAGTGCTTTCATTCGGAAACTCAGTACTGAGTGGCAAGATTTTGTCATCAATGTGAGGGCTGACACAATAAACTCTAAATCTAGTCTAACACATCTACAGGCTACTGTTTTGCTCAATGCTAATGTTGCTTTCCTTGCCATTCAGAGCATTGACAAATCTAGTTCTGACAAAGGACGCTCACCTGCACAGATAGCGAGTTATGTATCAACAATTCTGAGTATCGGTAGTATAAGTCTAGGTTTACTTCTACTGCAGAAATACCGTTACAAGAATCGTGACTACAACATCCTGCCAGTAAGCTATGTCTTCTATCACTTGCTTTAGCATTCAATTTGTTTTCTAGTGGGATTTCCTTGGTATACAAGGAGACTTGGGAATTAGGCTTGGTCTAGAGACTTTGGCTATCATGTACAGCTTACCTTGGGCATTACTCATGTGGGCGTGAGTATCTCCAATTTGCTTTATCTTCTCAGTGGCATCATAACCCAAAACCCAGGATGATTTTTTTCCTGGCAGCATTCTGCCTTATGTGTTTCACCGCCTCCAGCTTATTGGTCCGAATGATCGTAGGCAGCGCATTGTTGGCCATCGGTATCCTCATCTTCTGGTACCTCACAATATCGCGGGATCGGTATGAACTGCGGTGGTATGTGCAGGCACATGCTCATTTGGTCAATGCTTGGGATCAATTACCCCAGGGACTGCGCCTCCCGACCAAGTTCAGCATGGGTTGGATGAAAAGAATGCTGCGGATCAGTTCGAACGATGTTGAGATGGCACGGATGGGCCCGCATACGACGGCGGCACCAGTTTCTGACGAGCCGGTGATGTGATGTCATAAAACGATGTCAGTGAGCTCACATGAAACGGTATTAGCCAGTTCTCCTGCGAGTACGAGGTGGCATCGATGAGATTGCATGTGATGGATATTGACGTATAACGGTTGACTGGAAGAAGATGGGCGAGTGGAAAGCGGCGGCACCCTGGTAACCTCATGATGCTTCGCTGTTGTGTCTAGAGTATTTATAGCCGCGTTTCTTGGTTTGTCTCCGCTATACTTAAAGCAGAGACGTCGTAGTAGGTGACAATCATGTACCTTCGTTAACGTTAATATTTAAGCCCTCCCTTCGACGTCTTTCAGGAACAGGAGGAGCAAAGAAACAGCAGGTTATTGCTTGCATTCATGTCCCACAAATATCTCCGTATCGTGAACGCAGTACAAGGTAGCGGATGTCAGCGTCCATGTCGGCTTTGGAAATATTTCCTGGAGAAACCGTCTCGATGAAAGTGGTCATCAGGAAATTCCTTTACTCCGCGCTGAGTTCCACACTCTGGGGCTGAATTAAATGGAATGCAGACGTTAATTACATAGCACCGGGTGGTGGGTTATTGAACGAGAATTGATGCCTTTCCCAGTAGAGACGAAACACTTTATCGAGATGAGATTGGTACACGACCGAGAACAATCCCAATACCACATAGAAGCCCCCGGGCAACAGAGCTCCTCGCCGACAATTCGTATGACCTCAGATCCCCAATTGGGGTACAGCTCAATCACGACATCGTAATCGAGCGAGATAGGATCCACATTTTTGAGCATGCGACAGACACGCTGCACCTGCTGGACCATGCAAATCAAGGAGAAATTAGAATACGAGGAGGCCCCCTCTGATATCTGCCGGATCGTCGCTCTCCGGGTTCTTGGGTACCTCCACGACGTGATGATGGAGCGCATAATCAAGAAGCTGCTGAAAACTGATGCCAAAACTGTATCGAAAGACTAGCGGGCGGTTGGTAGAATCAGTGAATTTGTCTTGGCTCGGAACATAGCATCGGCGTTCTGCCTGTAACCCATCTCTGCATATACATTAGAGACGAGCGTAAAAGATCAAAAAGTATTCGCACTTTTTGTCGCAGGTAGAGCAAATCTCGACATATCGTTGGCGTAAATGAGAACTAGTTAAGTCTGTGCCGATTCCTTCTTCGACAGCGTCGACGGAGGCTGTTGCGAGGTGGTTGAATTTCGTTCCAGGAGCCGAACCTGGTGCATCAACCATGCCGGGAGTAGTGTGGATGACGTCAACGAAGTGTCGTCGCTGGCATATATACCTAAACATTGAAAGCATCATCCTTGATACACACAAGGCGCGTCTTGTCCTGCAGCCCTTTCCTAGTGATTCTCATTGTCTGTGACCTTCTCCCCGTAGCCAAAGGTGGATGAGAAAAGGGATCGACTAGCAAAGAGTCAAGATCGCACACGCCCATTATCGAGTGAACGACCGACAGGCGAAGACGGGCGAGAATCCCAACCACGCAGGGAAGGTGAGACAGTAAAAAGGCCTATGACCACCAATAAAGCGGTTCCGTTGGACATTACATTACGTCCAGCCGCTAAGGTAAACACCGTGACCAATTTCACCCTAGGAGTCATGTGCACACCCAAAGAACCAGCAAAGAAACAAAGACACCAGGCGTCTCTGTCACGAACCATCCGCATCGGAGGTCATCGGGAAGGGTCAGACGTCCAACCAAAAGGAAGGGAATGAGCGTCAAAACTCCCCATCTTCCCCATCCCATCTTTTGGCCTATTTTTTGAATGAGCCAAGACATTGAAGCGATAAAACTTCAACATCAAGACCAAGCAGTCAAACAAAACGTTCGTCCGACAGAGTTCACCTCCAGGCAGCAGGTAGGTAGTATTACACGGCAGTGTCCACACAGTGAACGCCGGTCCCAGACATTACGTACACGACAAGGGCAGTAAGTACTAAATATGTACATCGCCACCCTCATCTGTACGACGCCCAGACCCAACCCCCCACTACTAATTGAACTTGGGTCAACCGTGCATGCGAACATATTAGGCCAAGTCAAGGCGACGGAGTAGCGGGGTGACAGTGAGGAAAGGGCTCAAGGAGGAGGGAACGTCAGATTGGAGAGGATCGTTCTCGACGACGAACGAGGGACTGAAGTTGATGCGTTCCGGTCGGGCAAGTACTGAGCGGGACAAGAATGCGAACCGAAACAATAAAGTAATGATGAAGTATATGCGCAACGTGGCACATCAAGTGGCATGCCGTGTTTCCTCGTAGAAGGAGTATGATTGGACAAGATACATGCAGAGCCAACTAAACGAAGGCAAAGTTAACCGTAGCAGGTCAAAGCACCCATTCGTTGGCGCCTAAATGTTCATGAGCACGCTGAAGTGACGCAAAAAGCAGGATTCCCGTACCAGAATTCCCGTGCCACGTTTTTGGTAACACGGGTCCTGCAGCTTGAATGCTGGGTCTCCATACCAGCGAAGGACGAACTATCCCGCCTGGGATCGGGTCAAACTTAAAGACTCCTTGCTCATCGATCGGTGGGAGAGAGCAACAGCCTAAGTGACTTCATACACAGCGATATTAGGTTCCGTTCGCCGGGGGACCTCAATGACTGAGAAGAGATCAGACGGTGTACAGGAAGCGCCGTTCGTTCAGCATATTGGAGGGCGGTGAACCTAGACGCTCATCAGAGTTCCAAACTAACATAGAAAACGAGTCTCGTACCAAAAATTCCATCGCGGCACCGTGTTCTTTCTGTGCCAATTACGCCGCTTGGACCTGCACTCCTCGTCAACAGCCAAGCCTCCTAAACCAAACCAACGCACTCCTTGCCACATTTCCTCATTGCTTCTTCAAGGAGAGAGGAGGGGCAGTCCGAAACGAAAGTACAGAAGATGAAGGTAACGACCGAAAAAGACCAGTCGTCGATTAGACGTACGATACAGGCAGGGTATGAGAGGAGTAGTCGATAGGCAAAGTCCGAAGTACCCAGTGATAGGGCTGTTGAGTGGGCCATAATACCAGGATGTCCACGCGTCGAGCCACGGCGTGAATACCAGAACTTCGACTGGGTCTGTAGCGCACATGGACCAGTCTTCGCACAATGCGGGATAGATCGTCACTTCAGACGTCGTCGCTTGTTCGAAAGACAGTATAGTCGAACGATACCATGGCAGGTGAGGAAAAGGGTCGTGGTGAGGACTGTCGGTTGACAAGAATGCGTGCCTTCTCGATGAGCATGCGTTCTAAGGACGTCGATGGTTTCTCGTCCTTTTCTGTCCCGACTCCCAATACATCTCCTTGCCATCAGTCACGACCTTCTCTCCAGAGTCGAAGGTAAAAGGGAAAAAGACAAGAGACTTGACAAGTTTGAACCGTGAACGGTCTCTGAGAAGAGGTGAGGTAGGACGGGAAGGGTGCTAATCCATGGACGAGGGAGGACGCTGGAGAGCTGCGACCTCGAGCGAAAGCTGCTCTAAGTCAATGATTCATTCGGCAACAGACAGGAAGATCTAAAAAGGAGCTGATGAGTGGGCCATACGGGAAGAACTGGCAGCGACGCACTATCTGTCTACGTTGCACTGACATCTTGGTTTTCCTAGCGCTGACCTCTTCCTCAGCATGACCTCTATGTCCAATCTTCATGGCAACGACGTGAGTAACAGTCATTATCAGACATTTGGGTCGGTCTCGCTAGACACTCATGGAAGCAGGAACTAAAGTTCAGGTTGGCCGGCATTCGGTCCGACCACCGACCTTTCCTTCGTCTTCGACCTTCCTGGTAGGTTTACTGTTCCAAGCGTCGACCGACTGGGAATCCAGTAGATGGGGCCTTGACGATAGACCTTTCAACGACACGGAGCCTTCTTCCGAAGAATTAAAGTACCGGAAGTATGTTCCCACTCGCGCAATGTTCAACCGTTCGAATCAAGAGCACCGCCCTACGATTTATGAGCTTTCTAGCTATGAACACCCAGTATAGCCCTTCTGACCGATGGATATACAACGACGCTGAACGTAAGGCCATTCCTCCGATATTAGCTTCGTAGAGCTGAGACACCGTGCCGCTAGATATACACCGTCGACACTCCAAGAAATAGCGTGTAAATCCATCAACTCTCGGCAATGCACCGCTTTCACCAAGATTGCAGAAGGTATGTACAGCCTGCCGCAGCGTCTGTTATAAGTTCCGCCCTAATCACCCCTTCGCTAGGCTCCTATAATAAAATCTTTCTCCTCAAATTTGACAACGCTACCCGCGCGAAAGCCCTCATTCCTTCATCCATCGTCGGAAGTAGACACTTGAGCGCATGCTGTGAAGTCGCCACCACGTAAAATTGGGAACTTGTACTTCAAGGAGGATGTCAGCCCCAAGCTACAGGATCGACCATTATATTCGAGCAACAGAGATAACCAGCGTCCAAGCGCCCAGACATACCGAATTGGACTCATAGTTGACAGGGAGTAGTGGCGGGGGGGTGCGGAGGAGTATACAAGCCGATCGCGGTCCCTGTGCGTAAACATTCCAACTGGTTCCATTTGAATCCCCTGCTCATTCCTTCACAAGGGCCTTCGTATATCATCACCGCTGCTTGGCTCGCGCAGGAATCTCTCTCTCGACATTGATACCAATTCATCCTCTACTCGCTCCGACGTCCATCGACTCCTCGAAAAATGTACAGCCGTTGCTCCTCATCTGGCTCCCCTAAACTCCTCGTTATTGTCTCCCCTTCTCGCGCACCCTGACTTGCGTATCGAGAGCCCCGAGAAACCATCAATCACTTGCTTCCTCGACCGGCAAAGTGCCATCATCGCTCCCGTCTTCAATACCAGCACTTCTTGCCTATACCGACCGCATCTTCGAGCTTGACTCTAAAGGATCCCTACCATCTTTTCCGAGAGACCTGGCCAGTTCCTCTCTGACGAGCAGAAATGCCTTCGGTTCCACTTCAAGTCGCTATCCCGGTATCGGTTCTACCTCACTCAGCTACAAAAACTCGTCTCCATCCACACTGCTGCATGGTGATACCCCCATCAGGAGTTTACGAGCGACCTCTGCACCTTCCCTGACGGACCGCTAAAGCTTCGTAATGCTCTCATGAGTCATAACTATTTCGGACTCCTGGTCAGAGTTCAGTACCATTCCTTGTCCCGTCGATTTTTCCCCGGCTGTCATCATAAAGAGTCTCCGAGTCAGGACCGTGCGCACTATCAAGATATGGTTGAAAAGCTGCCGAATTACTTGGGGTAGGGGTGGGCATACGATGATAGGTTTGACGAGGCGCGGAAGGCTATGGAGGTCGTGGAATGCAGTACTTCAACGCAAGCAGGAAGATAGGACCAGGTCGCCCAAGCGATCTTGCCGGACGAAGGTATGGCTCGAGGACGCTCCTTGACATCGGACAATTCCCGCCACCCTCTCTGTTCACCTGTGAAAACCTCTACATTCACCGGTCGAAGCTCAGCGCACCACTATTCCATTCTTGCAACTGCACTCCCCAGCTTGCAGAATGTAAAAAAAATTGGCTGTTCTATTCAATCCATTCTCCGATGCTATACGCATTACTGATACCAACTGTTTGGCCCTGTTCGAATACAGGCTGCGGTCCTCCGTTATAACGAACGTCGTATGAAAAGAACAAGTAACCACCCGAACTCCACGTCTTCCCTTTCCCTGTCGACTCTAACCGGTCATTGAGTTGGAGAGGATACGATCGACTGTCATAACGTCGACGCCGACAAATGGGCACGCCTCGTTGGATGAAGGGTCGGATGCTGAGAGGGTGTCGATTTAATTACAGCGGACATCGGGGAGGACCTTCCAAATATACAGCGCAACCATCCACTACACGAGCGCAAAGTGTCTGATTATCAAGTCTCGCAGGATTACTTGAGTACAACCAAAAAACTAAAGATCTTAACCTGATTTTACCTCCAGGAGTCGAACCTGGTGTATTCCATAGACGCGCTTGGCTAGTGTGGATGACGACAGACGTGGTTCCCATCCCATCGTCTTCTTCTCGGGGCACGCAAGCGATGTGCAAGCACTCAGACCCACACAAGAACCAGGCTCGCGTGTTCCATTTCGATACGCTACACTGCGCCGTACTCAAACTACACCCAGGAGGACGAGGTGCTTGATGATCGGGACCACGCAGAGCTCGTCGAGATACTCAGCAGGGTGCTTGGGGGTCCTATGTGGTTGAAGGACGCTGCTTCGTTGTCTATCTGACAGAGGAATTTGCTTTTCCATCTCGTAGAGAGATTGAGCTGAAGATGAGGTACTACATGTACAATTCTTTCCCGGTATCTTTTCTATATCTTACATAGCCTAGTCTTTTTCTCTAGAATCAGTCGATGGACCTAAGCTCTCGCCAGCGTGCTACCCATTTCGCTACAAGCTCCCTGTTGACAGCCGGTGTTTTCTTCAATATGGGTGCGGTCTTGTCTCCTCTGTCAAGAATACCATCGGCTTCCTATGGGACGATCCATACCTCATACGGAAGGAACAGCTGCCACACAAGACGTGAGTAACCTATCGCTACCCACCATGGATGGTACTCACTAACAGCTTGATAGTCGGGTTCTTCTTTCCGTCGATAATTGTCGTCAGAACCTGAGGAACAAGGAGTCAATAGTCTTACTGCAGGTGTTTAGGCATTTCGACCTCATGCTTTACTTTGGTGGTGTCGCTGCACCCAAACAATTAGATCAGATTTATGAAGATAGTCGTACTCTGGGAAATTGACTGTTCGCTTCGGGTAGCATGGTAGATCACGTTTAGATCGTCCCCTTCCCGCGCGTATGGAGAAGAAGCCGACACAATCCCCAGTCCAGTCCTTGCTCAACCCTCGTTTGTTTCGATACGATTTTCCTACGTTTCGATGAGCACGAAGGACGAAGGAACAAGATGTGAAGCGGTATGCACCAAAGATGGGTACACCAGCGACCCAGCTAGGATCCAGCCTCGATTACATCCCTATTGGTCAGCTCAAGGGGTCCAGGTGGGGGGTCGGAGGTGGTGATGGTGCGTGCGAGTTCTTCTACGAAGCTCTGGTGGTCAGGATATAGGAAATGCCAAGTCGAGCCACGGTACAGAAGACTTCGATGTGTAATGCGAATTCCTGCGCATAGTAGTGAAAGTTAGGGTGAAACAACGGCGAAAAATCTTGATGAACGATATCATTGTCACTAAGGCCATGACGTCGTACCAATTAGATCCCGAGACCAAGCGGGTGTAGCGAGAACATCGAAGCTGAGATGGAGCCGGCCGTTGCTGTGGCTGTGCTTCACGTCTTCCTTTATTACACGTCCAGGATGCCTGTAGGAGTTTCTGACACTTTTCAGGACGACCTTACGAGCGCAGTTTCCTTGTCCTAACGCGGTGCTTACGAGATGTCGGACAACAAAGCGCTCCAGTCCTTCGCTGGAAACGAGCGATATTTTTCCCTTGTCCGTTGGCTGAATGAGCGATGAGCTGGAGAAAAGTCATAGCTGCGCGAGGATAAGAAGGATGGCTGGGGCATCCCACCATTGCGTTTTGTGCCAAGTCCTGATTTTCAATACTGGCAAGGCATGGCTGCCGCCTGCGGTACGTCGACGTTCTGCGTGAGCTGTGTCTATGTGCTGACTTTTCCATGTTAGCAGGTGCGGTGTCGTGAAAGAATGGAAACGAGTCGTTTTGTCTTCAATGTCGGCCTTGGCGATGTCTCCAATACATCAGCTCGTACAGAATGGCCGTATATGTTGGATACGAGGCTATCGAGGAGCAGTACTGTTCCAGCAGCTCGCACAGTGCCGGCGACGTCAATTCGAATGTCCTAACACCGAACCTTGATGCCTTTATGACGGTCTACCACTGCGTTCACCAGTACAGCGACCTGATAATTCCTATACCTCCTTATTTGCAATGGCTCGTCACGCATGTACCGACGGATGTCCCGTCTGACTCTTTCATGGTTTACCTCCCAGACAACATGTCATCCTATCCCTCGAACTGCTGAAAAGGGGAGACGTACAGAACAAACAGAGGGCCGCTGGACTCTGGTTTTCTTGTCAGGCAAACAGCAGCATTACCAACCTCGCCGGGTTCTCACCACAATACCCAGTAGGAATCGTCGCCCAAGCCCAGATGTCGTTCGACATAACTGCACCGAATCGCTATGCCGTGCGTTTTTTTCCTCCCTTTTATGCACATTGCCATTAATCTTCGTTCTAGTGCTCTGATGATCTGTTCCTCTATTCCATATGCGCTCTCTCCACCGCCTCGATCGGCCGACGCGCATACATGCAGATGTTTTCACAGAATGTGGATCAGCTCCCTTTCTAGCGTCTTCCAGAAGAGCTCGGTAGCGTGGTAGTCCGGTGTTGATAACGATCGATATCCATCCAGCCCAATCCTCGTCTTTGGTCAAGGTTACCGCCGAGTACCATGGCTCAGCGCTGAACGTGGACCCTTACGCAGGAATAGTGTTCCTCTTCACAACCCTCGGAAGATAACAACGTTTTTGCACGATGACACGGTCCAGTGACTGCAAAGCTAAAACTCTTCTTCCTTCTTTAACGAGTCGTTGTCATCCCTACATTTCCCTCTCATCGCCTGCTTGTTCAGCTGATCACGTCTCTCAAAAACCCTCCCGCACGCGTTACATCGGATCCTCGTCTCGAAGAGATGCCTCGTCTCTCTAAAGTGCGATCTCAAATATCCCGGCATGCGTTTGACCACGCCGCATCCAAAGTAAGGGCACCGAACAAAAGGTAGCAGAGGGTCGCAGAGGTTCCTGTCGAGGCGGCCGATGGTGGCATCAAGAGAGTCCGACACGACATCACAGCCGAGGTGCATGCATCGTACGCGGACTTTGGGGACGTCGAGCGACAGATTGGGGAGTGGCTGTGGTTTTGGGAGGTGGGATTTGATGTTGTAGTTGAGGGTAAATTGGGAACGGGCGGCAGATTGAGGAGGGGTAAAGGTGTATACTTCAAATGAGTGGCATTTGTGCTACTGAAGTTTGTCTCGCACACCAATATGAATGTATCGGTTCTCATGCATCCGGAGCGTCCGTTTGTCTCTCCTTCATGCCCTGGAAAAGTCTGAATTGCTTGAGTCGAGCCGTTAGCCAAAAAGTGTCAGCTATTATCTGCATCAAACAAGGATGTTACGAAACTCTACAGCAATGCCTAAGTCGTTCAGCCTCTTTGCTTCCTCTAAGTCACTCATTTTGATCACTGATACTTTCTCGAATCTCTTCTCTGGCAGTCGTCGCCCGATGGCCCAGTATTCCAGGGGTGTGCTCCTAAAATCTCCAACAGAACCAAGTAGCGTGCATGTGTCCTTGGGTATCGGGTACTGGTGAGCGGCGATGATTTTGAACGAGTGCACCATCCCGTCTGTGTCTTCAACAACCAACTCTCCGCATCGATCACCCCCTTCTGCCGATCCCATGTCCAATCCCCGCACCAGCCCCTTTTCAATGCAAGGCCCTTCATACCAGTCCTCAGCCTTCTCGCCATCATGCTCAACATGGCCCCGACAGTACATGTCCATTGGCAGAGGCTCCATCATAACCTGCTCCCATGTCGGTCTCCATTTCGTGCATCCTCGTCCTGCTTCAGAATACAACAAGAGGAATAAAGCCCGCATCGAAGAGTCTACTGCATTCACCAGTGCTGTCCATGCATCCTCAAGAGACTGACTCTCATAGTATGCTGGTATCGCCTTGGGCTGCAGAAGGAACCCCAGTCCTGCAACTTTGTCCACAGGGTTGGTTGATACTCGCTCCTGCATGTCTGCCAGTGCGCCAAACAATTCTCCATTCCAAAATCTGCTTCGTAAGGACTTGAACTGCTTGTGAAATTGCGTCAGTACGCCCGTTTTGTAGTTTCCATCCTCGTCTATTGTCTTGGTGTGCATCGGTCCATCAGGTGTATCCCCGCCAATGATCCTGTGCTTCCCGACCTCCTGAAGTGTCCATGCACGCCTAAACCAACTCCGATCGCCATCTAAATCACCCTCCTTCAAACTGAAACGTCGCCCCAACCCACTCAGGTAGATCACTACCGCTACATATTGCGCGTACATCCTCCCGATCGTGGGCACATCCAGCTTCCACTCTTCCGCACGCAGATCCTCCCTCGGCCCACCCCTCTGTCTCAAACAAAGCACATCCAGCCACACGTACTCAAATCCCAGATTCAGCATCTCGATCCGGATCAAGTTAAGGTCTGTATCCTTCGGAATGGGCACCGGCCATTCCTTTCCATTGATAGGGGTCCACACATCCTTGCGATCCTCCTCATTCATCCATGCATGCGATATTGTTTCGGGAAAACTGCGGGCGATCCACCATGGCAGCACCCGATTGCTGTACAGGTCCCAGACGCGTCGAGGTCGCACAAATGGGATGACAATCTGGTTTCCTTTCAGTGCTTCTCGTCGCTTCTTCTGGTCATCCTCTTCACGTCTGCTTAGTCTGTCTCGCATGGTGCTGTGGTTATTGGTCTTCCATACCCAACGGAGATGACCGTATGCAGTGCCCAAGTCGTAGTTGTTGGAAATGCAGTCTTCGAGAATGGAGGAGAGGGATGGTGTATCCAGGGTATGGGACTTTCGAAGGATGGCGTTGAGTAGATCCAAGATATCTTGAATGCCGAGGGAAGTGCAAGGGATGTTTGCCAAGGCAGAGGATATCACTTCGCGCTCTCCGTTGGTATATTTCCTTTGCAAAGGAACCTCAATTGATGACTCCGCCTTGCCAGTCTCAGTGAATGCAGAAATGACCTCTTCGCCCTAGGAGCATGTGCATTCACTAATAATTCCATTCATTTATTTTTGCGTGACTTACTGTTTTTATTTTAGATTGTACGAGAGATTCATAGTCCCCGTGATCAGGGACCTCATCGCCATTATCGACACTGGGACTGGCAAGTTGTTCCTCTACGGCTGGAATCTGGGATTGCAAAACGGTGGTGCCTGAGAGCGCTTCTGGATGACAGCGGGGCGACGGGTTCGGTGGCATGTCCAAAAAGTAATTGACGTCCCCCGGGGTAAAACCGGAATTCTGGAGAGCTTTGGGCTTTAGTTGCTCTGATGACACGCGTTAGGTCAGGAGGGGAATCCTTCAATTTCCACGCAGCGGAAAAGATAGTACGGATACGTCTCCAAACCAAATTGACGTGGTTAACAAGGAACTGGACTATGATTTTCGATATCGCTAATGTCGTCGGATTGAGTACTTGAAACAAAAGCGGGTTGAATACACGCACAGTTTTGTAATATCTCTGCTGAGACACATATGCATGCAAAATGGTGCGAGACGAAGGTGTGTTTGCACGAAGCACACCGCAAATAGAAGATCCAGTAGCGGCGGAAGCCGTGTCCCCGATTCGTTCCTCTTTCAAATATCAACAATTATTGGCTTACTTGCGCCCGTTTTTTGCTGCAGCATGTAGTTACTAAGTAGGTCATTGCTACACATGCTATATCTTTAAAGGGTAAAATCAGCATACCTCGTTCGAAAAAGCTCGCTCGGTGGCGGCCTTCGGCCACCACCAGCTCGCATTTTCTAACTCGGCCTTTTAATTATTCAATTAAAGAATACCATATTCATAACCTTAGGCTAACACAAGATATAGGATGAAAGAAGATGGGCAAGTCGACAAGGCAGGAGCCTCAAAGGTAGTGTGCTGCTCTCTAAAGGGAAGATGTCCAGCCCGACTATTAATGAGAAGGAAACAGATTCATGGAATGAAGTCTTATGAAAATGAATATTCCTGCGAAGAGACCCATGCTAGCGATAAGTACCAAAGCCATAGGTACTCTTCTCATAAGCAACCTAACCAATAGGGAGAAATCGGAAAGAGAGAAATTTTCAGCCACATCGGCCATCATCTTCAGCCACCCGGCATGCCAGCCGAAGCCTGCCGGATGCTCGCCAATCACCGCAAATTAGCTAAGCCAACCCGGAGTATAGCCCCTGTCCAGACAGTTTGGCACTACTCACGACCAGTTACGGCTGCTCCCTATAACCCTCTGTCGTTTCCTCATTCTTCGGAAAGAATCGGGGAATTTCGGGTGCCCCCGAAAATCAAAACTTGACCTAAAACTTGACCTAAAACTGACCTTCCTCGCCATCTTTCCAATTTCGGGACTAGTTTTGCGGCCAAGTTTCTTTGGTCACGTGATGATTTCAGTATAGCTGAGAATTTCCCATTTACGGTGTGAAGCAGGTAGCAGGCCCATATTTGCAGCGTGATAGAAACTAACGGCATCCCGCATAGCCCGCGCCAAAAGAACACGGTAATTTCCTATAGGACGTACTTTGTCGTACAATTAAAACTTGATAGTCGGTCTCACACACATGAAATGCCAAGACGAGGCATACATCCGTCAGGTTTGCATGAATGATGAATTCATTCTCCACCGATAGTACCAAGACATTTGTACAGAGCTAATATGTATCGCACCTTTGGCCAATAAGGATTGCATCAAATACTCGGAATCTGTGCGAAGGAAGATGAATATCAATGGCGGCAACATGTAAATGGCAGAGTCATACTTCTGAGTCTCGGCGTACCTTGATGAAGTTTACGCATTGCAGAAAATAGCCATCGGTGAGAGTCGGACGTCCGATCGAATCCAAGGGAGATGAACACCCGAGCACTGTGTCTTCTCTAACCCATGGCCCGAGAACTCGAAGCAATAAACTTCATCGTGCCTCTGGGAGTTGAAGCTGGTCAATGGATGGTAAGCCACGAGAGGGCGTGTGTCCAGTCTAGGACTGCGTCGATTTTACGCTATACCTGATCATCAAGCCTGAGGCCAACGTGGTGGGAGGAGTTCCGCTATCAATCCTACGCTTTGCACTAAACCCACGCGGTCCTTTTTGCCGTATTCCTTTGTCGCACGTTATCGTAATCAAATGATTAAGATAAGTCGAACCACGGCAGAGACAAAACCGATCGTGGCTGTCGGTTGGCAAGAAATTACTAGCCAGATTATTTCACTTCCAGGAGTTAAACCTGGCACATTATCAGTTCCACTAGGCTATGGGAATAGCGTGGATGTCGTCGTAGTAGCCGGTGTCGACACGAGTACGTTGCTTTTGGCGATGAGTGACGTGTCATGCACGTACGGTGCGGGGAGACGGAGAGGCTTGCAATTCTAGTCCTTTCTTGACCCACCGCCCCTTCCCAAGCAGGATGGGAAGAATATCGTTCCCTTGATTCATGCACGAGAAAGGACGTCATACTCGAAGAGAGTCAAAAGATAGATTGCAAGCTGCTCCACGTCGATGCGGATGACAACTTCAGCAAAAGAGAGGAAGACCAGATCTAAAGAAAGCAGGGCTGATGAGTGGGTCGTACGCGAACAACTTGCAGCGACGCGGTAAGTCACATGTACTCACAGCATCAACCTCCTCCCGAGCGGCATTATCAGAAATTCGATGGCCCGCTGACACACAAGAGGACGAAAAAGACACTATCAAAAGTCAGAACTTGTAATCCTGCATACAAACCCCTGTACGAATCGAACGTATCGGGGACGCGCTCCTACTCCTCCATGCGGTAGTTGACAACGTTGAAGGCTTGAATGGAAAAGGAGAGTTGATTTGAGCGCGTAGAAATCCTAACGTCGGATTTCCGAGCAATTTCTGAATTAACATGCAGGTCGAGAGTGTGGTGAGGCTAGTATTTGTTGTTCGACGCTACAAGGGCCATCCTTGGATAGGGACCATATCATCTAATTCGCTAAAATTGATGAGCCAAAGTCAGGGAGTGAGAGTAACGGCACGACACACCAAACACTCATACGTTCGCACTGTCCGTTCGTTCAGCCACCATCGGAAACGTAGGTCAAATATCATGATTTCACCCCCAGGACTCGAACCTGGTGCATTACGCATACCAAATAGGCTACAATAGATTGGTAGGAAGGATAATACTGGCAACGGCCTCCGTCGAGTCCCCGCATTGAGAGAGTGGGATATCCAACGGAAACGAAGGGAGGAACTTTATCCCTGCCGAGGGCTAAGCGCTACACGGCGAGATGCGTGTAAACGATAATGACGAAGGGTTCGGGTTGTTCAAGAGAAAATGATTCTGCAGCAGAAATTCAAGCACTTCGTCCACGGGGACGTCGTTTGTGCCATGTCCACTCAGACGCAGACGTATACGTTTAAGATAACTGGGAAGAGGTCAATGGGACGGAGAATCGAATGAAAACCGCGCCAAGTGGGAAGGTCCGACACTGGTAATATCATGAGCGTGCCAATTAAGTCTCGTACCAAGCAGGACCATCCTCACTTTCATGCTCAACGCCATTTAGCCCTGCACGCGTCGAATGCTAGCAATGATACACCCATCCTGGTGTGTATGACGTTGTAGTGGCTGCACCTCCGACTCTGTGTCGATCTGAGCGTGTCGTTCTCAGTGAAGTCGATGAGCATTCATGCGAGACAGGTCGAGAGGGTTGCCTGCCCTGCCACCTGCCAATGTAGTTGGATTCTCCATATCGTCTCACGATCTTCTCCCTAGAGTCAAAGGTGGAAGGGAAAAAGATGTGAAGAGACTTGAACGACCATCAGGATGGTCTCTGGGAAGAGGTGAACGTACAGGACGGTATTCCCATGGTCCATGTATGAATTCGTGAAGGGTTGCGGACTTGAGCTCCTCGAAAGGTAGACGTTGAACTGCTCCACGTTGATGCCGAAGACAATTTCGGCGAAAAAGAGGGAGACCAGATCTAAAGAAAAAGTGCTGATGAGTGGGCCGTAAGCGAGCAAATGGCAAAGAAGCACTATCTGTGCGTGTCGGCACTCACGTCCTCCTCATTTTCCTAGCGCTAACCTCCTCCTTACCTGTCCTCTAGGTCCAATCTCCAAGACAAAGACGTGAGCAACAGTCATTATCAGAAATCCGGGTCGACATGGCGGTCAAAAGTAGGAACACAGCCACATATTCCCGAGGTTGGCCGGAATTCGGCCCGGTCACCCCATCGCCCTGCCTCTCGCCTTCAACCATCATAGTAGGTTTATTTCAAGCTCTTGCTACCGGTGAACTGAGGCTAGCACTGACTGGGAGATCTTGTAGATGGGGCCTTGATGATGGACCTCTCGATGATCCAGAGTTTTCTTCGACATCGATGATCCAAAGCCTTTGCCCCGATGGTGTCAGTCAGAGTCAAGTGCAGGCTGTGCAGCGGGACTTGTGTTCGTCAGTGTCGTCAGTTACGGAACTGCCAACGAACGTATTGTGAGAGCGTATGTTAGCCGCAGCCCTGAGGTCCCCGCTGTTGTTGAAACTAGAGCCATGACATATATTGTCCAGGAAAGATATCGGGGATCCGCCTCTCTGATATTCTCGCCAGCCTCTGAGTCGAGGGCGAAATCAACCAGCTTGTATTTTTTCGATGTTGCGCCCTTCGAAGATTGGAAACCAGATAAAGTGAAAAATGGGAAAGACTGCTCCGGACCCCGGAGGACGCTGAATGGACTGGGCGCTGACAGGATACAGACGTCTTACTCGGAGAAGACCCCATCAGCTGCGCGCCCTCTTCCTGGTGCCTCTCTGATGTGGACCCAGTCTTTGCTGCGAACGGGGACGGATGGTGCCCGAGACTTCGGGTCTTGTAGTTTAGATGCCTAGCACCCTCCGGGGAAGGTGTTTGTATCCCGGCTCCAGTTTCTCGTAGACTTTCGATGCTTCAGCGTTAGCCGTGTCTCGCTATATCCTACCCTGCCACCTCCTTTACGAAATTCTGATTCAACCTGTCATGACCTGGCGCCAATCACCCTCTCGGCGATACGACATTGTATTGCAACTTCGAGCGGCAATCTGCCCTTACCACTTTCGGTGCCCATTTGGCTCAATGCGTATATTCAAAGAGCTAGAACAGCATGCTCATCGTGGTGTATTGTCTGCATCCTGACCAAATCCGGAAAAGGTGTAGTCTCGAACTGAACGGAGAACGCCGCTCGAGCCGGTTTGATCTTGCGAAGTATGGTACGACCGCAGCTCTTGCAACTTGCTTCTGTATCTTGACCTCGTCGCTTTCATGTTCCTCCTCCAGTGGTTACTGAAGGCTCTTCGGCGAGTCCTTCGTGACCATGCCGGAGGTTGCTCTCCTCTGAAAGCCATTCTATTCCTCTGGCGCTTCTTCCGGCGTCTCTTCCGGCGCTTCTCGCATACTCAAGACGACGGAGCACCCGATAAACCCCCGCAGCACATAGTTGACCAGGTTTCGTATCTATTCCAAAGTGTAGAACTAACGGAGTGCACGATGTCGCTTGCGGTCGATGGTGATACAGACGAGCCCGTAACGGCTGTTGTGTGCCGAAGCGCTGCTCTACCTAACGATCCACGGTCCCCAATGTCTGTGGCAAGCCGCTCCCAGGCTGATGTGGCATCCGAAACTGATTTGAATCCATCAAATGGATCCTTCCTTAGTTCTCATCTTTCATCTATCACGCCAACACCAATTGAGGGCGCCGTTTATTCGTCTGCTCGCTCCAACCCCTCACAATTATCTCAAGATATCAGCAGTACAGTGTACAACTCGACTGCAGATGCACATCTGAACTCATCGGATGTTCATCTACCACATACTGGACCTGCCTCTCGCCAGGGGGGACTGTTGTCCGACTCTGAGACCATAGCTGTGCCACCGCCACCCTCTCTTGCACCGCCACCCTCTGCTGCACGGCGCCATGGACAAAATCAAGATGGTGTTCCCAACTCTACATTGCATAATATGCATCCTCATATCACGGCTGTAATACCTGATGTTGTTGTAATATTTGGGGTTAAGTGTGTCTATTTTATGGTAATTTTTACCTCCTCTTCTGACATGTTTCAGACAGAGGAAGCCGTATGACCGAGACGCCCCCCCCGGTTGCTCCTCTGACGACATCATTTTCTCTGTACGCCTTTGTTTCTTTATAGGTTTTAGTCCTTCAATACCATGGTTCCGTCTAGCCATGGTGTCCCCAGTGATTGGTCGTTGCACGTACATCCTCAGGGCGCTCGTTATTATGTACATGAAAAAGTGTTACACGCATCGCCAAATACCTTGTTGCCATCCAGCGTCTTTCTGTTACAGGTTTTTACCCAAGCAGATATCGTTATTCCAGAAGTGTTGTATGCATTGACAGGTTTTCTAGATGATATTGTCAGTTACATATATGCCAAGGGAATTAGTCTCCCACCCAAGGTCGACCTTTTTTTGGGCCTCGGATGGCGAGACGGTATTGCGTTCTGTGCATATTACTTTGCAGATCACGTCCATCGTTCTATCTTTTGGCTGGATGACGTTGATGTCAGGGTTTTGTCAATCAGCGGCATAATAACAACAGAACCATCTCATCTTGCCCGTGCGATAGAGACTCGATACTGGTCAGTCCTTACAGTGTACGAGTCACTATTTTATCATATTGGGCTGATGGTGGCCAGGCATCATTGGTACTTGTTTCCCGTGTGCCAGGAAATGACTCGTGATATAATTGAAGAGGTCAATGATTTTCTCATCAATTGTCTCGCAGGTAGGCTGTCAAGGCAAGATAATGATACTTATTCTGACGAACTTTTCAGAAACTTCGGAAACATCCTACGTCAGATATGGTTTCACCCTACCAGAATTGCAACGACATCTCAGCATCATGACTAGTATCATAAGTAAGGATGAAATACTATACGTACTAAAGAATACTTCATCTATCATATAAAAAATAGATATCCCTGGGGCATATCAGCGTCCAGGTCTGCTATGTGCTGTAGGTGAATGTCAAACATTGATCTTGAACGGTCCACAAGCTAACGTGGCTGGAGCAGCTTGGATCATGGAGCATCGTTGTACGTCAATATGAGTACCTGTACACTGACGATATCAACTCTCATATCCTCCTAGCTCGAAACCGATATTTGGAATTTTATGGTGAACCCGGTGCCTATCTTGGCCCTTCTGGCCCGCCTGACCGTGCAACATACAAACGATTACGGACACCACTAATTTTGCTATTGTCACCGCTCTTATTCTTTGCGCCCGATATACATTGCATTGCCCTACATGGACTCTTACCCAGTGGTGTCACTAAAGCTGATTGGGATGCTCTCCTCCGGAAACTCGGTACTGAATGGCAAGATTTTGTCATCAATGTGAGGACCGACACAATAAACTACAGAGCAAGTCTAACACATCTACAGGCTACTGTTTTGCTCAATGCTAACATCGCTTTCCTGGCCATTCAAAGCATTGATGCTTCTAGTTCTGACAAAGGACGTTCACCCGCACAGATAGCGAGTTATGTATCAACAATTCTGAGTGTCGGTAGTATAATTCTAGGTTTGCTTCTACTGCAGAAGTACCGTCACAAGAGTCGTGTCTACGACAGACCACCAGTAAGCTATGCCTTTTATCACTTGGTTTAGCATTTAATTTGTTTTCTAGTGGGATTTCCTTGGCATACAAGGAGGAGGCTTAGGAAGGAGGCTCGGTCTAGAGACTTTGGCAATCATGTTCAGCTTACCTTGGGCTTTACTCATGTGGGCGTGAGTATTTCCAACTTCCCTTCTCAGCGGCATAGTAACCCGAAACCCAGAATGATTTTTTTCCTGGCAGCATTCTGCCTTATGTGTTTCACCGCCTCCAGCTTATTGGTTCGAATGATCATAGGCAGCGCATTGTTGGCCATCGGTATCCTCATCTTCTGGTACCTCACGATATCGCGGGAACGATATGAGCTGCGACGGTATATGCGGGCCCATGTCCATTTCGTCAATGCTTGGAATCGATTGCCCCTGGGACTGTCCGTACACATCCTGGCGAAGTTCAACATGCCAGTGGGTTGGATGAAAAGAATGCTGCAGACGAGTTCACAGGATGTTGAGATGGCACGAATGGACCCGCATACGACGGCGGCACCAGTTTCTGACGAGCCGGCGATGTGATCTCATAAACGACAACGAGCTTGTATGAGTCGGTGTTAGCCAGTTCTCCTGCGAGTACGGCGTGGCATCGATGAGATTGCGATGGATATTGATGTATAACGGTTGACTGGATGGAGACAGGCGAGTAGAAATGTGGTGGTATCCTGGCAACCTCGTGGTGCTTCGGTGTTGTGTCTAGGATATTTGTAGAGTCACGTTTCTTGGTTTTGGCCCCACTATACTTAAAGGAGAGACGCGTATTAATATATCTTTGTATCCGAGATGAGATTTATACGCGACTGAGAACAATCTCAATACTACATGGGACCTTCCGGACCGTCACAACGGAGTTCCTCGTCAATGATTCGTAAGACCTCAGCATCCTCATCCCAAAGCTCGTCAACATCGGAGTACAGTGCAATAACGACACCATAGTCAAGTGAGATAGGAGAGCAGTATGCGACAGAGACGTTGGAGATGCTGGACGGTGCGAATCAAGGAGCGCATGAGGAGGCCTGCTCTGATATCTTCAGAATCGTCGCTCTCCGGACTCGCAGGTACCTCCACGAGGTGAAGATGGGCCGCATCATCAAGAAGCTGCTGGAAACGGAGGCCAGTGTTCTCAGGCATGTGCCTTATTCTCGTAGCTTGCCCATCTCTATGTACAGATTAGAGAAGGGCGTAAAAGAACAAAAAGCACTCGCACCTTTCGTATAGAAGCTTCAAAGGATATAGATTCGACAGGCATGACATTAAAAAATTGGCGCCGTTTTGCAATCCATCCGATCATGTCAGCGTAAGAGGGTCTGCCGTGTGATGGGGAAAACACAAAGACAGCTTCCATATTTGGTCATCACCGCTTGATCAAAACGGCAAACACGTCAGTGGGTCTTTGAGAGTCTCGACTGTATTTTGAGCAGCTAAAGTTTCATGGCATGCGCCTTGACGACCGAAGGACCGAGTTCTCGTATCTAAGGATGCGAGTCGCACAAGCTTGAGATTTGACAGTTTGAGTCTTCGCACTTTAATGGGGAATACAGATACACTACCAGCAGGATTTGCGCACGGCGAGAAAACCACTTGAAAACATCCTAAAACACACTAGACTGCCTATGTGCAAGTTGTATACACCAACTTGTGAACAAGCGAGCGCTTAAAACTAAGGTACAGTGTCCTGAATCAAGTGCATTGACTTTTGTGTCATTAGACTATGAAGTGGATGGAGTGGAGCGGAACACTCACGGGCAGTGAGAAGATTGACAACATGCATCAGGAAGGCGAGCCATAGTCTCACGACGGACACCACAAAAACTGTAAAAAGATTGCTAGGATAAGTAATTCATCAGGGTATTTGCAATGAGATGTTATAATCACCGTACTTTGCGAAGTGTTTGTAAAGCAAGTTACAATTAGGTTATCTTGCAATCCCTAATAAGTCACACAAGGACTTACAATGAAAGCCAATCTTGGGACATGATAGGTGACATTCCTAAGGCAATCACAATGTCATTGTGAGGTGTTTGCAAGAATGAATAGCAAATAAATCCCAGCCTGGCTTGCTATAAATATCACACAGGAACCAAAATGGAAAAGGCCTCTTGGTCTATTGGCACCTCATAAGGACAGCCTTGTACACAATCCTGTGTAGTTGCACAATAGATATTGTAAACAATTCCATGATAGTTGCACGCGTGGTTGTTTACAATCTCGTGGGAGCTGCAGGTCACGAGCGAAGTTAGACCCACCCTTTGCCAATGCACTTCATGTGTTGATGTCGACAATGACAACGACGACAATGCCCTCTAGTGAGCTCAGCCCTCGCCGTTATCGGCTCCCCCATTCATCCAGGCACTGAAGAGACTTTATGTTCTGCAAGGCACAATCTTGTGTACATCAAAATTCTCTGCGCTTCTCACCCCCTGGTGTGCCTTAGGACCGGGTACTACGCCTGTGTGGTGTGCATGGACTTCTACGTCGTCTTTATGTCTTTCGAGTACTTACCAAAAATCATGACAATCTTGACCAACATCTCCGACCATATTTTAATGTTTTCCTTGAGTAACGCTGTTCAATGTTGAGATAACCTCATACTTTGATGGTTTTCTTGAGTACTGATTAGATACCTAGCTGCAGCGAAACCCTACCAGGCGCAAGCCAGACAACGATATTCTTGCAACGGTTTTACTTTGTTGTGCTTCCGTGAATATTAAATTGTCGTCGGAATACGTTGTACTTTCTACCTATGCTGCGTAAGGGCCATGCTTGTAAACAGACACAATGCCGTGCTTGTAAACAGGCATGATTTCGTGCTTGTCAATCATCATAGTTTTGTGATTGTATACAAGCACAATTTCATGCTTGTATTGCAATTTCCACAAGTTCACAAAGCCAATGATACATATGTATTGACGGGGAGACAGTACTACACATGCAATGACTATTATAGTCGATCCGACAGGTTCTACTTGGTGGTAAGAGTGTCGTCAGGCTCTGCTACCTTACCTAAGCTCACCCAGTCATGCACGGCTGCCCACGAAAGTACGCAGTGATCATGCATCTCCATACGCAAAGCCGCCTGCCGTAAAGCGTATGCGCGCGCTCCACCTGCAGTCCCTGGGAGCAACTTCTCAGCTCGCTCCGTCCATACGCGAGCCTTGTGTCAGAACGAGCGTAATACATGTGCCATTTCTTCAACCAGAATATCACATTCTTCACTCCATTGCTGGGCCCGCACATGCGCATTGAGCCATTCCAAACAAAGTGCTTGTTGAGACTGAAGTTAGTATAAACTCAAAATATATAGCCGAATCTGATCCAACTCACCATCTTGTACATGCTCTGGACTATTGCTATTACCTGAACCTGGTGCCATCCAGATCCATGAAAGTTTATGCCTGCCTTCGCCCTCCACCTGGTTCGTCAGCACAGCATGCATGTCGTCGTCGCCGAGACACTGATACACATTGCGCCATCCTACCTGGGACAAACAAGGCACCAAGGATGCCATTGCCTTGCAGGCACGACGATAAGCAGCTATGCTGCGATTCTTGGCTGCTGAGCAATCACCAATAAGCTTCACCGTCCGAGTCCCTTGGCGCTGCCCATGACCATATTCCTTCCGATAATCCTGAACATACGTTTCCAGGATGATTTTCCTCCGTACCTCATCCAGCGCCTCCTCGGCTCCAGCCACCCATAGATCCCATTCGTGCTGAAGAAGAGAGTCATCGACCCAGATCGCATGGTCATGCACTAATGCTGATGGCAAAAGCAACTGCAAGGTCCAAGGCATGACTCGTTCGCTATTGCGCCCTTGCTCCTCCTCTCCTCTGATTACACGAACTTGGGGGATGTAGACACATTGGATATCCATCCAGTTTTCAATATTCCTACGGAGGCGGTTACAACGCTCGATAATTTTGGCCTGCTGGAGATCAGTCGAATGGATGCCCAGCTGATTATGATCATGCAAGAGGTCATGCCTATTAAAATATCAGAGACATCCAGAGACAACAGCACTGGTGTCAACTCACTGAGATCTCTCCAATGCGAGTCCTTCCCTTATCATCTCACTGGCAGATGGTAGCGTCGAGAAATCCGCGGATGGGGAGGGTTGATCCCTTTCCTCCTGTGCCAGTCGCAAGCGGACCGAGGCCACGCTCATGGCTATATGATCCTGTCAGTTCAAATCAAAAACAAAATAACAACAGGAACATACCTTTCACATGGGGTTCAAACGGATTCTCTGCGGTTTGCCCGTTTTCCCAATTCTCAACTTCCTCGGTCCACTTCGCGATGGTCATCGGGTTGTCGGCCGAGAGATGATCAGATAGACCCTCAAAGGTGTCCCCCGTAGACGTGTGCTCAGGAACAGCATCTTTGATGCGGTGTAACAAGATTATAACTGGAATAGTAGGCTTAGTATCAGATCAGCTGCTGAAATAGAAATACTAACCAATAGTAGTAACTTTACGCCAATTGTGATCATTAAAATGATCATCAAGCGTATCCCTACACGATCCCGGGGCCATCTCTTTGGTGGAGCTCGCAACCAAGTTGGATGCTGCCCATGTCCGCTCTGGTGCCTCGCTGTCCATTCGGCCAACTCCACGAGTCTTATTGAAAGATCGCTCTCACTGACACTTTTGGATGTGTGCAGCCAAATGGAACTTGGGAACAAGAAAGATGATCTGGTCGGGTGTTTGAGGAGGTAAGAACCCACTGCCATAAGATTTGGCACGATGCCAAAAGTTGATGCTCCATTGACAGGCGATGTCATAGGAGATAACAACTTGGTCTGGAGTACCCTGCTGCAGTGTCTTGAGGACGACGTAGTCCATGTGAAGGTAGTCTTCACCTTTATGCAGGTCTGCAACAGAAGACGGTTGTCGCATATCATGTCTCGCACAGACTACCGCACCAACACCACTGGCCACGGTTCCTTTGCCACATAGGGAAGCCAGCTTGATGGCATCGTGGTTATTACACATGTTCGTTTCAGCAGGAAGTTTGTCATGGAACTGGGTGAGATGAGATTGGAATGCTGACTCCTCCACGAAATAGGCAAAACCGTGGTTTAGTCCAGGATCACGAATGTTGCTGGAAACATTGAGCCGGACCAGCCTGAAATTGGCATCTACCCCCAGGAAGAGACGATTGACGTAACTTCTAGAAGGGTCTCAGCAATGAAATCACAAAGACAAGAAAGGCAACATACTTAGTCTCATCCGTGGGTGTTGACATGTTGACGCCTGGATGTGGGCATGCCGGACAGAGCACGACACACTCACCCTCAGCAGTGCCTTGGACGCCGCTTGTATCGTTACCACGACCATGTCGTTTCAGCATCCAAAGGTGACGCCATTCTCGAATAATGCAAAGGAATACCTGATACCGATCCTAGTGAAAGTCATCGATTCACCAGTCAAGCCGATTTCGTAGACAACCTTGAAAAAGTAACACACCAGTGGGGGATGAACTCCGGTATTATCCGTCAGTCTTGAGAGCGTGTGATAGTACTCATATGCCGATACTTTCGACATGAAAGTGAGCATCTGGAAGTGATTCAGAGCTCTAAAAGTCACAGCAGTGCGAGGCAGATCGACTGTTGCAGGGAACCAGCGCGTCTGGAGCAGCTGGATATACTGAGCCTCGGCATGGTGACAGCCACAGAAGTTCACGGAGACCTTGTGGATGCCATCGATATCGATGACGACCATCAAATGAGAATTATCCACTGGATGCAGGCACGAGTCACCAATGGCATGTCCCAGTTGGACGATGAGCCCAAGGTACTTGAGTGTCGTTCGCCTGTAGAAGGAACCTGTCCATTCCTTTACAACGATAAGAACTGAGATGAACTCAGAAGACAAAACAGCTACTAACCTGGATATGATGGAATGGAAGTGATGCATGTTGCTTGACCATGCAGGCGCCACAAGTAGAACAAACATCTGTGCAAACGGTGCAACGGTACGAACCACCATCATCCTTCCCACAGGTGTCGCAACAATCTGTCCCTGTTCTGCCATCTAGACGGAGTAGTTCGGCGACATACGTGTCAATTTGCTTTGTCCATTTAGGGAGGGGTTCATCCTGAAAAAGGTGTTCAGTCATTTGAAGAGCAAGCAGTGACCGAACAAATGTACCTCCAAGTTTTGCTTGCGACATGGGGGTGTGAGGTGGATCATATCCTCCATGAGCATGTCGGACATCTCTTGCATATCTGCAAGCTGATCAGAGTCAACGTTATAGAGAAATCAAGTTGTTTTGGGGGTCCAGGAATCGGGGACTCGCTCCTGGGGTTCAGGAATAGATATATGCCTATGGCGGGCTGTTGGAGCGTGGTGGGGAGTAATGCTGTACTCTGTTATGTCAAAATGTTTCTGCGGAGTCAGAATGCCAGACTCGCGACTCCTCATCGAGAAGGGAACCCAGTCGCTGTGTTGGTTCTGCTGATAGACTTTGATGGAATTGCTGCCTCAGAATGTGCCGTGACCTCTACCCCTCCCTATACGACTACCTCTCCCTGAACCCCTTCCTCTGGGAGCACCTCGAAATCCATGAACAATAGCCTGGCGTAGGAGGGGAGAAGACATAACTTTGAATTGTGATATGGCACAAAGAAATTAATCATGTACGAGTCAACAACACATGTCTTTCCATTGTAGAGAAGATTCTGTGTCTCTGAACAAGCACAGTTTCATGCTTGTTAACACGCACAACAAATGTGCCTGTCACCATCAAATGCGACATCGTCGGGACAGAGAGAAGCGGTCGACATCTCTAGTGGCTGTTTGCTACAAAACCCGTGGAAAAGAAGGAGAAGAAGCTAGAGATGAGACACCGATTGCAGTTCATCTACGAGTGTGTCAGTTTACAACCACAATATAAGCACACTCACCTGTGTGAGTGTACACTGTACAACCTGGACTTCAATGATACCTGCGGGTTTACGAGCACAATCTACAAGCGAAAATTATATCATCAAATTAATCACGTCGGATGACCTTCAGAACATGTGATCTAAACGCGACCTAACCCCCTTGGTATTTTAAACCATTACGAAATTTGGAGCTGACAGTTCGGTTTCTCAGCGTATTTTATGATGGATGGCTGCACGCTTCACGCAAAGCGAGCAGGAATAATGACATGAATTTACTGGCAGTCCAGCTAGCTCAATAATTACTCTACTTTGTGTTTGATCGAGGGCATGAATATCAATGATGTGGCACAATGATGGTGTTTATATGATTTGAAAGGTAACTAACACATAACAGGCTAAGTACAGCATAACAATCTACACCTTTTAGCGAAAGAAACTGAAGTTACATAGAAATGCCCAATCGGAAGTTAGGATCCATAGTGGGTAACCAGACCTTGATCCACTCGTCGAGGGAGATCCCAAGGGTGGCACTCCTAATGAGAGAAGCCAAATATTAGTGACAGTCGAACTCAAAACCCACTAGAGTGACTTACCCTGAAGTCATGTCAGACTCATTGGCTACTGCATCTGATGGTGCCGCCAATTGACGATATACTTCTTCTTTAGATCCAGCGCCAAGATCAGCAGTAGCCGTAGCTACAACGAGAGCTCCTTCGTCGATATTCAGCGATCTAGAAACATGTGAGCACCCCTTTGATCAACACTGGTAAGAAATTGAACTGACGTAGGATGCTGTGATGGACCGGGGAAACCTATAAAATTGTTCCTTTTGTCTTGCACATCATCCACGTCTTCTTCTTTGCTATCCTCAATCATGACCAGGGGTGGTAGATATTCTTCAACCAAGGACCAATCCTGAGGAGGTGGGTGATGGATGCGCAAGTTCCTGCAGGAATGATGAATATGAATGATCAATACAACTAGCAGAAACCGGCTCACTTCATAAGGCCCCATGTGACATGGATCCCTCGTGAACAACAACGTGGGAACAAAACATCATGTAGACCCAGCAAATGATGCAGACCCTTGCCTCCCAGGTCTAGGGTACTCAGAGGCGTCCACATAATGGGTCCCCATACCTGTCCGATCTCCTGAAAACCCCATGCAAACGGTACCATATCATGCGGATAGGTGGCATCCATAGTGAACTGACCAGACACAGTCAAATGAATACTTGAGTAGCTCACTGGACAGTGAGGGTCGGGACATTCCCAGAGCTTGGCCATGGGAACTCTTTGTGGGGGATCTTCAGGATGATGGACGAGTCGAATCTGATAGGGTACGCGCATGAGGTGATATGTGCAAGCAGTATCGATTAGGTGACCGCAGGAAAGTACCCAGACTGACCCAAATGGCAATGGGCATGGGGAAAGTGCTGGAAGAGGCAACAAAGTGGTTGAACAGAAATCCAGGATTCTCTGGCAATTAGCGCAGCGAATGTTCTGCCACAGATGAGCCAGAATCGAGGTGTTGTCCGAATCCATGAGAATTGAGTGAGTATATTTCGCAGGGACGACGAAGAACAGTGCGACCCAACATCGTCTGCAGCTAAGTATTTGAAAGGCTGAGTTCGATAGTGAGCACCAGATGGAATGATCAGCGCTTGTGAACCATTCACTTGCTCTAGTGCTAGTGAACATTTGTGCTTGTAAACACTCATGATGTTTGTGAATGTTTACAGACCCATTGTCAGGTGAGAGTTCTACAAGCACAATAAGAAGGCTTTCTCGAAGAAGCATCCAACAATGATCCACGCCACAGTCCTACCGCTCTGTTACCTTCGCTCGGAAAAGAGTTCCGGTTTTTTGCATGTGCACGAGCACGCATATAGTAGCCCCTGGATTGCAAGTCTGTGAGGCCTGTCGTTGATGATGGTGATGAAGGACGGGCGGCGAGAGTGCTGGAAGCAAGAGTTGGAATCGCGATGGTCGTCAGATCACAAGTATGGGTTGCGGGAGCGCTGTCAGGAATGGTGTCAAGAATGGTGAGGTTGGCGACAGAACGTGGAGCTTCCAATTCTGCTTCCAAGTTCTTGATGACATTGGCAAGCTGTGCGATCGCGGCCACCCCACTCTCGAGAGCATCTTTGGGGGCCTCGCCCTTCGTAAGATATCCTGTATGGACCAGGAAGAGTTCAATTTTCTGAAAATCTTTCATTATTACCGGTCAAGAAATGGAGAAATTAAACATACCTCCAACTTCTTGCAGCGTACATAAGCCATATCCTCTGAGCTCTTACGGAAATCCGTCAGAGCCAACAATGTATGGGGAAAATGATCCTCCCAGTGCTGAAGAATCCGGGAGCGCTTGATCTCAAGAGGGACTCCTCCCGCATGCCTTGCAACAAAGAAAGAGGGAACAAAGAGACCCAAAGAGTCCATTTCAGCTTCAGTGAGACTGAACACTGGTAAAATTTCAGAAGGACAATTCCGACATTAACCAATGGACTTACAGCCACTAATGATTTCAGTCATAGGATCTGTACGCTAGAGAGGTGCACTCGTTAGCTAGAGGTCCGCATGAATAGCTGAAAAAGGACACTCATACCTTTCCGAGGGAGAGACTATTAGGAGGAGGGTCGAAGGAACCAGTTCTGATGAACGGGGGACCCACAAGAGTTTGCCATTTATATATATCTGTAAAATAAGGTTCAGTTCATTCAAAGGAGCTCAGGAGAATCTGTACCTGCTGGGTATAAAGGGAGGATCATCGCTGTGGGGACGTACGCCAGTGACAAGTGTTCCAAAATCCTGTATCATGACTTCCCCCAATGCCCAACCAGACATCTCCACTGATGATACTCCACCTCCATGCCACGAGACGAGCACACCTGGTGTGGTGAATGATGGATGGGATCTTCATGTGGAATGGGTAGGTCATCGGCTCGACTCGGTGCCAGCTATCTTGGGAATGTTCACTTTTACTGAGTGGTCCTTCCAGGCATTTAACTCCTTCATGCATTCCCAGATGGAGCTGATGAACAAACTGGTGGCTGACATGCTCCAGGCCCAGCGCTACTGCAACGATGTAACTCTCCGACAGTTCTGGGCTTGAGTATATCACCAGTTCGACGACATCTATCCTGCTTGTGATTGGACGGAGTGGACCACAGAAGAAGACTTGAGAGTCGCAGGGATGGAACACTGTGTCGTGAGTACTTTGAATACAATGTATGCTCAGATACTTCCTGACAACATGTTTGTTTCGCAGGCGATTCACTTCTACATGCTGATGGAAGGAATGAACCGTCAAGGATTGATCAGGACGGGGCATGACCGATTTGTAGAGTAAAAACTTGAGGCCGTATAGTTACATTGTGTCGTCGTGTCATCGTGTCAGTAAAAGAGCATGTCCCAAGATTATGTGGTATGTGGTTATGTTTGGCAAGCTTCATGAGTCGGATGTCGGTCCGGACAGAAAACTTAAACATAAGTCCCCAATGCCAAAGACGTGCTTTGACTCGGTCCCCAGGCTTTGTTGACATCAATATGCTTGTGCACTTTCTCAGATCTAGCCATTTCTACTGCTTTCCATGATAGAAACGGATCCAAGAGGAGCACAACAGAACACATTGCTAGGTAAGAAGAATCAGACATTGGTCCGGGTTGAAACAGCGTACTATTCATTTAACAGCACTGTCTGAAATTGTTCTGGTTAAATCTCATGGCCCTCGTCTGCATTTTAGGCAAGCTTCTCTGCCTGTCTCATAAAGTGTTAATCAAGAGAGGAAGAGCTCACAAAGGTGCAGCCAATATCACCCTTGGTAAGAAAAGTCAGATGGACACCATGCTGACCTTGTAGCTCTGCAGCTGAGATTAGGCAAGTATAGATCGCCATTTATGCTGAGGGTATACAGGGCTAGTCTCAAATGGGCGATTTCTCACTGATAAAGCTCAGCATTCATCTTGGCTTTTAGAGCTTTTAATTTAAGCCATACTCTGCAGTTCTGGGGAAGAGAGTGTATGGATTGAATAAGGCTGGTAAGAAAAAAATGGGGGATTCAGACCATTGCAGCACTGACAAGTTAGGCAGGTACTAATCACCTTCTCTGCAGCATTCATGGCATCCACCAAAACTATGGACAAGACCTTGCCTGATGCCAGGACTTTGCAGAATTGAGTGAAGAGCCGTGCATACTACTCAAGATAAGCTGCCTGCACCTTTCCTGTTTGTTTTTGTTCATTTTCAAGTGGTGCACCCCAGGAACTGGGAACAAATTCTAGCAGGCCTCACAGAGAAGTATCAAGGAACCAAACAACTGTATGTTAATCTACAAGCTATACAAAGTTTTTCTCATAGGCTGAATACTAGCAAGCGCCCGCCAAAAGTGTGGATGGACGAACAAAAATGTGCACACGGATGTCATAGCGCCCAGAGCTACCAAAAGTAAGCAGAAACTTGTCGAGACCATTGGAAGCTAACATCCGTCTCAGAAATGGCGAAGTCATCCTTGAATGACGTCGCATAGCGAGGCTATCCACGGTGGCTGACTCCAACAAGTCCACCATGCCTCAGCCTCTTCTCAAAAAATGGGCAGAAGACCCTGCTGCCTGCCGGCAGGATTCTGCAACGGGGCATTCTAATTCCGGAAATCTTCCATTTTGGTTGCATCGCAGTAGTACCCTGGAGGGACGGTTGATGACATT
The DNA here is from genome assembly GCA_030407065.1 of Armillaria nabsnona. Classification (NCBI taxonomy): domain Eukaryota; kingdom Fungi; phylum Basidiomycota; class Agaricomycetes; order Agaricales; family Physalacriaceae; genus Armillaria; species Armillaria nabsnona. The sequence goes on along the minus strand of JAUDQA010000036.1, from coordinate 9,506 downwards.
CCTGAACAGGCGAATTCTGGCAGAGAGAAATACTGGCATGCGGGATCTAAACAATGTCCAATCATATGACTGTCCCAAGGCACAATATGTCGAATGTGTCTACCGGGAGTTTTGTTTCTTGTTCCTTCGGGACAGGACATACAAGGACAACAAAGACAGTGTCTTCGAGCCTCGTGTGGAGGAGATGGACGCACTGAGCACACATGCGACACGCTGCACGGACACTATCCTGAATATTGATGGTTATGGTCTGAATTACCTGAAGGCCGATGGTTTGGTGGCTGAGGTAACAACGGTGGGAGGCTGGATTGCTGAACTCGAGATTGAAGTGATGAATGACCCCAAAGAGTTAGTCAAACTTCACCACAAGTGACAACTGATGTATCAAATGTAGCAGAGATTAATTTATTCGAAGTCATGTATTGTATTCATTTTTAGTTGCCATATTTCCAATCTACCAGATCTACCCCTGCCTTACTACATAATTTCAAGTCCTAAAATAAGTTCTGTGGAGATATCACAAACAGATCTTAACCCAATCTGAAGGTTAAAACAACATGCATGATATTTTTTATAGGCAATACAAGCGATACATGTGACTAAATACTACTTCGGTGAGGGTACTAAAACCTGGACCGTTCCCAGAGTGAGGGCCTCGTTGAATTGGGTGACAGCTGCCTGCTCACTTGGGCCCTTAGTGAACAAAGAGCTGGAGACCCTCAAAGTCAGCAGCAAAACATTGGATCTAGCAAAGGAACGTCAGTTATGTGTTCAGAGAACAGAATTACGGAAGCTGACACTCCACGGACCACACCCATGGCCAGACCCTTGGTAACGGCATAGTAGGGGTAGGGCTCGTGAGGAGGCGGATTGTTGACAGTGCCACAGATCTGACAGTTAAACGTGGGAGGGCAGGTGGATTCTGGCCTCGCCTCGGAGCTGGCGACCAACGGATCCAAAGGCATAGTAGTATGAGCACCCGGGGGAATGACTAAGCCCTCTGTCATTTAAAAATTATTCAAGAACATGACAACAAGAAAAATTGAGTGTTACCAAGTTGTCAAGCCCCTCCATCAGTGACAGGAACCAGGGCGGTGGCAGTGGCAGTGGCATTGCTGTACCCTAAACCAAGGATTACCAAGAGCAGGAACAAAAGTGAGGGATAAAGCTTACCTGACACCGTTGACGGTGATGCAGGATCTAAATTCCGAGATCAGTTTGATAGCTGCATAACATTTGCACATGGCTCACCGACGACCAATTGCTTGAGTCGCTCGAGGCAGAGACTAATGAGGGCTTTGAGTTCCTCGAGGGATGCTGAATCAAGGCTGGTCATGATAGCCATTTGCAAAAATTTCTGAAGTGCCAACTGGGTGGTGTGCTGGGATTAAATAGTTCCTGGGAGCAACTGTACAGTTTCTTGGGAACACGTGAGAGACCACGGGTCCATCCGATCATCAACATGCCACTGTACCAATATAGGTTACCCACACCAAAGCCTATTTTCTGGTAATCAAAGGTGAGTTCCATGTCAGAAAACTCAGATTTGGAGACTGATCAGGCAAATAGATGCCTTTGACAGATGACGAAAAAAAAGTAGTTGAGCCGTTTTTTGGAGAATTCAAGCAATACCAGGTGGGGGGAACTTTTATTGACTTCTGGCCAAAGGTACACAAAGCCTATTTCGACGTGTTTCCTCCACCTGCAGGTGTATCGGAAGAGGTGCAAGCAGAAGCTCTTGCGAAGAAAGAAAATGTATGTACGACGCCGTCTTCAAATGGCGTTCATTCTATCTGTTCTGAACAATGTCAATTAATACATGTTTGTACCAGTCTATGTTGTGGTTCTTTTACAACAAGCAGCGGCATCTTAGACGGAAAGAAGTTGTTACCCAATCTCATCAAGTCGCCGTCGGTTCCACTTCCAAGGGGAGGAAACATGGACTGACGCCGTTGGAAGCATATATCAAGCATTTCGTGATGCCAAATAAGAGTTTCCATGAAGCTGTCATGAAGTTGAGAGTGGAGGGTGAAGTGCAAGTCAGTCGGAAGCTTCTCCCCGGCAAGATCATGAACATCCGCAAAGCGCTGGGCTTGAAACTTTTTCAGCGTGAGCCTGAGGAGGTGAGGAAGCAAGTATTGAAGTTAGTCGAGGAAAGCAAAGCCTCGACTGCTCAAGCCAAGATGGAGGTGCAGGCTCCTGTTGATCCAGCGATTCTAAGTCCAGAAGATATCTATCAGTAAGCAAGACGCCACCAAAACTGGAGGCTTATTGACTGACGCCAATTTCACAGAGCCGTCGACAATTTACCACACACACTCAACGACATTCTGAAGCACCATGATATATCACGTACCCATTTCAAAGGCTTTTGTGTGATGGCGGGTTGTGATCCGCGTTGACCTGATGGTGCTATTATGCCTGTGGTGTGAGTTTATCACCTAATGATATCCAAATGTTTATTAAAGTCCTCAGAAGCATCAAGTTTGGTGAACAGACCGAGGGTCTGAGTTTCATGGATAGCTATCCAGCCTTTTACAATGCTGTGGTGGAGCCATTCATCGACTATGTCCATCAATCTATCTGTGAGTAGCTATGCATTGGAGAACCTGATTTTTGATGCTTACCATGATTTAGCTCTTAATGAACATGTGGCTCGCATGTCTGGGCAAAACGTTTCTGTCCCCGTTCAGTCTCTGCCAAACAGTGAACTGAAGACGGCGCCTGCACCGCCTCTACCAATTGCCGCTGAACCTGCAAAAGCTGTATCCGCCGCTGGACGAATAGGGAAGATAGCGGGGGCGAAAAATGTGGCAGCTTTCGTGGCAGCAAAAATTCTTCTGGAATTGCCAGGCAAAGGAGGAAATGTGCAGGATATCCTAGCTGCAATCACAGCGTCATCAGCTTCTCGCAGTCAAGGTTCTCCCTTGCCCGAAGACACAGCCTCCACCCTTCACTGGGATTTTGACTTCGCTACAATGTTCCTGACTGATGACAATGCTCCGAGTCCATCCACCAATGTTGGCATTGCGAATGTTAGCGCACCAGCTTGCGGTGGGCTGGACTTCTCGGCGTTTCGCCAGGGTAACCCTTCAATTGACGTCTTGTCTGCACCACACGTTGAATCCATCCTCGATGAATTCTTGTCAACGTTGGACATAGCTCCAGGGTGGCAATTACCAAATGAAACAATGTTCAAGTTTGATACATCATCGGAGTTTGACGACATAGGAGGCACGAGGATCTATGGCCATGATAAGGACAGTATTAACACAGGGAACAATGGATCACACGAAGTTGTTGGGTTGGATTTCTCATTGGTATCTGCACCACCATCTGCTGATGGACTGCACATCCAGGCCTCATCTACTTCTACTCCATCGTCTGGTGATTTTGATGCAGTTCGTTCCGATTTGAATGTTGACGACTTGTTGATGTCAGTGCTGTTGTGGCCATCCCTGAGTGCTACAGCCACAGCTACAGTTATTCCTTTGGTTGTTACTGAGGTGAACGATCGGTTACCCGAGAGACAGGATTGCATGCTATTGGTGGATCAGGGTCAGAATGAAAATGTCCAGAAAGAACCGGCACTCACGGATCAGGAGAGTGTCAAGCACAGTGAAAATGCGGTGCCCTCTGATGAACTGGAAGAGCCTGAAGGGGATCAACATCCAGTGCGACAGTGCAAAGTCATTCAGCATCCTGATGGTCCCATTTGGCGCCAACAGACTGAAACGGAGCTACTCTCTGATGATTTGGGAGACAAGTGGCATGCCTGCATCGAGTACTAGCTTGCTTTCGAAGGGATGCCAACGACCTGTGACATGAGAATTTCCTCGTCCAAGTCATATCATACACTTGAGCTAATTGATTACTTACTTAACAGAACAGTCAATTGCCGACTAAAGAACGGCCCTCCGTCCTCAGTACCTGGTTGCTCTCAAAGAATTGCGCGCACTACACACTGTCAAATTGGTCCAAAGAGGACGCAGACCAGTTTGCAGAGGATATGGTTACCTGGTGGAGGTCGGTACAGCCCAAATGGAGGAAGACTGATTCGGGTTTACCATTGCCGGACTATTCGCATGACCTGAGCGTCCTACGTAAAGGTGGCAAGTTGGGTATCAGTAATATTCTGTTGGGGTTGCGTTGGTGGGGACTGTTAGATCCAGATTTGCCTGTATGGAAGGCAATGGTGGATGATGTGAGCCGGTGCCTCCAGCAGCTGAAGGGTGGGAATGCTCGAAGGCAGATTGCTGAGGAGTTAGCCAAAGGTAGGTCGACGAAACGAGGACATCTGTCCATGTAATAGCGACTTCTCTTAAATAATATCATGCTCTTGTGATGAGCATACTGCGCGTAGTTGCTAGTGTCAATGCTAGAGGTATTATTTTTTGGAATTCCAACGGAAAGGGGATATAACGAGCTGATAACTCAAAAGTGTATACTGGTATACGACATCACACAAAGACATAATCTACTTTGACTAGCTACCACCTTTGCACCCTCAATGATACTCGTTGATATACTTCTGGAAGGAAACATCAGGCAAGGGAATAACGGAGACAGAGAAACGATGCAGTCACGCACTTGATGTCACAATTTCGAATGAATCGCCAGAGCAGGAGTCCACGAGCTACCTGCCACGAGTCTGTCCGGACACATGATGGCCCAAAAGTTCTCCGCAGCTTCTCTGCAGCTGTGAGACCCCCATACACATTCAACGGCTTCACCAGCACAGAACCGACTGAGTGGGTTGGTGTACATATGTGCTTTGAGGTGGAACAGTAAGATGGTGCGAGGCAAGTTGCAATGGAATGAGAAGTCGGAATGGTCTCTACGGAGTGGCGAGGTATGAGACTGAGGAAGTGGAAGAGGGCGGTGAACAATTTGCAGCGACGTCTGTTTTTTTGGTCAGGTCTGGCTGAGAAGGTTGGTTGACAGATATACTGGTATTGCAGAATTCTCAATAGCGACATTGATCTGTGAATAAACAAGACTTGAGCAAGCGCTTTTCAAAAACAAAACAAAACGAACCTAGGTGAGAGATGAGAAGTGTGCAGAAGGAAAGCGGGAGAGAATACGCGATGAGTCAATGAGTCAATAAAGCACCAGAGATAGCATCAGGAATGTAACATTGTGACTGTAATGAACACTCACAACTCATTGTACAATGAACAATCACAGTTCCATATACAATCACAACTCCTTTACAACCACAGTTCAATCTTGACATTGACAAGATCGGGTCTCTCGAATAGTACTTGGTAACATCTGGGCAGAAGAGGAGGGCTGGAGGAAATTTCAGATAATGTCAAGAGGGTGGTCAAAGAAAGGAAAATTGCAAGGATGGGAAGGGCACGGTGCGAGGGATAAGTGGCGCCATCCCAAGGGGTGCATGTAAGCAGGATGAATGGCAACAGTTTCCAAATAATATTCCGAGGATGCTAGTATGTTTCCGGAAGGTATTTCAGAAATAGTGAGAAAGGAATGAGAGATGCTGTCGAGGTGTCAGCACATAGGCTAGGAATCATGGTGCGAAGCGCAAACCAGGCAAAAAGCGAGCGCTGTAAGGCACGTATGTCTCTCCACATGTTAAGGAAAACCGAAATAGGTGGCACAATCGAGGAATGGAAGGAAGGTACTTTTAAGAGATGACCGGAGGAGGATGCACGCAGGCACCGATGGACTGATTTTTGAAGATTGAGATTTGCACAGGGGATCAAACCGGTGGGACGCGATGCCAGGAACATAACATAGCAGCACTATGAGGTCATAGCTTCTGAGGAGGGGGGCGGTGAGCACGACAGCGACAATGACAAGAGAGGTGGGGTTTGAGAGAAGGCGGGGCCAAAAATTCCTCGGGTGAAGTATTGGGTCCCATGATAGCACTAATATAGCTGGTGTGGTGGTTTCGTGGCTGTTTACAAGCAGATTCATGATTGTGTACAACCACATCTCACAAGCTTGTTTACAATAGTATTTGTGCAACTGCACTGCAATTGTAAACAATATTGGCTTTAGGGACTCCTATTGGTTACATCATGCAGTCATTTGCTTGTTCTGGTGAAGTCAAGGGTGCAATGCCTCATATTGGTATTTTATTCTAGCCCAGATCTGGCATGAAATTCTGCCGCCTGGAAGATGACCCCGGTGGTGTGTCGTGCTCCGGGTATTATTTATTATGGGGTAATATTTTGGTAATCCATTCCAATACAGCTAAGAACATGCAGTGGCCATTATTTTTGGCTCCAATTGCAAGGGATAGTAAGGATCTTAACCCTCTTTCAAGGACATTGTTTTTCTTAACAATGGAAAGGGACCTATATTGGATAGCCTAATAAGCAGCGCAATCAATTGAATGCATTGTGATGTATTGCTTCCAACGTAAGGGTCTTCTATTTGTTTGGTATAGTTACTTAGCCTGATGATAGTATGTCTTTTTTTGTGGTGGATCTGAGGGTCTACAGAAAGGATTGGTTTGTTAACCTATGGATAGGCGAGTGGGAGCCTACATGTTGGCGTCTCTCAGAATGAACGTGGGCATCCTACTCTTCTTCCAACCACTCCAATCCAGTAGTTTCTGAAACCCATGGCTCTGATTCATTAATGATTATCAAACCTGAATACCATCCGTAATGTTGAAGCACTGAGCAGAAGATGTAGTAGCAATAAATCCTACGCTTGAGTAGGAAAAGCACAACCAATATGCAAACAGGTGATTTCACCTCCAGTAATCGAACCTGGTGTATTATACAAGACCAACGATGCTATATGGACCACACCAGGAGTGGTGTGGATGTCATCAATGAAGCATCGTCACAGGCATATGCCCAAGCCTAAATATTGAGTGTGTCATCCTTGATAGTGCACCTTGTCCTACAGCCCTTTCCCAACAAGTCTCCTCATCTGTGACCTTCTTCTAGAGTCACAGATGGATGGGAAGAAGGATCGACAGGCAAAGAGTCAATCAGAGGTTAAGATGAGGGAGTTACAGGGCAACAGCAAGACAAGGGCTGGAGGAGAGGGAACAATAGGTTGGAGAGGACGATGAAGGGATCAGGTTGCACCTGATAGGGCTGGTATCATTAATGAGGGCTTGTGATTACAGGTCTTTGTTCATTAATGAATCCCTGTCACCCACAGGTTGCTTCATTAATGAACATCTCTGCTGCTCAGGTAGCCGTATTGTACCCATAGGCTACTGCCAGGGAGTGCCCTTCAGGCCCCATGGCTTTGCCACCCCCTGCCCTCCTGCAGCGTCAAGATCACATCTGTGGGTTCCAGATCTTGACACTAGCATAGTTGTTGTATTTTTAGAATTTGTTTTACCAATCCAACCATGATTGTACCTTGATGCTTGTTCTCTTCACTGGAACAGCCATGTGCCCATACATGATGCAGAAAGATTGCTGAACGCTCATCTGCCACAATGGGCTCATATGTTTTCCAGATATCTTCCTTGGCTCACCTTAATGCCCGTTATGGCGTAGCCATTTTACATGCCTTCCTCTCGCATTTCTGGCCTATGATCCCATTGAATGTTCACTAATCTAGTCGGTCATGAAGCCCTATCAGCTGCAGAGGCCGTGTAGACAAAAGGAACATCCACTATGACTCAAAATATCTCTGTCAGTCAATGCCTTATTTATCTGTTGAAATATCATGCAATCAAATCAAATCATGAATCCCCAAGAATTTATTGTTCCTCAAGGATCCTTAGAGTAGTGGGTGGAGACGGGTCTTCACAATAATTTATTGTTGTGATGGAAGGCACTGATAGCTACTAATCCAATAATTTATCAGTGGATATGCGTTATGCTCTTCTGTGCTCAAGAATTAATCCTTCTACCAATTACCGACTCAAATCATGCTTAGCGTTGTGAAAGGCCGGGCTTCAAGCCTCAAGCCCAGCCTGGCCCAGCCTGGCCCAGCCCTGAAAAGCCCAGCCTGCTAGTAAGGCTTGCTCAAGGCTCGGGATGAGGCTTTGCTTCAGGAAAGCCTTGAGCCCTAGGCTGAAGCCTTGGGCTTGAGAGGTGGTGAATCTTCTTTCATAATGTCATTTTCTATGAATTTAACATGGCTAGATATCATCCTGTACTTGAATTTTCCATACCTCCGTGATAAAACTTAACTATATGCAAGTATTGGTTGATCGAGAGTGCTTATGATGGCATCACAGTATGTTTTCACTGCAGCAACAAGACCAATTGAGTGATGATAGGTTCGTAAATGACTAGCATAGTACAATAGATGGTAAATCTGACTTGTACAGCTATCTCTCAATGAATACTAATATCTAATAACCCCCAATGAACATAAATATATTGCAAGTTAAAAGCCCAGGCTTGAGCCTGAGCCCGGCCTGAGCCTTGTAGGGCTTGGGCTCATGAATTTACTGAGCCTGAGCTTGCTCAAGCCCGGCCCAGCCTGGCCTTTTACAACACTAATCATGCTCCCAAGTGGGAAGAATTAATTGATGAACTACTGCAAAGTCATCGACAGCTATTGATCCAATAATTTATGAGTGGATATGTGTTATGCTCTTCAGTGAGAATCAACAATTAATCCTTCCACAGATTAACTGCTCAAATCATGCTTCTAAGAATTAATTGATGAACTGCTGCACATCAATGGCTACAGATCTAATGATTTATGGATTAACCTTTAGAGCGCAGGTGGCAAGTATGTATCATTGGACTCATGTCGTGCTCCTATTCTATGTTACTATCAATCCCAACCGTTACCAAGGACCATTGCAATATGTGACTGTGAATCTCCCAAGTCCGGTTCATCCTGCTCAACAACCTCTCCAATTTCCAACCATTCATCCACAGAGCTTCAAGCTCATTCACAATAGGCCTTCATGCTCTGACGAAGTGCCACCTGACGAAGGATATAAGCGTGGTGTAAGGCTGGGAAACTAGGTGTAAACCAAGATATGTTCTCTAGTGAATTCTTTTGAATGCAAGAGGGGCTTCAACGATTCTGACAAATGTGTGCTGGACTAATTGAAATGAATGAATGGTAATTGTGATTTAATGATTAGGAAAGTGGTAGGCAAAGGCAATCCAGATACTGAAATGTAGATCAAACTCCTGGTGATAGAGCCCTAGGTGGTGCTAGGCAGCAGCTATGCTTGGAGGGTAAATGCAAATATATTGGTGGTCCTTACTAAAGATGGGGGGGAAAAAGTCCTCCTATCTATCTAATTTACAGCTACTTATATACTACTAGAGAACAATGAGTTTCCTTACTTGGGGAACAATAGATAGGAACAATGGGAGTGCAGAACAATGAGACCAGATGATAGAACAATGGAATCACAGAACATTAGAACAATAGGAGTGAACAATGATCAATATTTGATGATCAAAAGATCATGATGGGACAATTTAGCTACATGAATCCAGGTTCCTATTGTGATTTGATGCTGAGATCTTGGATAGGGGCCTGAAGAGGATGTTCTCTTCTTCCTGTATGCTGTCTTGGAGCTTGGCAAAATG